>JABUIW010000047.1:1441934-1544340 GCA_013363375.1 Menidia beryllina | reverse complement strand
CACACACACACACACACACACACACACACACACACACACACACACACACGCACACGCACACGCACACGCACACGCACACACACTCACACTCACAGAGAACCATAGACTAACCCAGATTTTTTCTTACTGGCCGTGGTAAAAATATAACAATATATGCGCATACATAGACCTAAGAACAAGGACAGTTCATCTCTCCTGGCTTTCCGCTCAACAAATGCGAGCCATTCATCATCAACCAGATTCATATCTGTGAGCTGCACAGAGAAGACAGCGTGGGTGAGTGTTTGTGTGTATGTGAAAACGGATTAAAGATAAATATCTCCTTATTGGCCTACACGTCTATATGCCATTGCCGAATTCACCAGCGTTTATGAATATTGGACTGTGTGGAATCCCGTTTGTGTGAATACCCAGAGTGTGCTGCCCTCTCCTGCTCTTTTCATGAACATCCACTCTCAGAGCAACTGCTATGGCAAAGACACTGAAAAGGAACTGTGTTTATCAGTGCTACAATAGTACTCAAGGATAAATAACTGAACTGTTTGATTTAAAATTCATGAAACATATTTTGTACTGTCTCTCTCTGCACACTCATTGCTGTTTTCTATCAACTACATAAAAGCAAACTGTGGATGCACAACTGACTCTTCATGTCAGTGCAGTACTCCGTCAGTATGTTTGACTGGCATCATCACTCGTGTAAACTACTTTTCAAAGCTGGTCATAATTGCATCCTCACCACCTTAATTACATACCACATACAAAGCACTAATGTGATATTTGCAGCAAGAAACAGTCACATTCAAAACAGACACCCTAGATGAAGCCTTTATGAAAGGTTCACCAACAGCTCACTAATTGACACTCTAGATGCTGCTGTCCTTACAAAAGAGAGAAACTATGCACCTGAGTAAAGAGCTTTGTTGCCATTGCGTAGAAAGATTCCTAATCATCGGCTCATTTGTCATCTCTCTAATTTGGTAGAGGTGGACTCAAAGCAGGCCAGTAATGAGGACTCTGAGTAGCCAGCTAGGTAACCGTGGTTACACGTGGGGCATTAATGTATGTAATCTGTTACTGTGTCTGTGACAAGGACACGTAGAGTGCTAATTAAAGAAACCTTTCACTGCTCCTCCCTTAGACACAGGTCATGTCTCATTAAAGATGGTCTCGGTGCATGGGGAGTCATTCATTACTGGCTTTTTGGGGAGGAAGGGTGGGCTGGAGGGACCGAAGAACATGCATTACTATTCATATCAACCTAGCAGGTATATCATGACATTATGAATAGACAGACAACCTGCCAACACAACATTAGGACGTGCTGTGCACGGGGAACTGAAAACGTGTTAGGAAATACAAGTCAAGCTGTTTTTGTTCAAAATCTAGTTTTATTTTAAAATAAGAGGATGTCCACCCAAAAAAAAAAAGATCCATGTCACATTAATAAAGTATATTTCTAAATACAAAAAATATGTAATTAAAAAAAATAAAACCACATCTCCAAAGTCTATTCATTTTGACACATTGATTTAGAAAAATAAAAATAAACATACTACTTTCGGGTCTACCGGTCCTGCTTAAAGAGAAGGCGCCATATAACCTTACATCAGGATTTTTTGTGCACAGGGATAGTCACTCAGCAACCATTGGATGTTATTGTGCAAGCCAGGAAGCTTGTCTGCAGTTAAAACAGCGTTTCAGAGAATCCAATTTTATTGCAATCCAAGCCTCTGGAATGCAACTCCTTCTTGACAGAAATATCTGCTTGTTCCTACATGCATCAACACCACAGCAGTCCCACACAAACATTAAAGGCTGAGAAAGCATGAAATGTGGAAAGTTGTAGTTAAAGCTGGAGTATGCAGTAATATTTTTGGCATAACAGGGCACACATTCTATGACAATCTTTCACCATATTGTGTTCCAACTGGCCTGAAATTAAACTTGTGGCCTCAACTGTGTGATAATTGCACAAATTAGTCTGAAAGCTTTCATTTTTTCATTTCTTTTTCAACTGCTGATGGGTGTTATCAGCAGGAACTGACCAAAATGCCACTTTGTACGATCTGACAAGCCAACGGCAAATTACAGCTACAAAATGTGTGACGTGGTCCTGAGGCAGAACAATTTAAGCAAAAGGCTCAACAAAGGAAATATAACTACTGACACAAACATTGACTGTGAAGGTGTTCACTTCAGCTGTGGTGGTTCTTTCCAAAATACCCCAATGGTGTTTTACTAGACAGCCATATCAAACCTGCCCCTGCTTAGAATAAGGAATGATTTACCAAACACTTGCCAGGACAGATGGAAATCTATTTTGATGGGAGGCCGATACACTTGAATAATTAGCTTTTTCCTTCAACTGGTTTCTAGGCTACATAGACTACTACGAGCTCCCCAATTGCTTGTTTTCAGGCTTTAATTCCCCCCAATCCCCTTGACAAAAAAGATCTGATCAATCAAAGCCTGGCTTCCTCTTCGCTACTCTATGACATGTACTTTCCCACTTAAGGCAGTGTTATCATTAAGGATAAGTTGCTTTTGCAGCATTGGTTAAAAGATGCCAACATTGGAAAAGCAACCAAAAGGGAAGCGCGCAGATTAGTCTGAAAATGAGCAGATTAAAGCATGCGTCGTTATATTGTCAAAGCAAACTTTACATTCATATGCCTGTATCCATCTGAAGGTTTGGAGGGCAGCAAGAGAGTAATATTTTCAAATTGACCCTTTTAAATGTCCTTTTCTGGCTACCTCAGCTTTAACAGGTCTTGATACAGTTTTGTTTTCTCTTTGAGGTTGTGAGCAGGCTGAGACAGTAGATATACTAATGTGTTTAACATAATCACCAAAGCAATCATGCTCTTTATTCCTTTGTATCGCCTTATTTAATATCAGAACTATTGTGATTCCACATTTATCACCATGTTTTCTCATTAAAAAGAAAACAAGTTTAGGTAATTATCTATAATTGACACAAATGAAATAAACTTCACTCGACACTACTTCATCTTCAGGATTAAGCAGTCAGCGGATAACTGTCACCGGCAAAACACCCCTTTAATAAGTATTTGGAACTTTGTCTCTCTTGGAAATAGTTAAATTCTTCATGTCAACTATATGACTGACGTGCAAAATTGGTGCTTTTACATTTTTCAGCTGTTTTTTTGTTCTATAATGTGGATACCTTCTGATCCCCAGTCAAATTGTTTGTCCTGTCAATTTTAACCAAATTGTATTTTTGTACAACAAACTCAACAAATAAGACAAAACAGAGAAATGTGAACTTTAGAAACAACAACACTAAATAATATTCTAATAATCATACCATTATCTGCACCAGTAGCTGAATTTACTCTAATGCAGTTATTGTACTACTAATCAAATACAGAGAATGAATGGAAGGATTTAACGCTGAGTGTAATTGCTAATGAAATATTCGGATAGCAACCAAACATTCTCTGTCCTGGGAGTGCTATGAAATGTTTTAAAATGTATGGCCCTGCCTTAGATCAGATCCTATATTCTACAACCTGACTCCTCAACAATTAGCTATTAGCTAATTAATTACAAATAGCTATTATCTATACAACAATTTCGAATAAATATTTCTTAACTAAATAGGAGTGGGGAAAACCTAGCACCCACACCAACGTTTAATGGATCATTCAGTTTCTTCTAAAAGAGTCCATGTCTGAATATAAAAGCAAATGAGCAGTCTTAGACAAGTGCATATTCTCCCTGAGACTGGTCCATGTTCTTACAGAAATCTAATCCAGCATTATCCAACCCATGTGTCTCACTGTAGGACTAAACAAGTCATTACTGGCCTAAAATTGTATTTGGTGCTGCTTTGGCAGCTCTGTTGTTTTCATACAACATTTAAGACAAAGCACAAGGTTTCACTATCAATCAGATCAGTCACTCTAATAAGGCTCTCAGAGCAGCAAGTAAACCAGACCGATCCCAACATAAGATGATAAAAAATAGGTTTTAAGTTAATCACAGTTCTCAGTGTAATTATTGCTCAACTGAAAATCATCTTGATTTTTTTGACAGATAAACCATCCCCATATACCTAACCAGAGGCTGACCTTCACACACATATGTATGGCGTGGTGAGATGCCACAGTAACTGGAGATAAGTGGGGAGGAGCTGAGAGAGGTGTTTCAGCATGTGATGCTGTGATATGTTTCAGATCCTCAGTCCTTTGGCGGGTGGGAGAGGGCCGTTACTGCATCATGTGTCTCTGAGGTGACCTCGGCTCTGCAGGCTCTGGAAGTGGGCCTCCTTGAGGATGCGGTTGATCTGCAGATATGACACCTGGCTTGTTGGGCCGAGGAGTTCTGAAGAGCTGAGGGGACTGCAGGGGCCCACAACACACTGAGTCCCCGCTGCATGTTCTGGACTGCTGATGCTGCTGCTGCCGCTGCTGCTGCTGCTGCTCTCACTATTGGAAGACTGTTTGATGAATCAAAATAATGATCCAAGTTACATTTTCTGTTTTGAAATTTATGGAGAAAAACCTGCAAGTTTGAAGTAGGAACATGGAATCTACTGAAACTAGACAACACAAAGAGACAACACAAATATGCATTATGTCTTATACTGTCAGCATGTTTATATGTTAGTATTATTATTATTAAGTTTGCTCATCTGAAAAATCCAGACACTGGCAGAGAGCTGGGAAGGTGTTATTTCTGTGAATATTACGGTTATGTGGAACAGTACTGCTAAAACTACCACTTTCAGGGGATGATGACCACAAGAGTAGGCCGAGAGGAAAAAGACGGCGAACAAAAGAGTGATGTTTTTAAAAATAATTAGCATTACACAGCTGGATTTAATTTAATGAAGTTTTTTTGTGGAAAATTCAAATCTGCACCATCTTAAAAAAGATGGTTTATTTAGGTTTAACTTTTCTCTAAACCTTATAGCATTTTCAGCTTTATTTCACCTGTGGCACACTATGATGTGCTTGCTCTGATTTTATACCCTCTTCCTAAGCAAATTAATAACATCTGAGCAAACTGTGCCAATTAACAAGGTTACCCAGATGAAGCTGAGTTTTTTTTTTTATTCTGTACATATTTCAATGTCTATGTCACTGTGCACATTAGCCATACTAATGTCCATGAAGAAAAAAATAGATATCTTACATTTCAAAGACTATTCAGCAAGTTAAAGTCATGGCCAGTAAATTTGAACAAAGGCCAGTTGCTTACCTGTTAATGCATCTCTAAACATTATGAACGCAATGATAGAATTTGTTTTTAAAATGGCTTACTTTTTTATACAGATCTAAAACAATGCGCTCAATGTGCAGCTCTGTGGACGTTTGGTTTTACCTCAGAGTCCCAGGCATCCCGTCCTGGCACAGGGGAGAGAGGGTGAGCTCTGCTCGGCCTTTTGGCTTGGGGCACCAGGTGACCATTCTCCTCATCACCACAGCAGCGCTGCCGTTTTCTGTTATGGGGGAAAACCATTAAATATCCTTACTGGGCAACAAGCCTACAAAAAGCAACAGTTTCACAAACATCTTAGGACAAAAGGGCAGGGACATTATCAAAAAAAGCACTTCACTTTTTTTTTTTTTTTGAAGAAAGGATACATTAAGTAAGTAAGCTTAATCCACTGTCTATGGTTACTTGCTTTTCCCCCCAGTGTTTTAATATTAGGTCCATAAAATGTATACGTATCAGATAACAAACCTATCTCCAATGTATCTAAATAATCTAGATAGTTGTATTACAAACAGCACATCAAAAGACAAGTTAGTCATGAAACTGGTAACAGATTATGTTGAGTTGTTGTTGCAACGCAAAAACAAATAGCTGCTCAGCATTTCTAAGATGGTTACCGCGACCTGTGAATAAATAATCCACTGTTTAAAACTGATAACATCGTATACAGCATTTTAAAGCCAGCTTACCTGTTTTCAGTCAACATATGATGACTCTTTGTTTAACTGGAGAAGCTTCTTTTTTATTTTAAACAGGCCTGAGAGAGCCACACGGCTTTCTGATGTCAGTTGATAGCCTCCCTAAAGCTAACTTTGCTTGTCCAGCTAATTATACTGAATAATAATAAGATAATATGATCCCAATTGGCTACAAACATAAACTACTTAAAAATTATTACAAAACATAAACGACTCTAACGTTAATGATAAATATGCTGCAAAATGTCGGCGTTAACCAGCTAGCTGATAACAAGCCAGTCTCAAGCGCTTTGTCATTGGTTATAGGCAGACGCTAACGTCACCGTGAAGTGTCGCTGCCGTTTTATTCGACGTTATTGCCAGTAGTTCCCGAATATATATATTAGGCAATAAATATTAAGTTTCCCGTAAGCCAGGATAAGCGTATAAAGAAGAAGTAAATGAACAGGCCTTTAGTACCGACTAACAGAAGTCACCATGTTCACTCGAACATACAAACGCGAGTTCTGTTTACATGTCAATACGCATGCGCAGCGACATGGTGCCTTTACGGTCCGTGGGTGTTTGGGCACTTTTGGACTGTTGTGCAACCTACTCAGGGCCTGATATATATTAGATACAAGTAGCAGGATCAAAGAAGGATTACTTTACGACGCCAAATTCATGCTTTTCGAGCCTACTTGACAGGTAATGCAGAACCTGCAGGGGAGGGCCTCATGCAAAACAAAATAGGGCACAAATTGTGCGCAACCTAATGCTTAACAAAATACTGAAACACCATCTCTGGTCTGTCATTTAAATCCCTCCCATAGAATGTTATGTTAAACACTCCGAATAATTATGAATCCCCCGAATTGAATCGATGTTTACATTAGAAAATCCATTCGGTAGATATTAAATAAATTCAAGTGGTTTTACAACTGGACGTTCCGAATGATCGAAAGAGATATTTAATGTAACACATCAATCTCCTAAACAGAGAAAACCTCAAAGTATGGGGCAATAAACAGTAGAGATTTGTTTTTTATACTGCCAAATTGTTCATAATTGTAGTGAGAAGCGTACAATCTGAGTAAATTGTTACCCGGAAGTTACACACTGTAGCCTGTGCCCAGACAACCAATGGTTTAAAAAAAAAGAAGAAGAAAAAAACACGCCTCCGCCAATGAGTCAAGCTCAGAACGGAGGTAAGATTATCAGGGATTCTCAGTTGCAGCGGACCTGCGTGTCCACAGGGAATCGACCGCAATGGGCAGCAGCGACTCAAAACTAAATTTCAGGAAGGCAGTGATTCAGCTTACGACCAAAACACAGGTATGTTCGCTTTCATAATGCTGAATAATGCCTTCTAGGGAGCGCAAGCCGATGAGCGCACAGAGGAGCATCACCGAGGAGATGAGCTTCATACGAGGCTGGGAATTAAACAGTCTCTGCAAACGGATATTTATATTCATTTAATGTTTTGGATGGAAATGTTAAATACCCACTCGTAAAGATTTCATTTTGACCGTTTAAATGAGTCGTGCTGATCACAAATTGAATTAAATGGATCTCGATTCGTGGATGCAAATCATCATAACCCCTTCATTCAGGCAGTGGCTTAGGCTTACGTATTTAGTTTAGAGGAAAATAAATGATGGCGTTGAGCAACATAATGGTTGATGACGTAAGCCCGGTAATAACCACGTTTTAAGATGCGGCAGGTGCAGTGTGCTTAGGGGAGCGTACACACTAAGGCCTGCACTTAGGCTAGAGCAAACATTACTATTAGACATTGGGTGGTTTATGTAACTGATGAGTCTCAACAACAATGTAGGGCTTTGTATTCACATCAAAAAGGGCAACATTACTGTTTAACCCAATTCAGTGTGATATCAGTTAGCACACTGAATTTAAGATAAATCTGATCTGACTCTTATTGGAAATGAAATCTGAACATATATATTTTTCAGCCCGTGGAAGCCACAGATGATGCCTTCTGGGACCAGTTCTGGGCTGACTCCACCACCACAATCCAGGATGTTTTTGCTCTGGTGCCAGCTGCTGAGATAAGAGCTGTGCGAGAGGAGTCCCCATCAAATTTAGCAACCCTGTGCTATAAGGTACACATTGAACATCATTCTAACAGTTTGCTATCTGAAAATAGGATCTTGTTAATGAGAGGAGATTGTATGTCATGGGCATGCTTACATTAAAGTGACACTGTGGATTCATGTTGTTTTGAACCAATGCAGGATTTGGTTTGAAGAACCTTGCCCAGTCTCTGAAAAGTGGGAATGAATGAGTCAACTCCCCCTTCCTTTTACTTTGCTTCCCGTTTTTTGCTCCAGTTTTTTTCCAGTTTCCGTTTGAAGCTGCCTATCAGAAACAAAACAGCCGCACAGAGGCGAAAAACATTCTTAGATAAAGACGAGGAGAGCCCTTCAGCTAAGTTATTCATGGGGCTTGTTACCTATTTTAGAAATCAGCTGCCACAGGCTGTTAGAAGTGAACTGTAGATTATTTTTATCCAATAAAAACACTGCTTCTTCTTGATAAATTATTAAATTAAACATACTGGGTGGAGACTCAAAGTTTTTGCATAACATAGAGTTCCATTTTACTATTTGGAGTAATGTACCTTTAACAATTTCATGCTCATTTACACACAGAAACTTAACACACATTAGTGAAGTCAATGCCTGCTTTTAGTAATAGAAAAATATATTTCCTTTTCTTTGAGAGAAAACATAAAATTTGAGTGTTCTTGTGATCCATGTTATCTGATTCTCCAGGCTGTGGAGAAACTGGTACAGGGGGCAGAGTCTGGTTGTCCATCTGAAAGGGAGAAGCAGGTAATCCTGAACAGTACTCGGATCCTGACCCGCATTCTTCCATACATCTTTGAGGACCAAGACTGGAGGGGATTTTTCTGGTCAACAGTGCCTGGTGCTGGGCATGCTGGGGTGAGTGCGCAGGACGATGAAGTAAACTGAGGTCCTGACAAGGTTTTGAAGTTTCCGTCAAATTTATAGTCTCAACATTAAGTGCTGCTGTTTAAACCTGTAAGTTCATTTGATCAGTAACAATCAAATAATATTCTTTTAACATTTAACATCACTTTGTTTAGTTTCCCTTTTGTTGTTGGATTGTCCTTTGTGGTTATTTTGGCAATTGGAATTTGACTGGTATGTCTGAGCACTTCTGTTTCAAGTGGGTGCTATAAACTCCTCCCAGAGGAAACACAAATGCAGACACTGTTTATGAACTGAGTTTCAGTGGTCAGGTTTGAAAGTTGCTCTTTGCATTAAACTGTAGTGTGAAAAGGTGTAAGTACACACGGGAAGGATAGGAACATCTGTCTCTTCTTCTTGTGCCCTTTTCAGTAGTTTGTTTACCATCTCAGTGTTGGTCGATTAACTATTGTATGTTCACAAGTCTGGATCTGGGGGTCCCACCGTCTCGTAGCTATTTCATTCTCCATTACCTCTGGATCTGTCTCCGTCTTTGCTCTTGGGCCTTCAAACCATACTCAGCATGGACGACAACATATCTTATCTCCACTATTTGTTTATGGTGTTCCATGTATGGTGACTTACCTGCCTCTTACTCCCTGCAACCGTCTCTCATTCCTCGTGGCACAGCCTGTTTCCTGTCTGGTGTGATACACAATAACCTTTATTATACTTGTCCTCAGTGCTTGTTTTTGAGCTACCATGGTCCGATCCACTTTTCTGTTCTTAATGCCCCCCTTTATTTGCCACTGATGAGTTATCCAGAGGCTTCTCCCTGCATGGTGGTTCTTCCTCTGCTTCTGCCCGAAGCATCACATAGCAGTTTATTACTGGGGGCCATCTTCCTGATGTGTTGCTGGGGGTTAGTCGCCTCACTATGGAAAGTCTGTGATGACTCAATTGACCCCAGCTGCCTTCCTTTCCCGAGCATGCGGTCTCAGAGTGCTGGTGTTAAACCATCCACTCATTGTGAAGAGCTTTCTTGGCTTGATATCAGTGTGGTCTCTCTCCTCCTTTGGCAAAGTTATTATACTAACTTAAATGTGACAGCTCATTTTAGTTTTTTCATGCTCGCTGCTTAATTACAGACTAGACAACTATGGATTGTTAAACAAGGCTGTTAGAATGTTTTACTTGGTCTGGTTGGTCACCATAACCCTCACCCTTTACAGTGAAATGGGTTTTTGCTCGGCTGTTGTTTGGCATTGTTTCCAAACCAGAATTTGAACCTCTTCAGTGGAATAGAGGCACGACATGCTTCATCATCCTGGAGATGTAATTACTCTTAACATGTCTGCTGAGGTTAAAAGCAAAAAGATTTTCTTGAGTGTCAAATCTGTCATTCATCTGTTCCAACCGGGGTGGCTGGGGCTCAGCTATAAGAGCAGTTGCCTGCCAATGGGTGGTTTGATCCGGCGCTACAGGTCGGGGTGTCTGCAGCGTAGCCTCAAGTGGCGCAGTGTTCTGCGTCCTGTTTATGCCAGCCCTAAGCTCAGTGAAATGTCAGGGTGGTGTCAGGAAGGGCGTCTGGTGTAAAAGCTCCTGCCAGAATCTACCATGCGAGTCAAGGCTGACATGCTGTGACGGCGGAAAAAAAGCCAAAAGGCAAGAATAATTTTGTTGCCAGAAAGCTAATAGTGAAGGGGCGGAACCCTCTGTATTGAAGTGAATAGAACAACTTATTTTTGTAGCCTAACACAGATCTACTCTTTTTCAGACCGATGAGTTGGATGAAGATGATGGAGCTCGACCACTCGCTGAGTCACTGCTCCTGGCTATTGCTGACCTTCTCTTCTGTCCAGACTTCACTGTGAACAGCCACAAGAGAGGCCCTGTGAGTACCTGCCCTGGCACTGTTCAATCCGGTATCCAGTCTCACTGTTCTGGTTTCAGTTATTCTGGTCTCATTAGAACTATTTTTTCCCATAACTCTCGTTTGTTGTTCTAAAGGTTAAGCACATTTTTTGGGCACTGTTTCCTTCTTCCTGATCTAAAGTCACCTGACTAACCTGTCTCTCGAGTTCAGCAGTAAAGACAATATAGAAAGAGACACTGCCAGTTTGTCCAGGAAGAATTCCTTTTCCCTCATGAGTATGACAGGAATGTTGCACGATCCCATACTGATACTTTTACCTTACAGTAAATGTTAACGTTTCCATTTTAAACTAAATTGGTCTGTTCAAAGAAGAGAAAATGAAACTCTGCTCTTAGAAAATGATAACTATATGACATTTTTCTTTTAATAGATTGCAGACCCACAGTTTTCTATCTGATAAATGTTTATGCTGTCTTTTCTTTTTGTGACTGTATCCAGGACTCAGTCGAGAGCATGCAGTCTTTAGATAGCTGTGAGTACATATGGGAGTCAGGAGTAGGGTTTGCTCAGTCTCCTCCTCTCAATTACATCCATGATCTGAATAGGTAAGTCTGCTGTGTTTGCAGGGGTTTTGCAATGTTTGGTTCCCAAACATTTTTTTCCTCACATTTTACTTCATGACTTACATATTTCTGTTTGTGTTTGTCCTTTCTCCACTTAAGGACAGAGTTGCTGAGATTGTTACTTACCTGCTTCTCGGAGGCCATGTACTTGCCACCTTCATCAGACAACCATGTCCTAAATCCTTGGGTGACATTCTTCTGCTCCACAGAAAATAGGTAATATATAAATTCTTTTTTTACATAGTCAAGATTTTAGCACTCAGGAGTAGTTGTGCTTCCACTGTTTTCATGCAGATACCATTTATTTGTAAAGTAACACAACTGATTAAAACAAGACATTTTATTACAAGTTACAGCTTGACTTTCTTTGGGACGTTTTTATTGATGTGTTTTGGTGATTGATTAACATGTCTCCATGATTTTCTCCACAGACATGCGCTGCCTCTGTTCACATCTCTGCTCAATGTGGTGTGTGCTTATGATCCGGTGGGCTATGGCATCCCATACAACCACCTGCTTTTCTCCGACTACCGGGAGCAGCTGGTGGAGCAGGCAGTGCAGATCCTCATTGTAACGCTGGAGCATGATGGGGGGATTCCCCACCTTCCTGCCTCACAATCCAGCATCGAGGAACAAGAGGTATGGCTGGGGCATAACGACTGTATCCATTTGTTGTGATATGTTTTATGCTCTATTCACTTGAAGCTATTTTTATTTATATAGTCTGCAGGTCCAGAAAATCTATTTGTGAATTATTTGTCCAGGATTCACAGAGAAGAGGTATACTTATCTTTTTTTTCCTTTTTTTGCTGATATCTGTGTACTGTAAAACATTTATTTAAAGCATATTCTGTGTTTTCCCAATGGAAGGACTTCGACTTTGTGCTGAAGGGCCTTGCTCGTCTCCTGACCAATCCTCTGACTCAGACTTACTTGCCCAACTCCACAAAAAAGATCCATTTCCACCAGGAGCTGCTGGTGCTTTTCTGGAAGCTGTGCGACTTCAATAAGGTTGAGTTTTACACATTTAAGCTCTAGTGAGCCTTTGGAGGAGTTTGTGCTTTATTGTGACAGCACAGTCGATTTTGTTTTCCCATTACAGAAGTTCCTATTTTTTGTCCTGAAGAGCAGTGATGTGCTGGATATTCTAGTCCCCATACTGTTTTATCTGAACGATGCCAGAGCTGACCAGTGTGAGTCTCCTCTTTTTCTTTATTTTACCGAACTTCCATTTGACAAACACTCATTAACTTCTAGTATGCTTGCTGCAGCACGTGTTGGACTCATGCATATTGGTGTGTTCATTTTACTACTGCTGAGTGGCGAGAGAAACTTTGGCGTACGCTTGAATAAGCCATATTCCCTCCATGTGCCAATGGACATCCCGGTCTTCACGGGGACTCACGCTGACCTGCTCATAGTGGTAAGACATACCTGGCCCACTACTAATGATAAACTTGATTTCGATCTTATGGGAGTAGTGTTAAATAACACAGCTTTGTTTGCTTTACAGGTTTTCCACAAGATAATCACAACGGGCCATCAGCGTCTCCAGCCTCTCTTTGACTGCTTGCTCACCATAGTTGTGAATGGTGAATCTCTTTGTTTTGTTATCCAAAAAATCAGCATTGAAATGTTGTAGGCTACATGTCAGAAAAAGCAGTTGTCACATATGTTTTAATTGCATAGAAACAATGTATTAAAATGCCTCATAAATATGTCTTCGGCTTCTTCCTTAGTTTCCCCATATCTGAAGAGCTTATCTATGGTCTCCGCCAATAAACTGCTCCACCTGCTGGAAGCCTTTTCCACCAACTGGTTCTTGTTCTCCGCTGCACAGAACCATCACCTTGTTTTTTTCCTCCTCGAGGCTTTCAACAACATAATTCAGTATCAGTTTGATGGTAGGAGAGAAAGTTGGGAAAATACAGTGGCTGTATGATGTGGAATTATTAAGGTTCAAGCTTTTGCAGGCGCATTCACTCATGTAACTCTGTCACTCCCAGGAAACTGCAGTCTGGTGTATGCCATCATCCGCAAGAGAAATGTGTTCCACCAGCTGGCCAACTTGCCCTCTGACCCTTCTTCAATCCAAAAGGCTTTGCAGAGGAAGAAGAAGACACCCGATGTAATTTCCCGCACGAGTTCCCAAGAGACTGTATCCATGGAGGGATCACACCCCGCTGTGCCAGCAGAGCCTGGCACACTGAAGACCAGCCTCGTCGCTATGCCAGGTACAGTTATTTTTAGTGCCTTTTTCAAATGTCTGGATTAGCATATCATCTGTTCATTGCATATATAAAGACAATATGTGTAAAAATATGATTGTTTGCTTTTTACACAATTAAATCTTTAATCAGCAGAAAACATCAAATATATCAAACACTGAAACTGAATGTTAGGCACCTCTAAAGGCCAGGGGCTGTGGTTTTGAAAATGAATGTTTAATCTTCCCATGTTTGCCTTATATTATTTATTAAACTAAAAAGCATTTAGAAGCACATAGAAACAAATCCCTTTGAAATGATTCTCAGGGACTATTATCTTTTGTCTTGCATGATGCATCAAATATAAAGTTATTTCTGTTCCAACAGTGCCAAGAAAAGTCGATTGTAGGAGATATTCTTACGTTTTTCCTCATGAAAGGATACAAATGAAAGAAAAAAAAAACAGATGATTCAGGCAGCTTACAGTTGTAAGTTTTGGCTCTTTTGTTACACACTTATTAATGTTGTATTTAATGCTTCCTTCAGGCATTGATAAACTGACAGAGAAGTCCCAGGTATCAGAGGATGGCACAATGGTGTCAGTCCCAACAAAGGACGCCCCACACACAGTCCATTCAGAGCAAAATGCAGCTGCTGGGACCAGTGACACAGAGTCAAACTCAGGCAGAGACAATGAAGTAAGTGTCTCCCTTTCACTGCATGAATGTTTTGGCTTGGGTGTAATAGAATAGTTTTAAGTATGTTCCCGCACATTTTCAGGATGTTTTCTACACGGAAGCAGAGATGGAGAGAAGGCGTCTGTCAAGTGCGTCTTCAGCGTCTTTATGGGCTCCCACGCCAGACTGGGTCAGTAACACCTCACTGCCTTTATTTCAGTGCTCTTCAACGTTGGATATTTATCAAACAGATTATTTCATTTGGAGTGCTTACTTATTCCCAGGTTCTCTCTTGGAAGTGCAAGTTACCCTTACAGACAATCATGCGTCTTCTACAAGTGCTCGTTCCCCAGGTGGAGAAGATCTGCATCGACAAGTTGGTTTGACTTTAGTTCTTTTTTTGTGCAAAATTTATAGATTTATAGTGGCTCTCATTAAATATCCCCAGAAACTCTTCTAGATAGTATCTTTCTTTTTCTGCAGGGGTCTGACAGATGAATCGGAGATTCTGAAGTTTCTGCAGCATGGCACATTAGTGGGTTTGCTGCCAGTTCCTCATCCCATCCTCATTAGAAAGTATCAGGCCAACGCTGGCACTGCCATGTGGTTTCGTACCTACATGTGGGGTGTTGTTTACTTGCGGTAAGCCAGGCATAAAAAGTGTGCTAAATCTGAACACTGACAACTTATTTTGTGTGAAAAACTAATATATTTTGTTTTTTCCTAGCAATGTGGATCCTCCCATCTGGTATGACACTGATGTCCGCCTTTTTGAGATTCAGAGGATGTAGAAAGAAAGCTTTTTTGACTCAAAAACAGACTGTGCTGACTCCAGGGTCCCTCCTCCCTTCAGTATCTGCTGGTTTCCTGGTAAACTTCACTGTGTAAAACTTCCTCATAATCATAATGCCTGAACCTTTCACTATCAATGAAGGAAGATTTGATGTGTAAAGAAAATTGTTCGTATATTTCTCTGAACTTCAAGACCACAGAATGTCTGTCAAAACATAACCGTTGTGTTTCCTGAAGGCCGAGGCTTTTCTCTTGACATCGCAGAGGAGGAAACATTTAACTATCAGCAGATTTCTAATAGAGGACATGTAACATGTTTTGGATGGCAAAGTATCGATGTTTCAAATTTATTTATTGTTCTTGCTATGCTTTAAAGTGAGCTTGCACCTTCTTAGGTCGTCTGTTATGGTTGTTGTTTATGTGATTTGGAGACAATGATACAGATTATATGTTTTTATGTAAAAGACCAGGGTTTATTTCTTATCTCGGTGGCAATGCTCACAGTGCTTACTACATAAAATATTATTTTCCTGAAACTGTCCTTAAAATATAGATTATTATTAATGTGTCAGTTCTGTTTTGATTGTATTATTGAACAGTGAACTTCAGCCAAAAACCTTGAAAATGTTTTAATGGGTTCTCGCAAAAATGAGCACTATATATTGGAAATCTTGATATCTCAAATTAAAATTCTCAAATGAGCGCTTTTGAAAGCAGCACTTTCCAATATTGGCCACTAGATGGCCCCACGTTCCCATTCAGAGCTCAACTTTTCAGGTGCTCTTGCATTACCAAAACTACAACTCATTCATTTATTTTTCAAGAGAAGTCAATATTCTCCCCATTATCATTAAAAGATGATGACTAAATATTTTGATAACCAATTATATTTCATATAGAATGCTGGCAGCATATCAAACGTGGCCCTCATGTGAACAAACATATGCTACCTATATGAATATAAACCTGTACAGCAAAGCAACCACTGAGCATGCATATTCTTTAAAGTACTCACAGTAGAAATAACCATCCAAGTCATTGTAACACAATCACAACCATTAAATCCAGGAAATCACATTTTAAAAAACGTGGAAACCAACCAGTGGACACTAACTTCATTCCCCAATCCCCACGATTGCAAGATGGGAATGTATGAAGAAATAACTGCATTTTAATAAGAACAAAGATCTGGCAGGAGGAGGATGGCCATGCCCTGGATCCAATTTCAGTTTGAGAGGACAGGCAGGAAGGACTACGAACACCAAGTCAGCAGCTCAGGGATACATTCTGAGAACACAATGACAATATTAACATCGATTTTACATGGAGAAGAGTGAGGAGAGGTGCACGATGAGAGCTCCCCAGTCAAGGTCATCGGAGGTCAAGGATGGGGTGTTGCAGGGTTCCATGAACCATAAACTTTGTTAGGGAAAGTTTTACCAAGAGACAAAGACACACCCTTCAAGATTTTATGGTGGTTGTGGTGTTCCAAAAGTCAACCCACATTTTTCTACATGAAAAAGCCACAGCGACAGCAAAATTTTGTATAGTGTGTGTACTGAATACAGATAATAAAAGACATCTGTGAAGGTGCCACATGCTGGGTGACCTCACCCAAGCCAGGTGAAATGAAAAGCACAGTCTTTCAGTGTCTTTACACAAGCCAGAATTTGACCTTCAGTATATGTCTTAGAAAAAATAGGCTATGCAATAGTACCTCTATGCATCTTATTTAATATTCACCTTTCACTTGTTCGGTGAAATGATTCTTCAGCATGCCGCAATGGATTGGTGATATCCACACCTGAAATATCTACACTGTTATAAGCAGTACCACAGCTTAGATCATCATACTGCGTGGCACAGTCTCTTGAAGCCATCCTTTCTGGCAGTCTATGGAGATCGGGGCAAACACTGGTTGTTACTCTTCCAATATCGTAAGGATGGTGTTTAGGAATAACAATTTTGAGGTTTTTCTGCAATATACATACATGTTTATACACGGACAGAATAAGCACGTTAAAGTCTGATCAAAACTTTAAAAAATGACTAAAAAGCGGATCACTGTTTTCTCAAAGATTGCAAAACAACCTGATGCAAGACACATGACAGGAAAAAGGCCAGTGAAATTAGAAGTTAGGTGATTAAGGACGTTTCTTGCCTGGCAGCAGGTACCACCACTTTAATGACAATCATCGTTTGTCCTTTATCTCAAAAGGTGACCTGATCGGCATTCTGCACAACAGTGTTCCTATTGCATAGAACCAGTGCCAAACGACTGGGACCTGTTTTACACTTCATTCATGCACGTACCCGGAAAACTAAGTGGGGATACTGTTTCTTTCCATTCGGATAGACCTGCACGACTGTCTGCTGGTCACATTCCTGTAGGTGACTCAGTGACGTACATCAGGTGGTGCGAACTCGTGCCTGTTTTGCAAAGGTCACTTCATAGGTTGAGGTCACTAGTTCAGCGCGTTACAACTATTTGGGTTTATGCACGTCAACTTCCAAGAAGCAGCTTTAGCCTCTCACAGACATTCAAAATAGTTTATGTTACGGAAAACATAAACAAAGCTGCTCACGTTTTCATTTTACTAAAATTTCCATACATGAAATGAAAAAGCACCAATTAGCTTTTGAGTGTCTAAAGAAGATTTGTAATAGTGAATATTTTTAATAACTCTCTCTCTCTGACTCTGTGTGGGTGTGTGTTCTTACATCATGCGTGCTTGTTCCAAGAATCAAAATGATTGGAAATGTTGCAACATTTTTCTTGCAGACTCAAGGAAACGTGTTTTTATTAAACACTAAAGATTAAACAATGTAATTTCAAGGCCAAATGTATTTTTCAAATCTCCTTAAAAACTAACAAGACGCAAACTGACTAGCACATTCTACTAAATTTAGATCCACCATATGAGGATAATAGTGTCAGTTGTACTTAATTACTCTCATTTTCATTATTGTCTGTGCTGATGAATTTCAATTTCTGTGCTATACACGTTACCAATTAAACAAGTTCTGTCCTTAACCAAGTTCTTAGTGGTAATTATTGTCCATTATGTCTGCAAATTCAGCAAATTATGCTGAATTTAATTAACAGACTGGATTCCCCATGTCAGTTCTGTCCCTTTTAATCATGCTCACATGCTTTAACCTTTTACAAAACTCAGAGCCTGTTGATTAATTTTCACTATGTCATAGTAAACCCTTCAACAAATGTTTTTCTTGCAAAAACAAGTCTTACTGCTATCAATTCACTATCAATTGACTCAATATTTGTTCATACTGGAGAAACAATCTCATTAAATTCCACAAATGGGCAAATTTAGAGGTGATAATATTTTTGATGTACAAAAATGTATTTTTCTCAGGCTGATATGTTCGCAAACCTTTTACAGATCACCTGCTCAAGCAAAGTTAATGTTGTTTATTGCTCATTAACTTTACTAGTGAGCACTGTGCAGTCGCTTGCTTGTCACAAGTTTGGAGACAAAGGTCAGACCTCACACTCTCTGACTGTCACAACTCGTCAAGATGCTGAAAACACCAGATCTGCTCCTGTTCTTTTGCCTTGTTGGGGCAACAAATGCTCTATACAAACAATGGATTCCTGACACTAACTATGAGAATAGGACCAACTGGGACAAGGGAGATGTCCCATGTGGCAATGACATTGCACTTTTTTCAGGACAAAGGAAAGTCTCCGTGTTCGTGGAGAGCATGCACGCCGTGCGGGAGATGAGGCTGCCCATCGATGGAGAGTTCATATTGAATCCAGGGGCTGGCTTTTATGTGCTCAGCGGACAAGACCCCAGTTGTGGAGCGGGTGTGACGGCCCAGTTCAAAGATTCAGAGTCTCTTCAGTGGTTTAATCCGACGTTGTGGCAGGCAGCTGCAACTCTGGATGACCTGCAGCACGGAAACCTCCTGTTTTCCGTCCATGAGGAGAGTGTCCCCTGTCAGCATGATGATGTTGTTTTCAAAGCCTTGTCCTCCTTCAGAGTGGACACCGGCTCCAGTCAGGCAAACATCCCTGTCAAATCTGTGTCCGTTCTGGGGAAGATGTTTGAAAGAAAATCTGATTTCTACAAGTATCTCAGGTCACAGACCGGGCAACTGCAGTTTCAGGGGTCCTCAGCTGTCACCGTCGGGAACCCGGGCTGTCAGGACCCCTCTGGCTGTGACTGTGGGAACTCTGCAAACCATCAGCAGATCTGCCGCACAATAACCTGTAACCCTGCCACCTGTAAGAAGCCCCTGTTACCCACTGGACACTGCTGCGAAATGTGTGGTGCCATTGTGACCATCGATTATGCTGCTGGTTTCAATCTGCAGAATTACAGGGAGCGAATACGCCACCTTTTTCTTATCTCCTCACAGTACAACTCCATTCAGCTGGGCATGTCCAAAGTTTTAAAATCACACAAGCTGATGGGGATTATCCCTTTTGGAACATCACCTGAAATCCAAGTAGTTATTCTGGATGGCCAGTCGGGTGCACTGGCAGAAACTCTGGCCCGGGACATAGTGAGGGATGCTCGTTCCCACGGCTCTAAACTGGGGATCACAGGGATGAAATTTCAGGCCTCTTCTGGGAGCAGCAGTGAGCAGTCTGGAAGCATTGCAGGGACTGTGGTCGGAGCTGTGTTTTCTGTTTTACTTGTGATTACCCTAATTATCGTCCTGGTTTTCCTGGTTCGAAAGGGTGTCGTTCGAATGCCATCCATGCCTTCAGTCCCGTCGACTCTCCCCTGGCAGCGAAACACTGACGCTGGCCTTGATGGAACAATTGACCATGGATTTAATAATCCCATGTTTGACAAGCCTGATACACTTTCAGATATCCCTGGTCTTTACGAAGCTAACCGTAATTCAATCGCTTTGACTGAGTCGGGTGTGTATTTTATCAATCCATCATATGACGAGAATGCAGCAGATATTACTGTCTAAAGGAGATTTGAACATATGTAGATGATTTGTGAACGTGTATTTGGAATAACATGATGATTTACTGTTCATGCACAATGCCTTTTATATAGATTTACAATGACTGTGCAGTGTAAATAAGGTCATAAACGTAATTGTTAACAGATAAAAAAACATTTGATGAACTTGACAAACAGCAGCTCTGTCCCTCATTCCCACTTCAATTGAGACAATCCACACAGTTCCTCTGCTTATGTTGCATAGCTACCACTAGATGGCAGTAAATGTAATCCTCAATGACGTGTGCATGAAATACAATCCTGCTTTAGCACAATATGTGCCTTCTTCTGTGGCATCAATAAATTTCTGCAAAGCACTCCCAGACAGCTTGTAATTTGTTGGCACTATATCATTTTGGACTAACCAGAGCAACTACGTTGTCTTTCTTTGACAGCCAAACAGTTACATATAGGGGCTCAATAAATTCAGCTGTGTATGAGTGGAGCAGCTTCATGTGTCCCGTTAAATTGTAGAAAGACACAGAGCCGTGGGTAAAGTCAATATACAAGCCGATCTTTGTGATATCAGTGGCCTCCAGCGCTGTCTCCACCCCGGCATGCCAGGAAGAGAAACCTTGGCTGTTCCTTCCGACGCACCAAGAAAAATCGTTGCCGGTGATGCAGCTGCCGCTGTCCTCTCCCTTACGATCAATGCTCTTGTAGGTAACACCAACATGTGCACCCTCGCCACTCAGCTCTGCTTCGATGTAATGTCTCCCTAAGTAAAGGCTCTCTTTGGCCATAGCCTGACGCCAATATTCAAAGCGACTGGGATGGTCAGGGTAGCTGTGCTGCCAGGGGCTGGTGTTGGTCAGCTTACTGTTGTCCTCCATGATGCGTAGGAAATGGTGAGTGGTATCGGGGTCAAAGGTCAAACTCCTGAAGTCTAAAACAAAGAAACACAATTTTTTATCAAGGTGTGATATATCAGCCATTATTTGACAGGAATCTCAGGACATTATTAACTGAGAAGTAGTTACAGTTCAGAAAGTCTTCTCTGGTCTCAGGTTCAGGCTTGGATGCAGGCCGAGGTTCTGGCATCACCGATTTACTATCTACATGACCATGTTGCAGAAAGATTATTGATAAGTTTCACAGTGCATTATGTTCTGGTAAGAAGTACTTTAAGTATATCTGGACAGACAGAAAGTTTTTATGACAACAAACACTTTTTCAGTTAATTTTTAGATAAATGTACTGTAAGTGTGTACCACCTATAATGGGAATTTTTGTTCTAATACATGTAAAGATATAAGGCAATACATATATAATATGATCTCACCACCTTTGCAAATCATGTTGAGTTTTTCCCTGTAGGCAGAGAAAATCAGTTCACACAGCTCTTGGGTAACATCTGCCACAGCTTGGATATATGACTTTACATAATCCATTCGGTTGATGTACACAGTGGGTACATGTATTTCTGCCATTCCTTTCTTCAACTCTGCATAGCCCTGGGATATGACAGAACAAACAAATGTCACTGCCTGAAAAAATGCCATTTATATTCTCTACTCCAAGACTTTTATGTATGACACAATCCAAAAGCCTTGTCTCAGAAATCATCATATCCGCTTTGCCATGCTCCTCGATTACTTGGACAGAAGGCAGTCAGTCTTCAAGATATTTTTGTATTGGTATTGATATTTTTGTGTTGGAGTGCCCAATGGTGTTGTGATTAGCACTGTTTCCTTATCGAAAGACGGTTCCCAGTTTGAACTCCATCTAGGGGCCTCTCTGTGTGTTCTCCTAGTGTAAGCATGGGTTCTCCTAGGTAACCTCCTTCCATAGTTCAAAAACATGCAAGTCAGGTTGATTGGAGACTCTAAAATTGCATTTAGCACTGAGCGTTTACCTTTGTGTGTCCCTGTGTAGTTCTTTATCACCTCCAATCATGTGGTCACAGTTCATAATTGATGTCTGCTCCAAAATCACCCAACAACTTGCCAATGCAGCACAATACAGTGGTGTGTACATGCATTCTAATTCTTTTTTTTTATTTGATAATTATAGTCAATTATTTTTCTGTAAAGAGTAAAGAATATACTCATATATTTAGAGGACACTTATACGGTATCATTTCAGGTGTTCTCATCAATTTTACCTGAAGAAACTCTACTTCAGACCTGCTCTTGGACAGCGTGTTCATTTGAGTTAACGTTTTTATCAGCTCTGCTCTCCTTTGCTCCAGATGTGCTTTGATGCCTTCCACTTGTCTGAGTGTCTTTTTATGCTCTCCTTCCAGCAACTCTTCCACCTTTTTTCTGGCTTCCTCCACAGTTATTTGCAGCTTGGTGAACTGCTGTGCAATGATAACACAGTCGTCCTGCACAGAAGCCTGAGGGAAGGAGAAAGATTTTCAAGTAGAATATTCAGATACGACTGTTTGTCAAGAAAGTCAACAGAAATTAGACAACTGCTCCAACATTACCTTAATCATGTTACTGTTGCTTAACAGTTTTTCAACTGTTTTCTCTACAGATGTCACATTTTGACTGATCTCTTTGTGTTTCTCCTGCAGCTTGGTCTACAAAATAGACAGCGACACACAGCACACACAGCATGGATGGATGGATGGACACGGCATATGCAGAAATAACATAAATAACCATCTCTGTTTTTCTGAAAGTCATAAACAAGACTATGTAGACAGTTGCTGTCATAAACCGTAGTGTTATTTTTGAGACCTTAATCTGTGTGCAAGCCTCTCCCAGAGATGCCGTCGTGTGACCTTCGTGCTCCTGATTCTCGCAGTCCAAACACAAACAGCTGCAATCCATCAGACAGAAGCTTTTTAAAGGGAGCTGGTGAAGCTCACAAGTCTGAATGTTGATATCTTGAAGGGGATCCACTAAACGATGGCTCTGAAATTTGTCTTTCTGCAGATGCGGTCTGAGATGGTCCTCACAATAGGAGACCTGACAGGTCAGGCAGGACTTTAACGCTTTCTTGGGGCTCTCCAAGCAGGAGTCGCATAACACATCCTGCACCAGGAGCATGTAGGATGGCTGAACTGCGGGAGCCTCCGATTCTTCGTTTTCCTTCACATTTTCTTCACTGTTACTGCTGAGAGTTGCCATGTTTGAGTGATCCTTTTGTCTCCTTTTATCCAAGCCAGATGTTTTAAGCTTTCACAGTGCTCAGATCTATGCTAACAGCTAAGTTTTTTCTGTCTTTTCTGTGAGGCAAAAAGCCTCACACTGCAAACGGAAAGAATTAAGAACCACGCCTGAGGTATTCCGTGCATAGTCAACATAGGCTTTCTCATATCTCACCCCTCCCCGTTTGTCTTTGCCCTGTATCCAAGTTTAGAAAAATGGGCTGGGGAAGTTACTCTTGCAAGAAAGGGGAATAAACATTTGAAAAGAGTTTTTGAGTTTATTACATACTAGTCAAAGTCACTAAAATACTGTCACTAAAAAATAACAGTGTTTGGGGCTCTATGTTTGGATTATACATTTCTTGGATTATTTAGGAATGCATCTGTCTACATTTTAAAATCAACATCCTAGAAGAGTTTCCTTTTTCCTTTTGATAACAACGTTACGTCAGAGGCATGGAGCTTCCAGACAACACCCCGTATCTACAGAGATACTTCCTGATGTTTTCCTGACCAAGACAAAAGCAAAATATGCCGTTTGTGGGTGCATTACACTAAAGGTTACACTCTTTAGGTTTGTGAGAGTGAAAATAAGATGAGTCCAAGGGAAAAGAAAACAGATTTGAAGAAAGTATCTTTATTTATGTTATTACTCAGCTTAAGTTGTAAAAGAAAAAAGTCTTCTTAGTATTTGTTAGTACATGCTATGGTGCAGATTAACTGTATTATTTGAAAAAGCTACCTAAATAACAAATCATTGGAAGACTGAAATGAATGGCATGCACGAGGTATGCTTTACTGTAATCCTAATGGGTTATGTCATATTGCGCTTTTAGAAAAAAATCTATAAGACAATACTGCATTCTCACATAGTACAATACATGATAAAATACTACAGTTATTCCAAACAATCTCACTGTACAGTTGGCCTCTCTGTTACCAATAGGTGACATTTAGACAGCCATGGCTTTCTGTATGTAAACATAAACAGTTGTAAATACTAGTGAATACATGCTTTAAAAAAATTACTTAAATGGTGAAATAATAACATTTGTGTCAAAGTTTTTATCATATTCAAGCAAAACCACAGGCACAAGCATTGCAGGCACATGGAGCGGTAAGATTTACCCCACAGGGGACACGTTTGGGGATGAGGACCCCACAATCAGCTTTCTGTTACATGTACCACGTGACGCAATCTCCGAGTATGGTGCTGCCCTCCGATAATCATCTTTCAGTTTGTGAAACCATGCAAAGCGGGTTACTCAAACCATCCTATCAGAAAAGAAAGATATGCTTCTCTGACAGCACGAAGCTAGCATGGTGGAAAAAAGAATCACCTCAAGAATTAATTTCACGCTTGTATCCTCTCGCTTGACTTGTTCATTGTAACAGTGTTTTTCTGCTTTGCTGCCTCTGAGTTACATGGAGATGTAAATCTTTGCTCTTCCTGCACACAAGTGACATTCACTGAACAACGCTCCACTGACCTTTAAGGATGGATGAGCGCACAGCAGGGTGACCATCCACAAATTCTGTTATCTGTCGAACAGACAAGGAAAGAAAGGTTGCTTGTAAATTCATGTTATCTCTTCCTGTTCATTTACAGTTTACAGTTCATTTAAAGACAAATGTGTCAAGTTAAAGTAATTATTTTACCAAGTTGTATATGTGCAAATAGTTTCTCCTTTTTATTTAAGAGTGATAACGAACAGGCATTGAAGAGGGACAACAACTTTAAGATTTCGGAGAACAGTGTTTCTGGATTCAGACCAGAAGTGGAACCAAAGTAAGTTTGCTTATTGTGTAAATAGCGGAATACAAAGGTAAAACCTCCTGCTGTTGTTTTGTTCTGGTGCTGTCATTGTTAAGGGAAAAAAAAATCACAAACACAACATTCCCCTCCCAAAGGCCCCGGGCTATGAACGCTGATTAAAAATATTCAAACTCACAATTCAGTGTCCTCTATGCAGTCAGGGTCCTCTAAAGTTTCGAGTCGTTTCTGGCAGGCGTCTAAGATCTTTTTTCTTGGTCCTAATGGGATATGGATACTCTTAAGGTCATGATCAGAGCACAGCAGAAGTGCTGCAAGGTCAATTTTCTCCCTTTTGAAGATGGAATAAAACTCGCTCATGCTTTGTGTGGCAAGGAAAACCTCCAGCGAGCTTGTGTCCGGCTCATCGTCATCGTCAAGTCCTAATTCAATTTCTTCCCAAGGCAGCTCTTCCCTGTTCCTCTCCTGAAGACTGTGTGCACTGCCAATGCTGTCTTCATCCAGACTTGGGTGCTGATGCAATCGGCTGCGTAGCCGCACGTTATTACTGGACTGGGCATCGTTCGCTGCATCCCGGCTACCAAGGTCAAACATGCCCCCGCTCACATAGTTCCTCCTGAAGACCATAGTGCCCAAACCGGGTCGGTTGAACAGGGAGTCATGTCCAGAGTCTGTGCTGATCTCGGAGTAGTCCACATCGGGCCCGTGGAGGTCCGGCTCACTCATGGCACGTGAAATGGCATCGTCGTTATCCCTAGAGAACATGTCGCGGACATTGCGGCGGCCGCGGTCTCTTGGATTGACATAAGTCCCTTGTTTTACAAACATGACATCATTACTCAGCTGAAGGCCAGAAAGAGAGCGCACACTCTTCCTTCCATCTTCATAGATCTTAAAGGTGCCATCTCCTTGTTTCTTCTTCTCCAGCCTCTTCTGGATCTTTGTCTTCCCTCGGTTTGTGGCATGGAGAGTTGCCTATGAGGACAACGATAACACGGCAATCAGGCACAATAACACAAACCTGTTTTCATATTGGAGGCTAATGTCTCCTCATATTCCTACAAATACATATTGACAGATTCATATCTTTTCCATTACTGGCCGGAGTAATTTTCCAATTGCATGGTGTTTATGGGTTTATGTGCAGTAAGTACTCTGAAACCCTATTTCAAGCCATATCTTTACTACATCAGCCAGTAAATGAGTGTCTTAGCAAGTAGATAAAGCATTCAAAAATAAAAAAAAGTCCAAACCTGAGAATATGGCACGCTGACGGTGGCTGCGTTGTAGTTGCGAAATTTATGGCTCAGAGTACTGCTGGCATAACTCGAAAGGCTCATGACATCTGACGCAGACGCCTCAGAGACCTCTTTATGAAACTTCCGCTCCATGCGCTTGTGGTGCTTCTTCTGCATCTTTACGCACTCTTTGATCCGCCGCTCAGCATCACGGAAGGCCCGGTCCTTCAGCTTGCCGATCAGCTTTGGATTAAGAGCTGTCTGCTTCGCCGCTATGGAATCCAGGTACCGGACGCATTCCATGTGGTTCTTTGTGGCAGCCATGTCCAGTGGTGTGTGGTAGTCATTGTCCAGGCACCATATGTTGGCACCGAACGACACCAGGAAGAAAAGGCAGTTGTGATGACCGTTTGCAGCTGCCAGGTGGAGTGGCGTGTTTCCCCATATGTCACACTTGTCTGGGTCTCCTCTGTGGGCCATAAGTAAAGTATTAGATAATCAAAGAATTTTTTTATGAATAATCCCCTTTTGTTCTGTTCATACACTGAGAGCTTATAGGTGTGTTTCTGTTTAGAAGGCTGACTCCTGAGTGATCATATGATCTTGAGGCCATGTTTTCATAACCGACCTGCAGCCCATGAGTTGTTAACTGGACCTTATTTAATAATTCAATATGTGAGGACACTCACTCTTTATCTTAGAAAATGTGTGTCTTGGTGAAAATTGGTATCTTAGGAAAAATGGTGGACAGATTTTAAAATATCCATAAGAAGAGAAAGGCCGTTATTAAAACAACAGCTGACATTCTCCTCTTTATGACAGTCCACGACCCGAGGGTTACCCCTGTGCATGTTGCACGGTTGCGTCAGGTCTGTAATATGACCTCAGGCTTGCCAGCACAACTGCTCCACAACCTGTATCCTTTTTCAGGTGAGGCCACAGAAGTTGCACCTGGCTCAAAAAGCACAATTGTACATGGTTGGTGATACCATAATGAATTCCTGGAGTCACAATAAGTACACCTGTGCACCTTGTCATATGTGCAGGATAGATCTGAAAAGAGCACTCTCACTGTACATTTCTTTCCCAACATAAACCTAATATGCAAATCTATTCATTTATTCCATGTGAATTGTATTTTCTTTAAATAGTTGTTTTGTTGTGTATTTTCACCAAAAAATAATAATTTAAAAATGGCAGCTGGGATTATTCCTGACATGAAAGATTATTATTTTAGAGCAAACTGAAATATTTCTTTTTATATTTCAGCTCAGATATTTTTGCATTCAATAAAACTTTTGTTGGTGTCAAACCTCAATGTTTATTGAACTGTCTTGTCTTCTGTCCTCCATTGTATCCACATACACACTCCTGAATATTTGATGCAATGGTTGAAGTTGAAGTACAGATGTATTATTGATGGAGGGCACCGCAAGGTTTTCTCAGGGAATGTGTCACCAGCTAGACCCTGCTTGTGCAGCGCCTAGCAAAGCCCCCACCTTGATTTCAACCCCAAAATCTGAAAGTTTGGGCAGGATGATCTTAAAATTGTCCAAAAGAAGATGGAGCTTTACAACCACAACTAACCTCAGTTCTTATCAGTGGTTGTCATCATTGTGAAAGATGGATTGTAAGTGGCAAACAGCCCAGAAAAAAATACAAAAAGAAAATAAAACAATTATCAAATAAATTAACTCTATTTTCTGCACAGGGCTAAAAAAAACGATGGCCATAAAGGACCATAAATAAATGAATGGTGATAAAGTCAGATTAGCTTCAGTGAGACATATCTATCCCCTTTTAAACTCCTGTGTGGTGTTATATTGGTGATAAGTTATCATCTAAGATAGCTTTATGGGTCAAAATTTATTTCTGCGGTAAAATCCCGAGCGCAGTGGTGTGTGCTAACATATCAGGTTGTCTTTACATCATGTTCTACTATTGTTCTCATGTCCTGTGTCACTTTAATGTTATTGCTAGCCAAATGCAATATTCCTGTCATATATTGCCAAAATTGCATGTTTCCCATGAACCATTTCTGACCTCTCTTCAGCATATCAACTCCTCTACTGAATTTGATTTATGATCATTTTGAATGTTCACATTAGTTCTAGATGTCATTTTATAATTTAGATTTGTTGTTATCATAAAAACAATATGTTCCATAGTGGCTGAACACACCACCAGCTGATTACTCTAATGTTGTGGGAAATACTGAGCACAGGTATTAATCTGTGTACTTTCTGAGATGGCTGCATGTCCACATTTTGGATCTTGAAGACTGCCTTTCTAAATTTCTGTAATTCTGACGTTTTGCATCAAACTCAAGTAAACACTGGAAAATACTACTACCCTTTTCAAAACGATTCAGTGAAGCATATTCAAATTGGTCCCATTTTTTTGGCCTGATTAGCAAACTAGGTCAGCCACATAAGATAGTGGCTCTTGTGAACACCAACCATAATGTGCAGCCTGTACAGCAATGCAGCCAATAGTTCCATTCCAGATATGAAATTAGAAAAGGAGAAATTTGTTAAACAAAACTCCAGAAATCCTATGAACATTTACATTTGAGGCAAAGGTTCTACAAAATGTATATGAAGCTTCCTTTTATTGTTTTGATATTATCTCACAATGATGGACAACTCAGTTGTAAACATGCTGAATGTGAAGTCTTTGACCAGAGCAAAAACATTGGTAGGTTTTTATACCATTTTCATTGTCCAAATTCCTTTGAGTTCAAATCTAGATATGGCCTTTATGAGTTGACACTGTATGTTCTCCAATTCAACCTTGAGTATTCACACTATGGACTACTCTAGTTAGAACTCGAATAAATGTGCATACATTTGCCATAAAGATTGAATGAATGAGGATGGATGGATGGATTTATATGAACGTGTTGGGCTTTTGTGGTTTTTGCACCCAACCTGTGATAAATCCTACCCACCCTCTGGCCACGATGAGCCGCAGAGCCTCCAGGTTGCCGTGATAAGCAGCCCATAACGTCGGTGTCATGCCATCCTCGTCCGGCGCGTTGAGATCCTTCCTAGTCGCCTCTTTAAGCAGGTCAAGGTAGCCATCCCTGGCCGCCTTGTGGTACCTGTCATTCATGGTGCCGGATTAGTCCACCCTGCACGTCTCCATCCTGTAGAAGCAATGCCACCACCATTGCCGTCGTCAGGCAGGCATTGAGCGACTGCACACAGGATTAAAGTGTAAATTCGTCCCACCGCTCATCCAGGACGAGGCAGCTCAGAGCGCACGGCGAGTGCGTCGCTGGTAACCAGGCACGCGTCACCGAGTGGCCAAACACTGCTCCCGGTGGCCGAGGCGGTCCAGGACGAAGACTCAGAATCCAGAGAAACTATTGTTACCAATGTGGCTATTAAAGAAACTTTGACCCAGTCAAACCAGTATGAGGTCGTGATTATTATTTTTGCTTTGTTTTGTTTTTGGGCGCATCGATTTTGGCCTGCTTGCGCTCAAACTTATCAAGGTTAACTTCAATGCTGTTGATCAAACGTGATTATTTATTCCACCAGTTTAGGGTCAGGTTTTAAGGGCAAAGGCTTTGTAAGACACCAAGAGAGTTGTGACTGCTGATGCTTGAAACCGATGCCCTGGTTATTTATAATAAAAGTGCTTTCCCCCTTTTAATTATGGCAATTTATTCAAACAAGACGTCTTCAACTTGTCCTCACTTGTTGCAACACATTCATAACACAAAACAATGGACATCAGAACATGATCAACCCCAAAGTTGCTCAAACACGAGGAAATAAGTGCCAACATCCGAGTTTACGAAAAGTCCTATTTCATCGTGACTAACTCTAAGAAGGAATCCAGGCTCATTGTTTTTCCTTGTTCTTCTTAAATGAAGCATTGTTCTTTTGTGAGCTTTCTATGACTGGAAAGAATTTGACAAAGCCAGATTAATTGCGGAGGATGGCTGTAAAAGGGCCTCATCTGTTACATCCTGATAAAAAAAAAGGCTGAATTAGCTATTTGCTCCTGCAATTTAACCTTAGTAGAGCCATCAACATGTTCTCAAACACACTAACCAATAGAAACTGCCATGACAATAGCTGAAGGCCATTAAATGGATTTAGCCCACACATCAAGATTTTCAGGTGGGGGGACTTTTCCAACTTGTGGAAGTCTTGTTTTCGAGAATTTAAAGAATTCCCTCAAAGCACTGACTCAAATCATGAGTGGTCAGCTAGGACAAAAATAAAAACCATTGTGAGCTTTTTTGATTATGCATGTGGCGTGCAGTTGTTCTTTGCACACCAAGGCAACTTTTTAATGTGACATCAAACCATATTATGTCACATCGAGGAACTTTTCTGTTTCCCTGCAGAGAAAAGGTTCCGTGTATTTTGGAAGAGGCCAGAAAAGACTATTCTTGGAAAATTGGTTTGAACTTTTTGGCAGTATTTTGTGCTAAACAGGCCGTGTTTGGGGTTACCAGGTTGTTGTTCAAACAGAGAAGCGTTTATGACTCTTTGCACGTAAACAGTTGTGTTTGGGGGGAATATAAAGCCACCGCAGTGCGTCCCTCTCTCCACACTTCCATCCATCAGGTAAGCCTCTTTCTTACATTGGACTTCTTTGAGCATTTGGTAGTTAAATTCATAAGTGTTTATATTGTTTTCAACTAATCTGTTACTATTAATTTTATAGAATGTGGATGGTGATAATTTGTGATGTAAAGACAGAGTTACAGTTATATTGTTGCTGGGTGAAGGACTGTTTATATTAACATCTTGCAAGTAGAAAAAAATAAAAAAGAGGAAATTTCACTGTTGGTCTACAGCAATATAAGTGCCAATTTCTATTTTAGTGTTCCTGGAAAAGTTTCATTGAGGGCGGGCTCTGCCCTTCCGGAGAGTACCTGGGCGTAGCTGTTAAACCTGTCGTGTCTTATATCTGGTTCCAGATCCAGTGAACGGCTCACTCGAGAAAGGACCCTGGAAAGTGGAGCCATGTGTTATAACGCTGACAACCCGTGCGAGTGTTTGACCAGCGGCAACCTGTGCGAGCCATGCAGGACGACCGCCAAGGATAAGGAGATGGAGGAGGCGCGCCTCGCCAACGTCAGGGCGGCGGGTCAAGCGGACAACGCCAGCGAACCGGACCTGAACATCTCCTCCACGGAGGTTGTGAGGGAGCGAGGCCGGAACTGGGGATGGATGCTGTCTGGGATCATCTGCTTGAACATCCTGATCCTGGGCTGTGCTCTAGTCAGTGGCAGCGCCTCCAGTAGTGTTAAAATCAGCACCCTGGACCTGCAGGCTTTTCTCATCGTCCTCCTCCTCCTCACCTCCATTTGGATGATCTATTACATGATCTACACTGCCAGGACGGACAACGCTGTTACCTACAAGGACGGGCATGCTGGACCCATATGGCTAAGAGGTATACAACTGAAATACTGTGTGCACAGAGCAGTTTTTTTGACTACTCAAAACACATTCTCACTATGTTCTAATTGCTGTCTCTTCTCAGGAGGACTACTGCTATTCGGACTCCTCAGTGTCGTCATGGACATTTTCAAGATAGCCAGCTACGTGGGATACCTCCACTGTGATTCTGGGGTGAAGGTTGCATTCCCTGTGGTGCAAGTGGTCTTCGTCCTTGTGCAGGTAAAAAAAACACACAAAAAACGGGAAAAAGTCAAGGATATTTCCAGCTTGCCACATTTATTGTGGTATTAAGGGTCGTGAAATGTTGTGATAATTGTAATTTTGACTTGCAGACATACTTTTTGTGGATCCATTCACAAGACTGCGTGCAACGCCAGAAGAACCTGTCACTGTAAGTGGTGAAGGAGGGGATTAACCTTCTCCTTTAAAATGTTGTACTTTCTTTCTTTTTTAGAACATCTGTTCGACGTCCTCATATGACTGTTTTTTTCCTTTTTTACGTAGCTGTGGGTTGATGCTAACCCTGTCCACCAATCTAGTTCTATGGATGACAGCGGTCACGGAGGAGTCCCTTCACCAAACGACCATTCCCGACTACTCAAATGAAACCAAACTCTCAAGACGAAGCATGTACATCAGCAGAGGTGATTAAAAGAGACAAATCCTCTTAAAAGACGCAGAGGCCTGTTCCCAGTAGCTTAGCACCTTTCTCTTTTCTGTTTCATGTCTTACAGCCGGTTACGGAGATGACCAGTGCAAGTGCAGCCACACTACATGTAGCGTCTTCAAGGAGGCCTATTACTACCTGTACCCTTTCAATATTGAGTATAGCCTCTTCGCCTCTGCCATGGCCTACATCATGTGGAAGAATGTAGGCCGGACAACACCTGAACACAACCACCACCACGTCGGTTTCAGCCTGAGAGATGTCTTTATCGGGCCCATTTTCGGAGTCCTCCTGGTGATTGCAGGACTGGCAACGTTCATCGTGTATGAGATTGAAATGAAAACAAACTACAACGACGAAGAGGGGAAAGACAGAGCAGTGATGATGCACTTCGTCATGAATATAGTTATAGTCACCATGATGTCAGCATGCACTGTAATTGGCAGTGCCATATTCAAGGTGGATCACAGGGAGCACGTCTCAGAGAAAAACCCCACCCGCAACCTGGACGTGGGGCTGCTGGTCGGAGCCTCTCTGGGACAGTTCATCATCAGCTATTTCTCCATCATAGCCATGATCGGCACCGGGGCCAGAGACCACCTGGACAGGCTCAACCTGGCCTGGGCCATAATGATGGTGATCCAGCTGGGCCTGCAGAACTTTTTCATAATAGAAGGTCTGCATCGGGAACCCTTCCATGAGGTGGAGCCGCCTACCGTGATGGAAAACCCATACGTGCTGGAGGAGAACAAAGACGCGAACGTGGAAAGAGCCGACATGGACACCAAAGCGACCCCTGAAACAGAAGCACACAGCCACAGCGAACACAAACACAAACTACTGTGGAAGCGGAGGGTGTTGCGTGAAGTCTGTGCCTTTTTGCTGCTGGGTAACGTCATTGTAAGTTCCTCTCTCTCCTCCATAAAATATCCAATCAAAAGTTGAATTTTAACTGCACTTTAACCACTACAACTGAAATGATGATAATGTTAATAACACTGCTTTTGTTTATCTCTTTGTCAGCTGTGGATCATGCCAGCGTTCGGTGCTCGTCCCCAGTTTGACCACGACACCGAGACAGAGTTCTATGAATTCAGTTTGTGGGCTGCTGTTGTGAATATAGGGCTTCCTTTTGGCATCTTTTACCGAATGCATTCAGTGGCTAGTTTGTTTGAGGTGTTTTTGAACTCATAACTCTGTAAGAATGTGTACCGCTTGCTGTTTTGGCAATATAAAAACAGTTTTGTACCGACTGTGGTTTGTTTTGATGTTCAATTTCTTTACATATTTGTAATGGCCTGAAAAAAAGTGTTTTAACTTTTATGTTTCTTGTTTAGAATAAGCATGAGACAATGTAAATATGTTCAAAATGTTGTTTTCAGATGTTGCAAAAATTCTGTGGAGCTAATCTTTTAATACTTGAACGGCACTTTCAACTTTGTGTGAACAAATAAAAATGAATAATAATTAAAGAATAGTCTTATTCATTATTATTAGCAGCAACATTACTGCTACTGCTGTTGCAGTGTATGAAAAGCTCTGAGATAAGGTTATCACCAAACTATTTGCCTCATAATTCTTGATGAAAATCAACAAATGCCTCTTATATACACATGAATAATACATTCAATATCATTATAATAATAAAAAAAGTTATTTAAATATATTCACGATCAAAAAGTCAGAATTCAAACAAATTCCAAATTGATCGTTTCTCCAGTTCTGGTAAGAATGAACAACTGTGGTCATAGTCTCCTTCTGGTGGTCAAATAGCGTCATTACATCACTAAAGGAAACGCGATGCGATAAGGAAACTCAGCTAAATAACCGAAAATCCAAATGGGAAATACGATACAGTGAGGGGAAGGATTCACCACTAAAATATGCAATAGAGGGATTAAATCCCCCGAGATGCATTTCGGGAGATATACACAAACACTCGTACCATTAACTGGACATTAAGCACATACGAAAGATGCTCAAAAATAGATTAGCATACAACTTACACACACGTCAAACCTCGACAACACCAATAATTAAATATGGTTGCAAGTTTGGAGCTGAAGTGTTACAATGAACTTCGATGCAGGCACCTTTTAGGCCACACTTCTTTTAGGTCCTTCGCACACGTTGGTGTTTACATCCACGTAAACAGGAACTGCTTCTGGTCTCACGATGCACAGACAGGTGATCGGTTTAAAGTTAATTTATTACCATTTAGGGGCAGTTATTGCTTTCAGAATTGGTTAATCTTTTAATTCGATCTTTGTATTTGACTTTCATGTGTGAGACAGAAATACTGATCAGAATTAAAGGCTGTTAAGTTAATTAATGATGTGGTTTCAGGACTCCCAAGACTCTCCTCTTTTTGGCGAAGAAGAGGAGAACTTCAGGCAGAGAAAGTCCAAAGTTAGGTAAGATATGCTCAGGCAAAAGCGGATTATTTTATTTTTAAACTTTTTAAACCGACAAGAAAACAATATAAATCTGTGTTTCAGACATCCTCTGGCATCTTTCTTCCACCTCTTCTTCCGGACAAGTGCCATCTTGGTTTACATACTGTGCGACGTCCTTAGCAGTCGTTTTATTGCATGCATGGTGACCATTATCCTGCTGCTGTCATGTGATTTCTGGACTGTCAAGGTTAGTGGTCAGAAAAATGCTCCAAGAAGTTGTTTAGGTATGGCCTTGAAAATTGTAGTCCCCCCCCATCTCTTACGTCAAAGTCTTCTTTTACTACACTATAATAAAAAATTCTTTCATATTAAGTCCACAGTAAAGAATGACTCATTTGTTCTGAGCTTATAAAAAGTTACATTGGAATTTGATTTCGCAGCAATCGCATATTCCTGCAAGACCAGCCCCTGGACATAGCTAGATGCCCACATGAGTCAGGCTACTGATGTCTATCTGAGATCACTGTTGCCTTCAGGGATGCCTTCAGGACCCTTTGAGTCTTGATTTGCGCACACGCTCCAGCTTAAGTTAAACCTACATGAAATACACTTTTAAAAGTCCAGATTTGGTTGGATTTGGTTAATAACTAACTTTTTAATCTTGCAGCGTTATGTAAGTCATGCAGTTAAATGTGTTCGGCGTCACAGTTTCCACTGTGGAAGTTCCAAGCACTTAATAGTGATAATGAAGCCAGATGCAGTCAGAGAGACACGTCCTATTTCTCACACTGTCAATTTAGATCAGTCAGCTGACCAATCAGATCAGGCTTTTGTCTTGTTTTTTAAGCAGGTTTTGAAAAGACACAGAGCTGGAGTTTTCAGATGGAAAGTGCGAATAACACGTGGGGCAGCTTATCATTTGTTCTTTGAGGCTTGCTTATCTAGATATTAGGAAACTAATATATCCTGGTATCGTGCAGATATGTTATGTTGTGGTCTGATAAGTAATGGAAAAAAACTCTGGACTACCAAAACCTTTGCTTTACAGCATGTTCTGGACCATTGCACTCATTTGACTTTAGAATTTGGACATTTCCAGATCTTTTACTTGCACATTAAAGTTATTAATAAATGCCAAAATCACGTGTTTTTAGGCAGCTAATAAATTACTCTAAAAATACACTATTAGTAGAAGTCTACATAGAGATTATTGTCGTCTTATTTTAAATAATGTGACTTGATTAAATGATTTAGGGCGATTTTTGGTTTTTAGAATGTGTCTGGCAGGTTGTTGGTGGGCCTTCGGTGGTGGAATCAGGTGGATGCTGATGGGAAGAGCCGGTGGGTGTTCGAGTCAAGAAAGGTAAGCGGGAACTCAAAGAGAGTTATAAACAGCGAGCTGATGTGATGAATGACAGATTTATGGGCCCTTGTAAAGGATAAAGTCAAATGTTCGTCACATAGAACGACCATGTAAAAAAAAAAAGAACACAAGAGTTGCTCTTTGCAACAAGCAACTTTTATTCTCAAACCCCACTAACTGTAGTGAAGTTAACATCACGTTGACGCGTAACTAATAAACTAATAAGTGGACTATATTATATTAAGCAGGTGCATTGTCCTTTTTTATCACTGAACACATTTTACTTTTAAACAGGATGAAATTTAATGAGGTCACTTTTTTTTTGGTACAGCCAAACACCGTGAACACAACCTCCACCTCTGAATCACAAATTTTCTGGCTTGGACTTACGGTGTGCCCCATCTTCTGGGTCATCTTTGTGTTCAGCACCATCTTCTCCTTCAACATTAAATGGCTGGTCAGTTCAGTGCTATTCTACACCCGTCGGCCGACACGTATCATTGGAAATGTCTCAGTGCTGTGTTGTGGTGTCACCCCCAGCCCGTGGTGATAATGGGTCTGGTGCTACAATGGGCCAACTTGTACGGCTATGCGAGATGCAAAGTGGGTGGAGGGTCTAACCTGCGAAACATGGCAAAGGACTACTTCGGAACCCAGATTTTGAAACAGGTTTGAGAAATATCTCCAGACCTTTAACTTTAATGTTCTTGGTCTAATGAGTTGCTACATTCACCTTTTTATATTTCTCCCAAAGGCGATGAAGAAAACTGAAGGATCATGAAGCTGAGGAAAATGTGTGGGGGGGGGCAGTGAGGTTGGGCTTGAATGGGCTGGTAATAATGACCTCATTTCTGCTGAGAAAGAGGCGGGTTTTCTCTAACTAAGTTTCTCTTTTGAGAGGTTCTCATGATTTGGGAAGAGTTGGTGTCACATATTGGTGAAGGTAATAGGTAACGCCTTAAGCTTCTTTTACCGGAAACCCGGATGAAAGTTTGAAGGGATGTCACTTTTTGCGTACTGTTTTCTGTGCCATTTGGCAACATATTTATACCGTTTTGACCTTACTGCTGCTGCAAATCAATCCTGGAGTGTTTACAGTAATGCAATACTACTGTTTTGTGATTAAACTGAATTTCTTGAATTTCTTTTTACATAAATGCTTGTTATTAATGACACTGAATGAAATCTTTAAATAGATTTAACTTTTGCCTTTAAAAACATAATTCTTTTGAAATAGATATTCACAGGGGTCGTTTTCCAAACTGTTTTCCAGACTGAGATTGAACTGTCTGGTCAGCAATATTAATTTTACTAAGGATTCACTACATTATTATATTTGAGTGACTGTAAATAAGATGCATTTTTATTAAAGTGTAACTAAAATGACTAGATGAATACTACTTGAAGTTACTCTATCTGAATATAAGCATGTTTTGCTTGTCTGTCCATGGACCATTTTGTATGCTTATAATTCTACTGATTTTATATATCTCTTTTCAGGCCTTTCTGTAAATATTAACTTTGTTTTATTGGTTGTAAACAAAGAGAAAATTAATGTGAAACTGAGTTGCTGTAATTCCATCAGCCATAGATTGACATGAAATGCCTAAAGAAATTAGGATAAAGAAAAGGTAAAAGAGTGTGATATTAGTCGTCTGTCGGCAGAGAATATTTGAGCCACTAGGAGGCAGTAAGTAACCAGTGTCCCAAATCCTTAGTATTTATATCATTGTTTTGTCAACCCCTGACTTTTTAGTGTTACATAACCTGTGGGAACAGAGGAAACCAATTATTGGGGTTTTGCAGGTGGCGTCTGCGTCCTCAATTTCACCCCACCCCCACATAAATGCTCATATTCTTCTCTCTGTGATGCTTTTTACATTTTCAAAGCGAGATCTAGTGTACTGACACACCAGTTGCCTGCGCCCACATGCGCAGCATGTGCATGCGATGCTCCAAAGAGACTTTTTCTTTGTGTCAGTCTGACCAAAACTGAACTTTACAGTCGTCAGTTTATATGAGCACTTTTGTCTGCCTGAAACTGTGGTGACTTTCTCAAAATCAGCCTGAGTCAGTCTGATCGTGTAAATCGTCCCATGGTTAACGGTTGTCTAAGTTTGCATTAGTGCTTGTTTAAAGTAAAGCTTGTGAACATTACTTCAACCGGTGTTTGCAAGTGTCCTTGCCACGAATATTTTATTTCTATAGTATATGTCTTCAGCGGGAAAAAAAAACAGGGAGGAGGGAACATTACATTTCTTTATTTATTTTACTGTTTCTCTTCATCCATGCTTACTGGACACGGAAAACAGATAAGAATAAGTGTGGTCTTGCATGGAATGGTGAAGATTTAGCCAATGCTTCAGTGGCAAATCCCTCCTCAGTTCAACTGGAAGCTGCTTGGCCTAATTAAGGTAAGTTTTTAATAAAAGATGCTACATTATTGGATATATGTAAAGTTTTTGCAACTAAAATATATAAATAAAGCACCATCTGATAATCAAGGGGGCTTTTCACCAATAAAACCTCCCTTGGCAAAGCAAATGTGTTCAGCATAGCATGATACCCAGATTTCAGTTCTGCTGCCACAATGCTGAACAGGAAAAGGTAGAAAAAATAAATGAAAGATGCTACAATAACATAAGCACTCACACACTTCAAAACTATTAGTACCAGAAATCAAAGTGATTGACAGCGCACTTATACTTTGCCATTACCCCGATCATGATGCAAACATAAGAACCACCAAAAATTAAATAGAACCAGAAAAAGATCTTGTCTAGTTTGTCTGCAAACCTCTCATGCCTCTCACTTTCAACTTCCTTGGCAGTAAGAGCTTCGAGAAAAGTAACCACCTTCCTGAGCAGCTGAGAATCCTCAGATGTATCCAGCTGGACGACACTGATGTCAGCATGTGTCTCTGCTGGGGATGGAATGACAAAGAGAGCAAATGTAAAGTGAATGAGAATGTATTCATCATCGTCTGGAGCTGGTCTCATTCAATCTGTCAGTCAATCTTTATTCACCCTCATCCTCTTTCTCTTTCTTGTTTTCTGTGGTTGTGGGGGCAGACGATTTGGAACAGCAGAAAAAACTGGGCCAGCCGTCCTGGGCCACTCGTGTCAGAACCATTGACACCAGCATGCTTAACACCAAGAGAATCAGACAGACACAGAAGTGGATCCCTGCAGCACAGGCAGAGGGTTAGTATGTTGTGTGGCCTGTATTTCATGTGTGCGTGTGAACGGTCGATGACTCACGGATGACAGGGCTGCAATGGCCGTCTCCAGGGAGTTTGTTGTTGAGGATGTTGATGAACATGGTGAAGCTCAGCACCAGCGTGACTTTGAACGTGTTGCGTTCCCCACCTCTCAGTGGCAGAGCAAAGCTGACTACATCGGCCACGATGATCAGAAGACTGGGCAGCATCAATGTTATGAAAGGATTTGAATGTTTGATGCTCAGTCCCACCTGGAGTGGACACAAGTTACAGCTTCATAATACTGGTACAAGGAAAATAATTAACACACTTTTTTAGTGGGGAATGAGATGTTAAACTTTAAGAACTTCCTGGGTCAATGCATTGAAATATGTAACCCCAAGCGTACAGGTTTGTTTAAATTGGTGTCAACTTCTTGTCCAGGGATGCTGGGATGGGCTCTAGAGTTGTTGATTTACACTTGGATTTGTGTCTACTTTCGGTTGCATTGCATGGAGTGAGAAATTTGACATGGATTTACCATGATGAAATTACGGTCATCTCTTTTTTTCTGCAGCACTGCAAAGTCTGTTTTCCAGTCTCCATGGGAACCATCAACCTTCTTGATTTCGCCCATGACCAAACTGGTTCCACAATCTGCAAAACACACGATAGACAATAATCTGTGTAAAGCATACATTCGGAGAGCAATTCACATCTTAAAATTGAATTATTACCCTTACTCTTTATTGCAACTTCCTTTTTTTATAGCATGTCTTAGGCCTAATTGTGTCATGAAGCCCTGCAGGCTTTAAACCATAGTTCCCAGCTTTAGTATCCAAACCCCCAACACCAACATACCATTTAGCTTCGCTGTCATTTAAGTCTTTAGTCCACTTTTGGTGATTATGGCCTCTTCATCATGACATGCATATGGCTTTACTTTTGCAGGACTCATGCAAATAGTATTTTTTTATGGCAGTTGTGTTATATCCCACAACTGCGGGAGGATCCACAGTTGTGAGAAATATGAGTGAAATTCTGAGCTTACCGCCGATTGAATAAGTTTGAATCGCAACAGGGCATTCATCAGAAGCGAATGGATAGTTGAACAGGTTGACTTCACAGTTCACCTGGGCATTTATGATCACACTGTGCTTGACTGTGCCATCACTCTTTACCAGCAAATCATTTGAGCAGTGCTTCATGGTTGTCAGTATTCTGCACTGAGAAGACACAACAGATGGTTAAAAAACTGAGTTCATGACAGTAATGGGGAAGCTATGCTGTTCTACAAACGCACCCATTTGTTACTTGAATTTCTGGGGTCCACACTGCTCCCACTGGTAGAACCACATGTTCATACTGGTAAACTGATGTGTTCCAGGCCAATGCGGTATCCCTCCACCTCTGTGGGTCAAAACAGGATGAGTTCAGGCAAGGCAAAACTTATTTGTGTATCACATTTCATGTATAAGAAAATTGAAAGTGCTTTACATAAAATGTGTCTAAAAGCAGAAAAGTCATGACGACCATGATCAATTGATTAAATAGATTAGAGGTTTGCCTTCTGAAACACCTTAAAACTTACAATTTGGGCAATCAGACGACTAATCAGGCGGAGATTCTTGGTGTCCTGTTGAATTTCGATTGATTAGAGAAAACATACAAAATATCTTAATCAGGATGAAAGTTGTAACAGATCGTCTCTGTCTCAGGTTTCAGGTTGAAGAGTTTCCATGTTTCTCTGTTCATCTGATTATAAGTCATTTTGAACAAAGTCGTAAGGTCATTTTGAATAAAGGACCACCACACATGTCAGTGATGTTTCTGGTTTCACCCACAGAGTGAAATCTTTAAACAGTTATGTACTTACAACTTCCAGAGTTTGATATTCAATGAATGGCACAAAAACGGGTAGGGTGCAGTTTTCATCCTGAGGCTGAGACAATAGACCTCTATCCATTAGCATGTTCGCCAAACATCTGCGATCTGTGCAAGTGGATGCAGCAAAAGAATGCCCTGAAATTGAAGATAGAGATCATGCATTTGTTAAAAAAATATTTTTTCAAATCTTCCATTTCTTTAATGAAGTTACTTAAAAAAATTAAGTAAATCTTTTTCCAAAAACTTACCTATCGTCAATAAAGTCATCAAAACGATTCTTTTGTCCATACTGTTGGTAATAAACACCAGCTTTTCTGACTGCATCACTATAAACTTGCCGACTCGCAAAGAATGAGGCTTCATGAATAATCAAGGACTACATCGAGGAGGAGTCCAGGAGTCAGCTTTATATTTCTGTAGATTTCAGACTGATAGGACTTTGAGATAAGCCAGCCTATGAAGTTTATACACTGTAGGACAATGCGACTGACCCAAAGCTTTTGTATTCTTCTCATGTTATGATTAATTGCAGAGTGTTTGCCAGCATGTCCCACAGTAAGACTGGGTAAACAGGGAGAACACAGGTATAATTATGTCCATTGTGTGCTTACCTGCCAGCTCATATAGGTTGCTCCATATGCCTTTTATCATGACAGCAAGCGGGTTTACAATGGGACAAACTATGCTAAACAGAAGAGCAAGATAAATAAGAAAGTATTGATCTTTTGTGGAAAGATCGTGTCTGGTTGTCTTTGCTTGGAAGTAGAATAAATACCAGACGCTCTGTGTTTTTTGTATTTGAAAGATATTTGTTTTGAGAGCTGTATGATGAACCTGGGTTGTATTAGGTATTGTTCTCTCTATTCATTTTCAATCATTTCGTTACGTAAGCTTTTTTGCTTCTAATTTATTTTACTACATTTAAAAGATTCCAGGAAATCAAGTTCCTAAAAAAAATCTATATTTAACCTTAAAGCTGAGCTGTGGCAAACGCTTATTAATTTTATAGCTGATTTGTGTTAACCTTTAACAGATTCTCTCACTCATCTACTGCAGTAATAGAGGGAATTTAGATTTCCTTTCTCTGTATCTTTATAAGACACTATCACTGTCACTTCTCACTGTTGCTGTTTAATGTACTTTTTGCTATATTTTAATTCTTAATATGCATTTGGCACATGTACATAGACAGATATTGGCCAATTTGGATTTCTAAAGAACGGCTATGCAATTGTCTAATGTCTGGCTAAGTCCTGAATGTAATGGACAATTTATTAGACCTTATACATTTGGACATAATTCAATAGATTTTTTTTTTACCTCAGTGTAATACTTTTTATCTTGATATTTGTGTTACATTACTGTGTTTTTTTTTAATTATCATTGGGCTTGTTCCTATAAATGACACACTATCTTCCACTATCTCTTACATGCTTTCCCCCAGAGGAATGTCTAGAAGAATGTGTCTTATCTCTGTTTCACACATTGACTTACAAATCTGACACTTACTCCGGTAGTTTTCAGTTATCCTGCCTTCGTGAGGGAGTGAGCGGATGGGGGGTGGGTACTACCCGATCATAATCTATTTTTAAAAAGCACAATGAGGTTGTTTTGGTGTTGTTGAACTCTTTGTGATGCCTTTGAACACTCTCCTAGCTGCAATAAAAGTCAGTGTGTCCAGGCGGTTCACGTGTGATCTCTCCTTATCAGAAATAAATTGTGGTTGATTGTGGCTGAAAATACTTGAATACAATCCGATGAAACTGGCAGCTGATTGAGCAAAGGTTAACTTCCTGTATAATGAATCATTAAACTTAATAGGAAAATGACGAAAATCGACAAACCTATTAGCCCACTAAAATAAACTTTTGATTGTCAACATTCCCACCTTTTTTTTTTCTTTCTTTTTTTAGTCTTGCGAAACACAGGCCTGATTGTGAAACTTCTGTGTCATCATTCTGGGATCAACAGGTAGAAGACATTTGATTGTTTTTGGCTTGAGGAACCTCTAAAATATTCCATAGGTCATAAATTATTTTAGTCGCTCCAATGAGGTTTCAGCGGGAAGTCATTTCAGTGATATCAGAACAAAATGGGACTTTGCCTCAGGACCAGGCCAACCCCCAAATAATGTCATATTCTTCAAGCATGTGAAGGTTAGTTCAGCTCAGAACACGTCTAATGCTCAGTGGAACTGATGGACTTCTGTTAACCACGACCCACACTAATTCCCACTCTGAAAGTAAGTAAATGATTCAAATCTTTGCTCCAATCGAAAGCCAGTTTACTTCATATAAATAATTGGTTTCAGATTTGAATAATCTTAAAGATAAGCAATGTACATGGCTTATTTTCTCCTGGTGGTCGAGACTCATCTGTATATTTTGAAAAGGAAAAATCATAAAAAAGCCAACGAGCAAAAAATGTGATAACCAGATTGTGTGACAACAGCCATAAACAAGCTATTTCATTCAAACTCATATCAAATTAATTCTGTTTAAATATTCTACTTCCAGTGATTGCGTATATAAGGTTGAGATAAAGAAAATAAATAACTAGGGAGAAATGTGAGGTGAAGTTGACATATTAAAGCAACCATACCTGTGCAGTAAAGGCTATTCTTGGCAGTTACCCACAGGCGTCCTTTCCTAACCTGTATTGTCCTTGTCCCTGGACATTCAGAAAGCATGCTGCAGCACATGGGTTACCTATTATCCCACTTCTAATGCAGTAAACTTGTGACATGCTCTTTTTCTATCTTTATTTATGTTTCTTTCAGACTCTTAGACATTCAATTAATGGAACAATATCAAGTAAAATTCTCTCAGATTCTAACGTGAATCCCATTTCCAGAAGTTGGTTTGAAAGAAAAAGCTGTTTTTTCTACAATAAAACAGGCGCTGAAGCATTTTTTCACTGATCACTTAAATTCCATATACTTCTTGTTTAGCACAGTGACCTAGAATAACATTTCTTAGAGACAAACATTTATCTGCCTGGGACGAACCATACTTAGGATTCTTGCACAAACACTAACCAAGGCAGACACTGTTCAGCTATACAATTAAACCCCAGGAGGTATAAATGAGAGCTCTTGATAAGACATTTGTCATAAAAAAGGTACACATTAACTACACGTTCTCATCTGACTCCTTTTTGCAATGAAAACTCAGACTGACAGGAAGAATACAGCTTGTGATTGATCAGTTTTGGAGAATGTTCAATACCACTAAATAAACTCGATAGAAAGCCTGTCATCAGGCAGATTACAGACTAAATGGCATTAGTTTCTGACAATAGGGGTATGGTTAAAGTTTGACATTTGAGGTAGCAGTTAGAGGTGAAAGCTCTTAGAGGTGGTTAGAGGATAATAATTTACCCTCATGAAGACAAAGCATAACAATAACTGAATCACACCGAGGTCAGGATTTTACTTAATTATCCGAGAAGCCCTCTAATATCAACTGCAATAATAGACATACATAGCTTAAAGATTTTTGCACTTTTTTGTGTTTTCTGAAAGATACAGTATATTGTGCATTGCCAAAATATAAGTTCCCTGTTCCCTGCATTGGAAATTCTACTGGGTCACATCTTCAAGAGATTTAATCTAAAGGAATGATAATTAAAAGGTCCCTCTAGTTTCTAAATAGATTAAAAATATATTAAAGTCCTATTTTAATCTTTTTGAAGGGTCAAGGTCAGATCTGCATATACATTCACACACATGGCGACAAAGCCCACACAATCAGACAAAGAAAACTGTCCACACAGTCCACACCAAATTTTCAAACTCACCACAACATCTTAAAAAATACAACAAAGCAGAAAAGACTTGACAAATGGTCTGGAAAGTCATTATCTGTGCTTAGATAAGTTCTGTTTGATTGCTGGATATGAAATGTTTTTTTTCTTCTTAACTACTGTGCAATGTGAGAGACAAACGATATGTCCGGGCAAATGTGATTTGTATCAGAAAAACAGTTTTTGTGCTACGTTAGAATTCTCCAACATATGAGTCCTTAGAAATTATTTGCATAAGTGCTTTGAGGGAAACTTCTGGTGAATAATCAGTGAGTTGTTCACAGCCTCAAGATATCATAACGATTTCTTGATGATAGCCTGAGGCACGCTCTGACCTACACTTGTTGCTAAAACATGGGGGCTTCTACTGAACAAACATGTCTGATGGAATTTTAAATCATTTTCACTTGTAATGAGTAAAATTATGCTCCTGAATTATTCTCCGTGAACGCGCTTGGATTTGAGCCTAAAACGTACAGCTGAGATTCTGACCTTGTGTTTTCCACCAATCCTGTCTTTCTCCAGGAGACTGAAAGCTGGTCCATGTCAGAATGAGTACGGAAAGGGGTGAACGGGTCATTGACACCTACAGCACTACAGTCCATACAATGGGCAGACGAAGCAGTAGAGAGAGGAGGCATCTACGCCTCATGCATAAGGATGGCAGCTTCCCAGTGGTGTTCCAAAAGGCCCCTGGGGACTGGAGCCCATATTTTATGGACATCTTCACCACTCTTGTCGAGATCCGCTGGAGAGTGATGTTTCTCTTCTTTTCCCTTTCTTACATTCTCTCTTGGCTCTTTTTCGGTCTCTGTTATTGGCTCATTGCATATGTAAATGGAGACACTGTCACAATGGACAATGAGCCATGCGTGGAGAACGTGCGTGGCTTCACTGGAGCTTTCCTCTACTCGATGGAGACCCAGGCAACCATCGGTTATGGCTTCAGGGGAATGACGGAGAACTGCATTGTGGCGATCATTGTGGTGACAGTTCAAGATGTATTCAGCTGCCTCCTTGACACAGTTGTCATAGGCATCGTTGTGGCTAAGATGGCGTCTGCCCGAAAGCGAGCCCAGACGGTGGGTTTCAGCAGGTGTGCGGTGGTCAACTTGCAAAATGGAGATCTGTGTCTGTCGTGGCGCGTTGGGGACTTCAGAGGTAATCACATTCTGGAGGGAGTTGCTAAGGCCCAGTTAGTCCGCTATGTGAAGAAGCCACTGGGTTCTGTTGTGATTTCATACCAGGACTTGGAGATCAAAGACCGGGACATCGTCCTTGTTACACCAACTACTATAATTCACAAGCTGGATTCAGGGAGTCCCCTGTACAGTCTGGGCCCCGATGACCTACTGGAGGAGGACTTTGAACTGGTGGTTTCTTTCACCTACACTGGGGATTCCACAGGGATGCTCCACCAAACGCGCACATCCTACAAAGCAGCAGACATTCGCTGGGGCCAGCGTTTCCGGGATATGCTGAAAGTGGGCAGAAAGCACTATAAGGTGAATTATGCCCTGTTTAATGAGACCAATTGGGTGCCAGTGCCCATGCTTAGCTCAGAGGCTTACAACCAGGGGAGATCTCCTGCGGAGGGAAGTCCCCCCTCATCATCAGTAAAGACAAACGGCCACGTTTCCCAGGTCACCTTTGGCATCGTGGAAGAGGTGTTGGCACAAACCAGTTTATAGTTAATAAAGTGATAACTGCCCACATTAAATCACTGATGACCTGCTATCTAAAGAATTACTTGACAAAGTTGTTTCTTGCATACATGTTATTATTATTATATAATGTCCGTCATTTAATTTGTTTGTCATTTTTGTTGCATGGGAATAAATAGAAAATTAAACTTTTGGTCATTCAGGTTTTCTTCACATCAATTACAATAATACTGACAACCTAAATGGAATATCTATGCTCTTGAGCTTCTGTTAGGATAATGCCGCCACCTTGTGTTCATCTACTCCAGCCTTGGCTTTAACCGGGGGCAGCTTCCACCGTACCCTGCTTCTCCTTATTTCATTCAATGTATCGATTTGGTATGAGGGAGGCTCTTATTTTTCGTATTACCCCACTCATTCATTTTAGCGTCATATTGCCAAAGCTACGCAGAATCGTCCTCATCCGATCGCCATCACTCAGCTCCCCAAACAGGCGCTGAAGCATCCCATTGGCCAGCGCAGCGACAGGGGGCGGAGTCGTGCACACGTGTTGGTAAAGTCTGTCTTCGGAACTACAACTATATTTGTCAGTGTCGCTGCACAGGGTTATGGCAGAATTTAGAGCAAACGGGGCAACAGGAGGGTTTCCCAAAAGTGAACGAGTAACAGAGAGGAAGTGTGGCAATCTGATGCAGATAGGAGTTATCACGACAAGAGAAGATCCGATTTCCGCAGCAAGCGCCAACAGGTAGGCGGAATCTTTGCCGTTTTTTGGAAGTATAACGGTTCATTTTCAGATGCGTGTTCTCATTTCTCCAAGTTCACTGCCATGCATTTTGAGGAGGATTTTTCTTCACCTCTAAACGTTGCAGTTGTTCATCCTATGGCAGATAAAATATATATAACTCATATTTCTATCATCAGTATAAGTGGAATCTCCTTTAGAACTTTCAGGATCTGGACTGAGTTTTCTGCGCTGTCCCTCCATAAACCAAGAAGTAAACTCTCATTCATAATATCCAAAACCACCAACGAGTAGCCTAACAACAATTTTAAAGTGAGTGATTTTTTCCCCCTCATAGATATTGACATATAGAAATATTTGATAAATCAACAATTTATTTGAAGGGTTTTAATCTAAGTTACTGCTGGATGGTTGTCCATAGCTATTGATTTGTGAATTGAAAAAAGGAGTGGCTTTATGTAATCACTTTCCATCTGCCTCAGCTAAGAACTCATGCAAAACAAACAGTCCCAGTCTGTGCAGACACCATGAAACAATCTCAATGACGAATGTGACAGTAGCATGCAAGTACCATGGTGCAAACTGAGAGAAGCTGTAATAGATGCAATCTTGAAAAATATACATCTTAATTCCTATTTCATGTGTACATTTGTTACAGTCATAGTACACCAAACTGCCAAACAGAAAAGAGGAATATTTGAGTTTTGTAATAAAGTTATCAAAGTTCCCTATGGCAAGTCTTTGTCTAAAAAAAAAGTATTGATTCACTACAAATATTAAGTTTCTTTTTCTCAAGAGAAAGAGAGAAAATTGCAAAATTGATGTAGAGACCCGTTTTTTAAATTTTACATTTTTTTTTTACATTTCTACAGTGGTTTTATAGTTGAAAAATAAACTTATGAGAGCATATGAAAACAAAAGAAAAAAACAATTATTATTTCCTTAATTCCTTCAGTGAGTCAACATTGGAAGAGTGAAGAAAATACTAAAAGACTTTCAGATTTAATTCATGAACCTATTGCACTTGGACATTAATTAAACTCAGATGAGATTTGTTCAAATTGGAAGTGAGGTTATTTTGGCACTAGCAGAGCAGATCAGGCAGTCCAAAGCCTTTTGTTGCCTGTGGTGCTGCATTTTAATGGACCTCATGCCACATACACCAAGTCAATATGTTTTCTAACTCAACTGTCCTTGTTGCTCAGTTACATATAATACAAGGTTATTTGTTCATTAATTGTGCTTCATTGTAACTAGCAGTCAAAGCTACAGAGATTCAATATGACGACTACTGTATTTAAATCTAAGTTTAACACTCATTAAATGTAAGTTTAACACTCATTGTGTTCAGTTGGTTTGAGTAGAGTTTAGAGACACATCAGAGATGCTATTTGTTCAGTGTGTTTGTTGCAGAGACTCATTGGAATATAATGAACTTGAACTGTAACGTGACTCGGTTCTTCATACGACCTCCCTAATTTATAAATATATCACGCCACAGAAGTCAGGCAGCCAATTGTTTAATCTATGACTGATTTTAGACTCCAAATAAATTCTATTTGCCCTTTTTGGATTTTTTTTGCACACTATTCTTTGTAATGTGCAAGGCTCATGCCACTGATACAGATTGTATAATGTATTATTTAGACTCTATGTAACCAAACACTCAGGTGCACTGTTCTTAGTTCTTCTTCCTGCCAATTACGTTAAAACAGTATTTCTCTCTGTAATTCCCACAGCCCACTTCACTGATGAGGTTCAAATCAACCGGCAGAGAGGAGTGAGCTGCCCTCACCAACAGTGCAGTGCACTTCCAGAAACACAGGCCCAGTTTTCCTTCATTCCCGCAGGATTAAGTCCTGTTTTCTCCATTTTCTTCTTCAGTTTGTTCACGGGAGCATTCAAAACTGTTTCTCCAACGCTTCTACCAAAAACTCAGACTGTTTTCCAAAGCAGAAGCGGCCCAGCCCCCCCAGATGGAAGTGATGGGGAGTGTGCGAAGCCACCGCTACAGCATTGTGTCCTCTGAAGAGGACGGCATGAAGCTGGCGACCATTGCCGTCCCGAATGGATACGGAAATGGCAATTTGAACAAGGGACACGCAGGACACCAGCATCAGAGCCGCTTTGTCAGGAAGGATGGCCACTGCAATGTGCAATTTATCAATATGAGCGAGAAGGGCCAGCGGTACCTGGCAGATATCTTCACTACTTGTGTGGACATTCGCTGGCGCTGGATGCTGCTCGTGTTTTGTCTGTCCTTCCTGTTGTCCTGGTTGTTATTTGGCTTTGTCTTCTGGGTAGTAGCCCTCTCTTATGGGGACTTAGAAAACGAAACTCAAATCTGTGTTTCCAATGTGGACAGCTTCACGGCTGCCTTTTTATTCTCAGTTGAGACCCAAACCACAATTGGCTACGGTTATCGCTACGTGACGGAGGAGTGCCCCATTGCTGTTTTCATGGTGGTATTTCAAAGCATTGTGGGCTGCATCATTGATGCTTTTATCATTGGTGCTGTCATGGCTAAAATGGCAAAGCCCAAAAAGAGAAACGAGACCCTGGTGTTCAGCCATTTTGCCACCGTGGCCATGAGGGACGGTAAACTTTGTCTCATGTGGCGAGTTGCGAACCTGAGGAAGAGTCACCTGGTGGAGGCCCACGTAAGGGCCCAGCTCCTCAAGTCCCGCACCACTGCAGAGGGAGAGTTCATCCCTCTGGACCAGGTAGACATCGATGTTGGCTTTGATAGCGGCATCGACAGAATCTTTCTGGTGTCTCCAATTACGATCGTGCATGAGATAGATGAGGACAGCCCTTTCTATGAGATGAGCAAACAGGAGTTGGAAACGTCGGAGTTTGAGATTGTGGTGATTCTTGAAGGCATGGTTGAGGCTACTGCCATGACCACTCAGTGTCGGAGCTCCTATGTGGCTAGTGAGATCCTCTGGGGCCACCGCTTCGAGCCGGTGCTCTTTGAAGAGAAGAACTACTACAAAGTGGACTACTCGCGCTTTGAGAACACCTACGAGGTGCCCAGCACACCCAGCTGTAGTGCCAGGGAACTGGCGGAGAAGAAGTCCAATGCTTCCAGCTTAAGGAACTCCTTTTGTTATGAAAACGAAGTGGCTCTTGAAAAAGTTGAGATGGAGGAGGAGTTTGAGGACAGGGAAAACAAGCTGATGAAGGAGGATGAGGTTGGTGGATTTGAGGACACAAACACAGATCTGGTTTCGGATTCTGAATGCAACCTGGACTCTTTGCCTTTAGAATCAATGCCTTTGACGGCAGAATCAGAAATATGACAGCAGGTTTAAAGAATCAAGTGAAATGTCACAGTTTTCTTCTACTTTAGTCCTGGTTGCTGTTAATAATTCATGGCAGTATGTAGAAGAATGTCATTTGAGTGTGAAATTCTGATTGCTAAAGTCAAAGTTCAACACACCACAGAAATATAAACTTGTATATTTCTGGTAAAAGTGGTGATAAATGAACTCTTTGCATAGAGCAACAGGGAAGAAGAGGGTTACATCCCATGAAAAACAAAGTGAAGCGTGCGCTGTTAATACAGGATCAGATGGAAAATGTTTTAGTTTTAATAGCCTGTTTGGTTAAGAGTAAAATGTAGTTCACCTGTTCAGCTGCATATTCCCAGTTTGCACTTTTAGGATTTCGCATCCTGAACTTAATGTCTTTGTGGGATAGATGTCAAACCAGGTTGTGACTATCACAAAAAATAAAAAATGAATAAAATAAATAATAGCTAAAATTGAATATGGTAAATGCCAATTCAAATGAATTATTCTTTTTAAACATGAATTTGTGTTTGAAAGGCTATCAAGTAAAACCACCGGCACAAAAATAAGGTGTTTGTTAATGAGCTGGTCTCTTAGCAAAGTCTATTCAGTCAACTTCACTGTGTTGATGGGATGGCAGATTAAAATAGAGTACAACACACTCTACAGCCTATCATCTTTGTCGGTGTGCAGAATCTTTTGCAACGTGTGCCTTAGTAAAAGTCTTAGTTCCTGTAAAGGCACTCGGGTGGTTGGCTTTGAATTAGCACACACTGCATTAGATCTGACTGGAGGAAGAAGCATTTTGATGTGAATCATTGTGCAGATTGCTGCCGCCTCTTAAAGGTTTTGTGTTTTAATGTGCAATAATGTTCAGTAGTAGGAAGATGCAGGAAGCTCGACCCTGAGCCAAAGCTATGAATGTTGATAAGTGCTGCTAAGTTACATATTGTATGTTTAGACAGTCATTTTGAGCCAAAATGTATTAATTGTCTTTTGTTTTAATTCTGAAGATTGCAAATGCAGACTGTAGTGTTATTTCTAACCGTAGAGAAGCATGATTCTATCAAGTGTGTTTTCCAAAATCTTTGTGGACTTTCTTCCTCACCCAAAATTTATCTTCCGTGAGAGGAGTAGACACTGTTTTATTACCCAAAGCCAGATGTACATATATATGTATATATATGGATGTGGAAATGCTGAGTTAATTCAATTGATTTGAACATAGTTTACTTTATATAAACAGCAGTGTTTTTGGTAAGCGAGATGTGCAGAATTTGGACAAATCCTCTCCATTCACCACTCCACCTCTGATGGGGTTATTTGAAAATTGATTTTTGCTTTCACTTGTTAAAGAGCAACTTTTCTTACCACACTCACAATCAGAAATCATGAAGGGATGAAAGACACATTGCTTTAGTCTTATGCAAGATTTAACTTTCCCAACTCTTGGTGTTCTTGGTTCACACTCAAGCTGGATGATTTCAGCTGATGCCAGAATATTGCAGTGCTTCTGTTTTAGGTTTTTATTTTTCTATTTTTCTTCAGTTGTCTTCCCATTTTGCTCCTGAAACAGACTGTACAGATTTTTTAAAAATGTTTTGCAAATACTGTATAGTGAAATTGCAGTTATTCAAAACCATTTTGTCCTTTTTTTTCAATAAAACACTCAAACAAAATCAACATGACGTTGATGCATTAATAAAACATCACCTCATGATGGTATTGTGTGTGAATCTCCGAGAAATGATTGTCGAGTCATCCATTTGTGGTAGTCCACCTCTCCTATCAACCCAAAGAATGTCGATTATAATTAAAGGAAAACAAATTCCAATCATACACTTTGACCCCAATTGTTTGACATCTGGAGCTGCCGAGTTGAGGCTTGTGTGACACAGATGCTGCCACTCTAATTTGGATTCGTGGCCCAAATTCCAGACTGCTGTCAGAGCTCACACTTTAATTTACTATTATTCAGCGAGCTGTCTCACACCAGCACTGTGAAATCCCACTAAAATGCTGTGCTGCATCAGTCAACTCTGCTGGAAGTCATTTTCAATGACAGCAATGGAAAGAATGTTTAATGTGTTTTTCTCAGTCTCCTTGAGTAAACAGTGGAAAGGACGTGTATTCTGCACAGCAGAATGTTTTGAAGAAAAGGTGTTAATGTATTGAATAAGCTGAAGTGCACAGAGCCATTCTTGTATCCCGTTCATCTTATGTTTCACACAAAATCAAAAATTTGTCTCAGAATGAATAGATTTGGATGGTAAATGTTTATACACAACCACATGGTTATGTTCGTTACATAACAAACCTACTCTCCAGTGGGGAACTACAGCCTGTTATGTGTTCAATCACAACCTCCTCTAATTCAGTATAAACATGCACAAAAATGCAATCAATCAATGCATGTGATCAATGGAGCTGTACCATAGATGAACCATTGTTTTAAGAATAATACATCTGTTTGCAGTTTGACTTATTTTCCATGCACTGCAGCATTCTGGCTGCATAGACTACATGTCAGAATGCAAGTGATTGATCGGTTACATCCGCAGGGAGACAGCATGCCGATTGGATTTGTTTCTGAATAGGAAGTGGGTGCTGCCTGTGGGCTTTTTCCACATTAGCCAATGAAAATGCCACAAACCTTCAGTTTGGAAAGTCAAAAAAGAGGGCGTGTCCATTTTTTCCATTTCAAAAAAGAAATTTTAGGTTCATTCTTAGAATGACTTCGATTCGTTGGAAGTGGGTCACAGTTTGCCTTCTTTTTGCATTCTTGCAGTAGCAGTTCCCTAAACAAGTAAATAAACAAATGAATGAGTATTTATATTAATAAAATTATTTCAAATAACTGCAATAACTCCTAAAACAACTGCAAAAAACATTTAACTGAATAACATAGTGGTCATTCAGTGCGTGCCTGGTGCATTGTTTGAAAGAAATTGACCACCAGCCGCTGAGTTCCTGTCGATGATGTCGATGACGTCTTTTTGGCGAATTCCCTTGAACTGGCTCATTAATTATGCACTGACCTGCTTGACCTTCTGTTTAATTAGGTGAATTTAAACATGAACAACTCTGCAGAGTACAGTGACACAGATAGCAGCCTGAACTCTACATCTGCTTCGCGTTTAATCATTGTTGAGTCTCTGTTCAGATAAAAAGACAAAAGTCAACTTCATGCGTCAGATCATTGACATAAACTATTAAAACGTAAATGTATTGTCTGATTTCCCTCCTCTCTGATCTCATAAAAGTGGACAAAGCCGTTGTTTATCTCAGCAAAGCATTTAGAGATTATCTCTACACATAATATGGAGTGTTTTAGAATTGCAGGCATATTTATTGCTGAGGAGGAAGTGGGTGAAGTCTGGACAGAGTTTCTCCTGTGCATATTTATAATTTATTCTTAAAAAAAAAAGTATCTCTTCTCTTGAGTGCTACATTCAAAGCTTATTGCTTTATGAATGGCTGTATATGTTTTGCCTGAAAATATGTTAAGTTCCCTTGTTTTCCAATTTGTCACTATTCAACATAATGATAATCATGTCATGATTAATTTGTTGCTATATAATGATTTGTTACTGGAGAAAATCAGATAAAACAGCGCTTGACCCTTACTACCACACAAGAAAAAGAAAACTTTCTGGCTAAAATTGTGGCTGAATTTGTGTGTATAAATGAATGCATTTAGTATATAGTATGTAGCATGTAGTGTGTCTGTGTACACACACATATTGCTTTTTATTGAAAAGCTTTTTAGTGACGACTCATAGTCCTCACTAAACATTCAAGACAGTTGAAATGACATTTTACCTCCTCACAGCACCACACGGCCCACAGCCTTTGATCTGATCAAGTAAAATAGAGTGGGGATACGATCATCATAGTTAGAATTCTCCATTAAAGTTAAATTCTATATTTTTCAACTTTGTCTACAGTTTTGAGTTAAAGAAATGCAAATAAAACGGTGCAAGTGCAATTAAATCGAGTGAGATAATTACATAATTGCGATGACATAGGTATTGCATAAGTCCTACGGTGAGACTGATGGCGTATTGGAGACGCGCTGTTCAGCAAGCTAGCAAATGATGGTAACAGACTGCTGGCATCTTTGAACTACAGAGTTAAAGCTGATTAGTCTTTGGTGACCCAACAGTACCAGAAATGTTAATGCATTTGAGAAAGCAAATGTGTTCCAATTCTGTGCCAGTGACCTCTGGGTAGAGGAAGCAGACAGTTTAGAGTAACTCATTTTGTCAGCAAATTAAAACTCTTAAACACATATCTGGATTTCTGGGGGACATTTTCTTTTTGCATTCTTGGCATATTCTTGCCATTCAAACAACTTAGTTTGTTGCAGTTAAACTAGCTATTGATGCATCACACAAACTGCAATATCCCCATTATCATTCCCCTACCCCTATCACTCTACTTTTTTAAAAGCAGGACTGGGTATTCCAACTGTTTGTTGTGTGTTATATATTGATGGAAATACACCAGCTACGGTCATGTTTGGCCAAATAATACAAAACTGCCAAAAGTAATGCGGATATTTTATGCCAAATCTCACTTACGTATTTTACATTTTTGTATGCTTTTCCTTGCCAACATTTATTTATTGTTTCATATCCTGAACTATAGTAACCCTTAACTGCATGTGCCCAAACACACACACACCAACTGACACTCATGTTGGCTGCATCTTTAACAGCTGGGCATCTCATGGCACTGAGGAGAGGAGTATCAAGAAGGTATAACATTTTGGACGAGATTCAGCCTTTTTCCATTCCCCCTGTCCTGCTGAAAGACAATATGTGTATTTGTTTACTCTTAGTGTGTGGCCACAGAAACAACAACAGGAAAAATGCTCTGCACTCAGCTTACAAACAGTCATACATATTTTTGAGCTGCTTCTTAAATTACTTTACTGGTATCATTATGTTTTTCCTTGGCATGCAAATGCATATATATATTGTTCAGAGATTTGTCCGCAAACATTTTCATTTGGTCGGACGCTTACAAACTTTTAACATTGCTATGTCAAAGTCAGTAACTGTGTCTATTAAAGCCCCTGACCTTTTTGCTTTTAGCTCCGGGTCTCTGATCAGACATAATATACTCTGAGCCAAGAAGTGATCATGCTTATAGTTGGCCCCTGACCATCTTTTATTAAGAGGGCTTGGCTCTATTTGGTAAGCTGGGGATGCATTGGCAAACAAGCAACATTATCTAGCATAAAGATAACACAATCTTAATTTTCTGAGCTGAGTGATGTCTGTAACACATTGACCTTTTTCTACCAATCCCTGCTTGGTCGGCCAGCCATTATCTTCGCAAATTACTTCCCCAATGCTTCATGTCATCTATATAATTCCCCCTCTACTAAATATTCTTTATAAAACTTTGTTAACCTGTCCAAAAGATTTTTTTAAATTTTGAAATATCTTAAGACTTTAATTCTATGGAGTAGGACAGCCTGACTGTGCTATTTAGTAGATTAAATGGACCAATACCTGCTTGCAGTTTATCCAATTGTGAGAAATGGACTGATGAAAAGAGAAGGGCAAGCAAAGACGAAAAGTTAGCCAAAAAATTAAAAGTCGCTTAACCGAGCAGAGGCGTCAGGTAATAGAAGCTGGATTGGGACAGCGTGAAGTCTCAGAAGCTCAATCCTGGCTGCTAGGATTCACCTTTGCTGGGGACTGGCCACCAGCCACGAGGACTGGGCTAGCCAAGGACTGGCCACGAACAGGAAGCCATCCATTTGCTACTGGCTAATGAGCAAATTTCTCGTGTATTAGCCTATTTCTCAATTTCTATTTATTAAATGTAATAAAAGTGTAAAACCATAGCTATCCTAAAGCCACCAGAAATTTCAATTCTGACGAAAAATGAAAACAGATACTTCAGTGGAATAACTTGTGAACTGAGACTTAAAACATCAAAAAAGCCTCCAAAGCAACAGTGACGAAAAATAAAATCACAAAGTACGTGTATGACAACAGGGTTATATCAAGGTTGGAGAATTTTAAGGACAGGGGATACTTGAGAGGAGCCTGTTTATGGGGACAGCTGAGAAGAGATGGATGCCTCTGAACTGTGTCCAGCCCTTGTTACAAAGGTTAGCATCAGCCTCTATATTCAAATGCTAAATCCCACCAGGCTGCTGTTACTGTGAGAGCAGACAGTATATGCTTACTTATTTCTACTGACATCAACTAAACTGCAAACTATGTATCTTTATCATGTATGGATGGTTACTTTTTAAAAGTTTTCTTTTTGATCGTTTTTAGACTTTAATGTATGATTTTCAGGAGGTAGAAGGCAACAGGAGAGTCGCTCCCTCCATTTTTCTCAGTCTTGCCCTGGTGGTGATTTTTTCTGACACATTTGTTTCTTTAACCACATAGATTATTTCATGTTCAAACAACCTAACCTTTCATTGGATACCACAAAACTGTTTTTGTGAATGGAGCTGTAATCTTTCCCCACAACGTGTGACGTTTCCGCACCCCGAGGACAAAGTGGTTTACACATCAAAGAGCCTATGAAAAGCCCATGGCCATTGTTACTATAACGATACCTGGAAAAGCAGATACGTCAGCACCAGTGTAAGCCCTGTGGAGGATAGACAGAGATACACATATAAAAGCAAAACTGCTGAGGGACATATTTAATGGTGAAATGCACAGGTCTACGGATTCATTGCTCTATGTTATCCCTTTTAACTGTAACAGTTTAAATCTCATTAGCAATCAGAATAGGATGTGATATAAGCCGACTGTCTTAGAGACAGGTTTCACCACTGCTTAGTTTTAGGAGTTTTTCTGTTTCTCCTAGGTAGTTTTTGATGAGGTAATGATGTATTGATAAATGCTTTAAAGTTTTGTTCATTCTAGAATATGTCCTGTGGCATTAGAATCATCTACTGCAGTGCCAGAAGTCAAGAGGCCACACTTTTAAAAGCACACCAACGCACAAAAACGAGGCACAAGGCAAAGTGAATGCAATCCTCCTCCTTCCCACTTTCGATTTAAATCAGGCAAAACAAGATTAGAGGAACTAATCAGTCATGACATTGAGCCTGACACTCATGCATGGGACACCGGGGAGGCCTAATCATCCTCACGGCTCCACTCTACTGCAGCTAGCCAATCAAATCCCCTTTAGATGAAACAGATGGTCAGTGTCATCTTCTTTCTTTTACAGGTGAGATTATTTCCCTGCTTCAGACCTCACAAATGGATATTTACTCTAACTCTGGCTGCTCTTCCATCTGGTTTAGTGATGCTGGTGCTGAATAGGGCATGGTGTTATAGGGGACCTAAAACAGATGGAGTGGGTTAAAGCTTTGTTCTGGAAACGTCACATTTTCTAAAGATGATTATGAGGATTCTTTTAGGTTTAACGCACAATTTTTTTCTTATAAGCAGCAGGTCAGTAAACCTTTGTTTGACATGTTTTTAAAACTATTTATTCATATTAATAAGACCATCTTATTTCTAAAAAAAAAAGAAGTAAATCATTTCTTAATTCTGCTCAGGGGACAATTTCTCCCTACAAGGAGCTTATTGCTTACGTCAAAGCACAATTTTCTCTCTTGTTCTGCCTGTCCCCAGATTACAGGGGTAGTTGATGCTTGGTTTAAGCAGGTCTACCATAAGGGTGAGGAAAGCCACAGAAGCTTTGTAGAAAAAGACATGTGACATTTGATTTGGATCTCTTGAGGGCGGGAACAGAGAGCATAAGAGCAAGTTGACAAGATTGGAAGACGTCCTCTGTTGTCAATTATTACAATCAAATGCTGGGTTTGTGCCACATGTTGATGCTGTCAGCATTATCAGTTTAAAGCTAGTTCAGTGGCTCGGTAATAAACCTAACCAGTGGCTAAAATAGCATCCAATGTTGTGGCCCTCAGGAGCAACTAACCACTTCAGTATTTCTGTAATCACCATGCCAAAGAAAAGACTGGTTACCCTGTGGGATCTAATCAATGTGATGCTCTAGAGCCACATGTGAAATAGAAGCCATCTCTGCTCAAGCGAGGCATTGGAAATAGGGCAAGTTTTCCATGTCTAATAAGAGTAACAGGTAACAGGAGAGGTGCATCACACCTCTTACGGACAACGTTGCACTAAATTGAGGGGTCAATGTTACACTCAAGGGTTTGGTTTTGTGATCTGATCTAGTGACTTTCACTGTCACTTGCAACTTTGGCAGAAATATCTGGCCTTGAAATTCAAGCTTGTTGTATCAAAATAGAGTATAAAAAAGGATTACAGGTTTGAAGAGAAAATACATTTCCAAAACCATAGTAAAAATTGTGCCCTTGCCATGCTGTAACTGTGTAACTGCCCCGTTTTGCCAGTTTGGCAGATTACTTTGAAAGGGAGTCATATATAACATCATCCCTTTTCCCGGAACCCCGGATTATTTGTGTCATTTAAAGATTGGCAGACTTGGAAATAATCTGGTCAAAAGTCAGAGGGTTTACCAGGTCTATTTTAGACACAATACATCAGACTATTACTTTCCATCGCTAATTTGAACTTAAAATAAATAAATAAAGTGAATGGTGCATGTTCGGGGACGTGGATACTAATCACTCCCTGGTGGATCCAGCAATGCCCGTGAACCGGGACCGACAAGCTGGCTTTGTTCCTGCAAGAGAATCATATGATTGGAAAGAAAGCCTTTAAACTTGTCCATTGTGAAATTTAATCCTAAAAGCACCAGCCCTTGCTACAACAATTTTTGATAGTCTCCCATCTTTTTTCCTTGCTTACCTTCTCCTAATGTCTGCAGGCAAACACAAAAATAGTACTCTCTATTCAGCAAAAGAATCTTATCAAATTGACATGACAGCACTGCTGTTGTGTGTCTTTTAAACAGAGAGATGCAAAGGTATGGTAACCATCTATATAAATACAGAGTCCTCAGAGGCAGAAATGATTATCACAGGCTTCTTGATTACACCGGCTCTCATAGTTTTAAGAGCACTCGAAAGAGGTTTAAATATAAAACGATGCATCAGCCATCCAGTTCTTTTTTCATCCCGGTTGTTTTGCATAAACAGGCACAGACTTGCAGCGAGGCACCCTTGATGAGAAGCTTCTCTCTGCACTCGCTCTCACTGGGGACAGGCTTGTTTCCATTCGACCAACTGGGCTCTGAACACATGGGCTCCTCTTCAGGAAAACAGTTTGGGCTGTTCTTTTTTCACCAGCCCTTTGCTGCCCTCTTTACTTTCCACCACGAGGAATCCCAAACTATACAATGGCAACAAAGAAAACAAACACTGATTTCGGTTTCAGGTTGACATAGGTGGAAAATAAATCTAACCTGGGTATTTTTTCCCCCATTTCAATAAAACATTTGCAGCCAGAGGGGAAAATCTCCAGATGCTCACCTGCAGTCACACAGGAATTTCATGAATTTGATTTGGGATCCCTGCCAGATCTTTTAGGGAAGAATTGAAATGATCAATAAAAAAAATACATCAGAGAATATATTTTTTTTTAACCTATACCAGGACCTAACTGTGACCCCTTGTGAACATGCTGGAGCGAACCCTAAAGAAAATGTCTGTGGTGAACAGTATCCTCAGCAATGCTAGCATGGCTAAAAGAGGGAGGTGGCGGACTGAGAAGACTCTTACACCTTCACTAATGTTGTTCAGGAATATTCTAGTTTGAGCATACTGAGTCTCACATTTGCCTGGCTGCCTACCACATCACAATTGGTAGATCAATAGCTGCTTGTCATGCTGGAGGTCATCAATGGAAACATGGAAACACATTTATGTAATCAGGCAAATGGGAGATGAGAGGTCAGAAAAAAAAAATCATTTCCTCATTCTTTAGGTTTAGATTAAATATTTTCTTTGTGTTAAACAAGTTAAATGAACTACACTGAATGAATGTTAATCAGGCAGATTATTGAGCCCAGATCCTGATGCCGGGTGCACAGCCTTCAGCTGTGTGTTGACAGGGGGGTGGGGGGTGGGCGGGGGGCTTGATTCACTGCAGCTGTTCCACTTGTTGACATCAACACACAGCTCTTCTGATCCAGAATGTGAAGATATTAACTTTCACCTTCTTTGGCTCTCCCAGGTTTTAAAATAGTCCAAATGATCTCAATCACGCAGTAAACAACACACAACCTCCTTGTTAGCTCTATAGTGTCATCCGTCATAGCAGCGCTGGTACTGACCACCGCTACTATATTAATGCTTCATACTGTATATGGTGGCTGAAGTCTCTGGATTTCCCATGAGAACTTTGTCTAAACAGAACACAGCAGATCCTCTGCTTCATAACTCTGTCACAGAGGCCATAAACCAGCACGCAGAACGAGCAGAAGCAAAACGGTGTGAGGCACTGCCCGGTTAACACAGCTACATCTGCAAAGGAGCGCACCCGGTATACGTCAGCATAGCCATTTTGATGAACTGTGATGTCATTGGGTTTTAACGAGGAACGCACTGATCACAAATATTTACCCTCACATCGTTTCTGCCCATTCACACACACACACACACACACTTCACCGCTCACTGTAAATGAAACGGCACAGGAGCTGAGCAGTCTCTCAGGTTTTACTTTGGCTCTGCTATTTGTAATGGATACTTGTCATTACTGACTCTGGGTTTAATTAATCTAGGCTATGCTATCAAATCACTAATCAGCCCAGGTATCCCTTTCTACACAAGACAAAAAAATGACCACAGTCGCAGAATGGATCTTTGGCATTAAGATGCTGTCAGATTAAAATAATGTAATACAATACGACCTGCACTAAAATATGATCTCCACAATAACACATTGATGAATACATCAAGGGCGACATGGGTCAGGGTCTTACCCAAGGACATGTCATCATGAGGGCTGGGGCCAACTACGAATGTTATATGCCCCTGTCCAGGAGTGTCGGCTAGATTTTGTGCAGCTTGATTTAAAACTATTTCAGTTGCACTAATGTGTTGAAATGCAAACTCTGGTTTTGATTGGGCTGACAGCAGTTTAACACTTGTTTCGGTTTATCGACCTCCAGTGTTTTCGGAATGGCGTAACTAATACACATTCAATCATATTATGAATACATGTGAAAATAACATTTAATCATAATCTGATTGGTATGAAAACATTTAGTAAAGCGACCAGATAATGAGTGAGCTGTTAGTAGTTTTGCTTGTGCCTTGGGAAACAATGAGACTGAAACACAGTCAACAGCTTCCCTTTGGGAGCTTAATTCAGCCACAGTTGCATCACAGAGGCTGAAAAATAATCTAGAAGGTTATTCCCAAGCTACTGGGTCTTTAGTTCCATGGATCCCACTAAAATGTAATTATATAATTTCCTCATTTTGCAGTAGTCCCTTGAGGCATAATCTTTTCTGTGGAAGACACATTCATGGACTAGCTTTGTCACCCTTTGAATTCACAAAGCACAAAACTCCCCCAAAGGCTTGTGCCAGTTCAGCTTCCACTGCCCTGTGAGTCTTCCTTCTCAAACCAAAAGACTGAAAAAGCACAGCACAAGTTGCATAAGGTTGGGACATGTCTGCCCAGGGCCATGAAATATCCTGTTTCACAAAAAGTATTTTACTCTTCTTAGTTAACCACATTCTGCATTCTGAAGTTTCATCACAGGCAAGCCCGGTGTCATAAATGTTGAAGACAAACAGAAAAAAGAGAGTAAGATTTTTGGACAGTCTTCTGAACGAAACAAAGAAGGATGTGCTCATGAGAAAAAAAAGAAAAGAAAAAAAGGCTGTTCCACTTGTTTCACTGTCAGAATTTAGCATGATCATAAACAGGCAGTAATGGCCCAGTGATTATATGGAACAATGCATGTGTGTATGTGAGGAACCCTACGGACTGCTTGGATAGTTTGCAACAAACGACAGCTGAATTTCCATCTCCTCGACAGCGGCAGGTCAAGAGGTCGTGAGATCTGGCTAAAGATTAAGGAAACATTTCAAAAGCGGAGTACACATACTTACCAGTCTTGCTGGCACTCCTGTGTTCAACTTCGTCCCTTGGGGCAAAAGCAAGAGTTCTCAAACTCTGCTTTGCTGGGTAATAAATAGGCCTGAATCGAACAAGTGCTTGTTGGATGAGACCTTTGAAATCATGACGAAACAATGACGGAAAAAGAGAAAATTCTAAAGAAAAAAAATGTCAACACAGCCCCTTCCTTTTGCTTTTCTCACAGCTGGTCAGGGGAGTGGATGAATAGAAAGAAATGAAAGACACTATGGCTTAGCACTTGTTCTGTTGATGCTGCAATGCACATTTGACTAAATGGGGTGTACTGAGTGTTGCCATCTTAAAAAAAACAAAAAAAACAGCACCCATCCTCAAACATGTCCATCCATTCATTTTCATAACCGCTTAATCCAACTGGGTCACGGAGCAGAACGCTGAAATTACTTTAAAGGCTGACATTGTATATGGATTCTTAAATTAATCATGTCAGGAATCAGCTGACTGTTGTCCTGCAAGGCTGCTTCAGTGACCATCCGCAGTTCATACAAGTTGTGATTCACTTCTGCATCACTATCCACATTCAGCTGAGATTGGGCAGCGATTGGGCTGCATTCTGGGCCTTTCCCTGGACAGGATGATCTTTTAAGAAACATTACATAAGTCATCACTCATCAAAGGCCATATTTCCAAAAAAGAATGTCCTTGGTTTTGGCTGAGAATCCCCCCCCTCTGCTGCACAACACTAGGCCGCCGCCTGCAGTCCATCTTCATTCAGTTTTCTCAGTCTGGCATGAAGTCATTGGTCTTTGACCGACACGCAGAGTAGTCTGCTCAAAGTGGGCTTTTGTTCGCCCATGCTGTTAACATTCACAGTGCAGAAGTTTTTAGAAAAAGGGCTCATAAATAGCCATCGAAAAGTCACTCTTTTATTCAGCACACAGTGTGAAGAGTCCCGACTTGCCATAAAGTGTGCATTCACTGTGTCCTTACGTAAGGAAGTTTACACAAATTGTAAAAACAGCCCGGAGCAACGCTGACCTGCGCCGACCGGGAGCATTTTAGCAAATTAGCACCCGTTGACCTTTGTGAGCTCTTAAAAACGCTCCACATACGTAATTTGCCGTACCATCGACAAGCGCAGAACATGCACAGCCGTGCGTTCAAACCCAGCAGCTTTACATCCCGAGAGGCAACGCCCAGCAAACCAAACAACCGCACAGGCAGGACTTTCCAAACACCTACAAATGCTGCAAATGGGGGACTAACAACCATAAAACAATGAATGTCAGAGCAACGTCTGTGACATTGGTTTACTACATGCCATGAAATAAAATTTGAAAAATTCTTTATTTCCTTTGTAAAATTGTCAAATGTGAAATGTAAACTAGATAAATTCAGATTTGCAGAAGCTTCCACATTATTCACATCACACCATGTGCTCTAAATAGTCTGTTAAAAACAAAAAGAATCATTTGTCGAGTGTTGTGTTATAAGATTTAAACTGAATTAATTTAATTCAAGTTTAATTGACAAAAAAGAACTTCACTCTGGCTACAGGACCAATTTTAAGCAAATTATCTACAACAGCGGAGCCCAGCAAATTTAACTTTCTCCTCTCTGTTCATCATCTTTTTGCCAATATTATCAATCTTACTTTAGCTCAGGCAAAATACTGCTCAAGCCCACGGTTTTAATTTGCTGAGCAAGTAGGTTTTAGTTACAGTGCGACAGGGTATGCATGCGTAAAGGCCGGGTGTACCGTTTCCTTTCTGCGTCAACCACAGTTTCATTACATTAAACCTTCTTTAAATGATCTCTGGCAGAGGGGTGGAAAACAAAGTCTCTCTGATGGATGTGCAGGAGAGAAGTCGTACGGAAACTTACCACCTCGTCATCGTCAGCAGATCGATCAGCTTCAGTGGCCTCATCTCAGTTAAGGTGTGCGGTTCCAAGATCAGACGTCTCAATTAGAACTGTCAGTCACATGGCAGTAAGAATTAACCTAGATTAAGGACAATCCTCAAATACATACTGTATTAAGCAGAGGGAATAACATACAGAAGAAAGAATAGTTTCAAATGGAATAATTTTAATTTTCAAAAAGCTGAACTATAACTGTGGATCCATCCTGTATAAACAAATTTAAGATACACACCAATCTGTTAATTACTTTTAAGCAAGAACAACGAACACTTCTGTCAGACATAATGAACAATAAAGCCTTTATTTTTTTGTCTTTCCATGGTTCAAGTTTGTCAGTCCCACCCAGTGACAAGGTGGTGAATAGAGTGAAGGAGTAAGAGGTAGAGCAAGTGTTCCATTCTTGTTGTGAGAAGTGTAAAAACTTTCTTTTACACACTAAGGGAATGGCCATCCAAAGAAGGCCCACTGGAAAAAGAGAGAAAAGAAATGAACAGCAGCTTCTTTGTGGTGTTTCTAGCTTTCCCTTATAATTTCACAATCATAAATACGTCTGACTTTTGATAAAAAGGTAGCACTACAGTGTAAGTCAGAGAGGCAATGACCGCCACCATCAGTCTCTGAACACTTGGGAGTCGGACAACGGCCTCGTGGCTGAGGGGGTCTGCATAGTGTGGCGAGACAGAAGAGACATCTGCTGCCTGATGCGGACTAAGAAGAGGATCTTGGTCTAAGACTTAGAAGAAAAAAAAAGCAGGAGCTGGGAAAAAACAGGGAAAAGAAATGGGGTTGTCTCTGCATACTGTATTGAATAGCACTAGAAACCTGAGCAGTGGAGCCTGACAGCATATCAGTCCAAAATAGGTGTATGATGGTAAGTTGGCCCTGTGTGCATGTGTCACACTGCATTAAAACCATTACCAACCACTCTACCATTCAGCTGCACTGGGACAAGTTGGGACAGTGCCATATTACATAAAAAAGTAGATAATATTTACATCTTCACATAAATTATTTCCCTAACATATGGTATCTGTAAGGAAAAATAAGATCTCTTAGACAAAGAAAAAATAGAAGTGCCTCTCAGAAAAAGACTATACTGTAATCGTATTGGAGAAAATGAGCAAAAAGTGGCAAATTAAATGTTGCTGAGATAAAATCATAATGCAGGAAGAAAAGAGTCCAAAAGAGGGGGAAAAAAGAAGCAATTAATGCAGTAATAAATGAGCGCAGCTTTCAAAATGGCACATAGAAATAGATAAAGCTTTCCACTTGATTAGGCAACCCCTGAATACTTCCAGGTACTAATCACAACACTGGAGCCGACTCTTTATACCACTAAAGAAGAATACAGAGTGGTCATGGCATGGAGGGCAATGCCTCCGATCTCTAATGATACAGGATGCATGACATTCCTGTCTCACACAACCAAGAGCTCTAGGAATGACTCCTCCTGCCCAAAAAGTGACCTTTGACATTTCTAACATGTTTTGTCTCAGTTCCAGAGCCTCCCACAGGCTGGCCTACAGCAACTACAGCTCCTGAACTGACCAATCGCATCGGGGCAGAAACAGATCAAACCTGATGTGATCTGACAAAAAGGCTCTTGTCTGGAAAATATTCACACGCATCAACGCAATACAGTATCAAAACTCTGTATAACGAGAAGACATACAAACAGATATGCAAATATAGCTTTCAGTACACAACAAAATATACATGAACTGTCGGTTTTGCAGATTAAATTCAACCTTTGCAAACAAGTTGTGTCACAAACAAACAAGGGCTGGCTCTTTCTATGGTGAAGAGAGATAAGAGGGGAGGGGGGCAAAAACAGAACGAGACAAACGGCTAATTAGGTTCAGTTCATATTTGTCATGTGGGATAACTGCTCACACATGAGGCTTGGAGGAGTGAATCAAACCTTTCCAGTTGACCATACAAGTTCATATTATTTTCGCTCTTACACTCCAGTGCTGCTGGGCTGCTGTCAGTCTTTAGGTCATTCCCCTATTTTGTGAGGGTGCATAAGAGTCTATCATTCCAGTGAGTAAAAAAAAAAAAAAGAAAAAAAAAAGTAGGGCCATTGGTTTGTTTGCTGACAGGTCCCGCCCACACTAACGAGGAGGAGCCTGGGGGGAGCCCATCAGTCATCCAAGATGACCTTGACAAAACTGGCCACGTCTGTCTCTTTGGAGTCGTGTAAGGTGAAAAATGAATGATCCTGCATGAAAACAAGAATAAAGAAGTTAGAAATGTCTCCCCAAGTAATTCATGACCTCAATAGTTATTTACAAAGGAAATTCTAATGACCTAAATTAATGGTGCCCACTCTTGCGGGCATAAACAAGAACCGGAGATGGCTGGGGTGTTGGAAGCTAGGCAGAGAATAGGTATTTGGCTTTTTGCAAAACAATTTAATGTAAAAAATGAACAAACCATTAATTCTGTGTATGCTGGTCTTTCATTTGGCTTCTTTCTTAAGCTGTTAAATAAAAAGAAAAGTTAAATGCACAAATGGAAACACCAAAAAATAACATTTTATAGCCTAGAATACCATGTTCATAGCACCTCTTATTGCTAAGCATTGCAAACACTGACCCCTGCTGGGCTTCAGGGGCAATTCTCTTACAGCAACAAAAATGAGCGAGCTTGATGTAAACTTGCAGAGGCTCACCATTGAGATATGAAGTCTACAAACTCAGGAGAGAAACGATCTGCAGGCAGCTGAGGAGACGGCTCATCCACCACCTGTTTAAGCTGCTGGAACGGGGTGCCCCAGGAGTCGTAGGGGAACTTCAGAATGGCCAGCTCAATCTGAGGAGCAGAGAAAAGCCAATTTAGCTAAAACTGAACATGTAAGAGATTCCTTTCAGGAATGCATCAAATCAGTGCAAAATACCTTCTGGGTCATAATGACACTGCATGAACTGAAATATTTTCTTTCTTTTATTTTGTTTTCTCTGATGAATTCTACAATATCTCTGCCTGTACTGACATCTTTATATGTTGACATATTCATAGGAGACTTCACGCAACAATTTTATGAAAAACTGGTCGAATAAACTCATGGCTTAACCTTACATTACTGGTCCTAACTGTAAGGAAGAGTCCTGTGTGATGATAGATTCAAGGTAAAGCAAATAAACAGAGATTCTGTCAATCTGTAAGCCATGTTATTGGAACTGCTAATAACGCAACAGCCACGTGGCACAGCAATGGAACTTGTCAAAGGTCATCGTGACTCAGCATAAACAGAGTTTAGTAGTGCTTTGGTAGTGCTTTAAATCATAGTGTCTAATTACATATACTTTATCCAAAGGCAGACGGATATTGTACTCTCTAAAATGAATATTGAGACCAACATTTGTAAACAAAAATGATCATGTACATATTGCCTTAATATCATTACTAATGATTAATGACAATCAATGTACCCAGCTCGGCATCGGTATTATCCAAGCACTCCCAGTAGAAAAATACTGAAAATATGAAACTATTTGTTACACATAAGGCAAAGTTTCATTACATATCAATGTTTGAGTGGATCAGACAATTCCACAATATCAACTTTAATTTGTTCTGAACAGAAAATAGCAGCAACCTCTTCAAATATGTTTTGCCATTAGTAGGACAACCAACAAAATATCCTTACACAACCTGACTTACCATAGTGATTCCAAGACTCCAAATGTCTGACTTGACACTGTAGCCCTGCTGGTTGAGGTCCGGGTTGATCCGCTCAGGCTAAAAGGTAAACCATTTTCAGTACCAGTTTTATGATTACGGAAAAAAAAAAAAGGAAAAGAAAGTGTGCTATTCTTTCTGCACTTGCTTATCAGGGTTTCCACTCTGTCAACATTAGACAAAAAAGGCTTTGGGAAATCAAAGCAACAGTATATAACAGTCAGTGACCCTATATTCAGGCTAAATGCTTTAAAGCTCAAGGCTTTTTTTTGTACATTTGAGACCGAAATATGAAAATAGTTTAGGGGATTTAAGCTCACGCACTGTTTACAGACTAGTTCTAACAGTCTCTCTTTGCTTACACCCAAGATTACCAAGTAGAAGAAATCTCTTCCCGCCTCTACTCACTGCCATGTAGGGCTTGCATCCTGCATCCATCGTTTTGGCCACAGAGTCCACCAAATGACCACTGATGCCAAAGTCGCACATTTTCACTTGGCCCTGAGTGTTGATCAGGACATTGGAGGGCTTCACATCTAGACAGAAATGATATTGGAAGCGTGAGACAGAATACAGCACTAAGAAAAGTACAATGCGATGATGTCACCGGTTGAATTACCTCGATGTATCACAGATAGGTTTCTGTGGAGATGCTCCAAGGCTTTGACAATCTGTGGAGTAGAAAGAAAACATGATGGGCATAATTTCAAGCTCATCAAATACAGGATCCTAAGCAATAGAATTCCACATAACACCACGTTACCTGGACTGTGATTGCACAAATAATTTTTCACAAAAGTCCAGTTGAAAATCTCCAAAGAAATTTAAGCAGCATGTAAACATTTTGACCACAAACAATATGGTAATATCGACTATTAGTGTGTAACAAATCCATTATAACATGATGTCATCTGTTTAATCCACATACACAAGCAGAAATTAAGAGTGACAGTTTGTGGTTTTAAAGATTTTTTTTCCCCCAATGCAGAACTTATGGAGCTGTCGCTTCCTCTTAGAGCAGCCCGTGCTGCACGGCTGTCACCATGATAACAGGTTGCTACAAAAGCAGGATTCACACATTCGTGGTGTTTAACTGCCGACACTGGACTAAATTCACCTTTGCCAAGATCGGGCACACAATAAGTGAGCACCTTAATTGGTCCACTGCCAGTTGTTATCGTTAAGCTGTTCATGAACATGAGAGGGAGAGTGTTGATGCTTGAAAAATGTGAATCCCGGTCAAATTTACCATTGTACTTACAAATGATTTATTACTAATAAACTATTACATCCCTTCAAAGCAACAAAAGTTATGGTGTTCATATCCTGGCAAAAGGGGAAAAACTAAACAAACAACTCAAAAAGACAAAGAAGCAAACACATCCTCTTGTAAAACTTGGGGGGGGGTGACGTACTGCGACTGCGATCTTGCCCAAGATGTCCTCAGGAATGGTTTTGCCTTTTTCAATAACTTTCTTATAGAACTTATCCAAAGACGTGTCCATCAGTTCCATACAGATCCAAACATCGCCCTGAAGGAAAACGACAAAAAAAAAAAAGGTGAGAAGAAATCCGGCAAGCCTCAGTCATAACTTGCTAGCATTCACATTTGCAATACCTCTCTAAAAAGGGCACCGTAGAAGGTCACGGTGTAGAAGCAGTCCACAGTCCTCATGGAGATGTCCAGGTCCATCAGAAGCCTCTTCTGCTCCAGAGTGTTGACAGTGGCACGGATCCTCTGGAGGCACAAACACCACTGAATGCCAGTCCGCCACAACACCCCCCCACTTCATGTAAAATGTTGAAAATGTGCTGCATTTGAAAGAGCATGGGAATCAGCCCACCTTCACAGCCATGATAACGCCACTGGGCACATGCTTCATCTTGTCCACCACTCCGTACGCTCCCCTACCCAGTTCTTCTATCTGCTCCAAGTCATCTGCCTTTACGACGAAGTTCTGCACAGACAAGGCAGAAGTTGTGATGGTGTGCCGCAGAAACGGAGCCGAATGTTTCAGAAAACTCAAACTTACCTGATCTCCAATTGTCACACAAGCCTTAGAGTCAAGATCTCGAGGGGGCCTAAAGGAAAACAGCAACATTGGAATCAAAGAAGTAAAGAAGAAACAATAACAAACACTGGTTACCTGGAAATTAAATGAAAAAAACACTTTATACAAATTAGTAATGACATACAAAATGTATTATTTATTGTAACTCCACATAAACATAAAAGCATCAGGTGTGATTTTAAGGGAATTTATGCTACAGATATCTGAGCAATCCAAGTTTGACTTGTTAAGACAAGCCAAACTTTACAATGAATTGTTAGTAAGGAGGACATTAAACTCACAAATTCCATTTAATGGTGAAACCATACAACACTTGATGGTTTTATTCAATTTCATTTGAGTGAAAAAAGAAAATTCAAACTAAGAAAACTTTCACAGTTACACCGGTAAAGGCCCATGGTAAAACTGGGGCTTACGCTGTAGCCGCAGGGGGGGGAGGCCTAAACACTTCTGTGGCCAGCCTCAGCCCATGGCTCTTCTTCTTCCCTGGAAGACAAACAGTTTCAGAGCAAATATTACCATCTCAGCTCAATGACGAGCGCACAGTGGATAATAAAGATGTAACTTGCTCCTGCTTGACAGTTTATTTTATAAAAGAAAAACCGTCTCATTACACTTATCGTTTACAGCCCTGAGACAATCTGCCCCATTTGAGTTGAAATATGATTTTTGACAGAATCCAAATGGTTTAGTCTACGAAGGATGTAGTTATTTTCTCTTTGATTGCAACAACATTATACATTTTTAATAGCAACTAATAGAAATGATAGCAAGTGAGCTTTCATCTAAGTGGAGTGAGAGTCAGAGCAACTGTATATAACAGTTGTGAGAGCCCAGCTACAAAGAGGAGGTGGACTAAATGACTACTCAAACTTGTTATGATGACTCAAATCTATCATGTGAGAGTGAAAGAAAAATCAAACCTTCCATCGTCCTGTAATTTATCTTCTACATATCGTAATTATTGCACATACGTAGACTGAAACATCTGTTTCATAATCTTGAGTGTAAAGTCTTTTTTTTCCCCATTATGTGAGGTATTGGTATTCTAAACTGTGCAGCTCTGGGACCTTTCTGTGTTACAACAGGGACAGCAGTCCATTCATAACCACGGCTTACCAGCAGCCTCTGGGACTTCCCAAAACCCACAGCTAGCTTCTGCCAGAATGACACAGCTACAAAGAGCAACAGAGGAAAAATGGCTCAACTCTTTTTGACACTCACACTGACATGCATGTTTGCTCTTGTCGAGAGGCAGAGAGAAAAAACTGAACATTGATGATGATGAGCTCCATCTGTGTGTGCTAGAACTGCTCCTCCACACTGGGATATGAATTATTTTTTTTAAAGATTTCACCTGCTGGGGTGTTTCATGTCAGCTTAAACTGGCAGTGGAATGAATAAATCTGTAGACAAAAATGCATGTTGTGCTCCTGAGTTACCACTACTCCATATGGAGGATGTTTGATTGTATAAACCTCTCCTTGCTCGAGTAAACTGGAAGGGAATTGAGACAAAGAATTTAGATCCTAGAGCCCACCAATGAAACATAGACATGTTTCCGCTTTCTGCTGCAAGCCTAAAATAAACCTACAGTGTCTGGTCAGAGTAAGGTAGTCTCATGTGGTCCGGAGAGATTGACTGTGATTTACTCACACATGCACAGTCAGAAATAGATTTTGCATTTCCTCTGTGTGGGATATAGCAAGAGCACTCAAAAGACTTCTGTTGGCCAGCTGAAAGGGGGACTTCTGGCATGCTGCAGCATCAAGGTAACAGGAAACATGGAGTTCAAGTAATGAATGAAACTATGTTTCACAAGTGCTTTACTATAACTATGCACATGTTATAATTTGGCTAAAGGAAGAGTAAATGCTCTGGGATGTAAAGTATTAATGGTCTTGAAATGCAATCTCCTGTCAGGTAGCAGTCCTGGCACCTGGTGTATGCAGGGGCCAGGGCAGCAAACTGGGATATGACTAACAGCCAGTAGGAATGGACGCATCCGCTCAAAACACAACAACTGTCAGGACCCTTTGGGAACTATGATGTCACTTCGCTTGACTCGCTTGCTGTCCCTGTAAGGGCAAAACGAGGCCAGCCGAACAGCAGCTTTTCTGCTGCAGAATCTCCCTGCTCTTCAGAATGAGCCTCACAGGACCCAACGGAGCCATGACTTCAGCCACAGCTGCAGTCAAAGTTCATCGCTGCAACACAGGAAAAGTACATGCAGCAGATAACAATTTCCTCAGAATAGATCAGAGAAGTGAGAATTTCGTAGGAAACGGTGATGTAGAGTAGCGGCGCTGAGTGGGAATTCATGCAATTGTCAGTAAAAACAAAGAGTCACACTGGACATTGTGCAAACATTTTCTTTGACCCCTCCAGGAAAATAGGTTTATTAACCATGCAATTACTGCATACATTCTTTTTAAAAAGGGCAATTGTACAGTGGAAAATTCCCAACAACCCATGAATACATACGTAATGTGAACAAGAATTTCTGGATTGTGCATGGGATCAAAGTGTCAATAGCTTTGTGGCGAGTCACCATCAGGAAGGACCAGCCTTAGAGAAGGTCCATATACAGACAACCGATGACTCATGCACAGATAATCTTCTGCACCGCCCTATCAGCCCTGTTAGGGAGAACCCAATCTCAAAACATGTTTCCGCAAACCAGTGATCAGCAAAGCAAAGCGCAAGGGCCCCCAAATAAAAAGAAGAGCACACAATGACACCAAAAAAAAACTCCTCTGCTTTGTGACAACAGCTGGAACGGCTGTGTGCAGCAGCTAGAATTCGCACTCAGAGCCAGGCCACTGTCAACAAAAGGAGGCTGCGCCTGGTATAGGTGCAGCAAGTCAAAACATGCCATTGTAGGCCGAAGATTGCCCGAGCAGCAACCGGCCAACCTTCACTGCCCTCTCAAAACAGCGTGTTCCCTCGGCCATGGTAACGCTAGTATGATTGTGTAACAGCACACGCGGTGAACTTGAAATGTAAATTGACATCGTCATAATCACCATCATCATGTGCGTCCAACTCAGATGGAGAACGCTGCTACCCCCCCCCCCCTTCTCCCCACAAGGAGTATACGTTATTCGGTTAACCCTAAAACGCTCACACAGAGCAATCTCCAAACTAAGTGTGCGCGTGAGATAGCACGGCTGTTGCTTATCACCGCCTGTTTAAAATAAATAATTTTAATGGTAGAAATGTCCACCGTGGTGTGGCCACTGGTCCTTTTTTATTGAACATGCGACTAAAATATATATTTATATATGTGCTAGCACTGTGCGACGCAATAGCTGCCAGACACCTGTGGTCCCAACGTGTTTTTCTGCCTCCGTGAGGCAGAAGCTAAACTCCGTGCAGAGGTTTCCAGCAGAGGGCAAGCTGGCTGGTAATTACAGCTCGGCAAAAGTACTTTATTGTCGTGAGAATTATGTTAGCTAACCTCAACTTGTGGGGGGGGGGGGGACTTTCAACGCGACGGTGCGAGTGTACTCTTTCTGCTCAAATGTTAACAAAACTGGTCGATACCCGCATCATAAGTGGGTTTACGGTGAGGAAGTTGTGTACCAGGTTGTTAGAGACTTTGTGTCCTCATACAAACCAGAAAGACATGCTGGCTAGCTTCGTTTTCCTCTTCCCATACGTGCAGGTTTCCACCTGGCAAGGTTACAATTCTTACACAAAGCTAGCTAAATTACTTTGGAGTAATTCATTTACTTTATTCCATTGCACCTCCTTTATTAAACTACGTGCACGATTTCTAAAAGAAAATGGGTTAAAAAGGCACTTACCTCCTTTGGATAGAGACATTTCCCCTTTGCTTTGATGAGGGGGAAGGGAAGCACAAAGACTTTTGCCTTTTTTTACTCCCTCCCTCCCTGCATCTACCCTTACACCCGCTCAGGATCGCTTGCTTGCGGTGCAAGAACTAGCAGCGATTAAAGCCAGACGGGTTGCTCTCGTGCAAGCTTGGTACACTATTAATCAACTCACGCGCTCAACAATCGATCATCAGACGAATGCACAACTTTAAATCGGTATAGTTTGCTAACAAAATCTGCACTGGGTTGGCCAAAGTCTGACAGCTGAAGGTTCTAGCAACGTGATGACGCATTTCCTGTCTTGCGCAAAGCATAATGGGAGATGTAGTTTCTGTTGTGCCAGCACTTTCTTTGAAAACAAAACAGGCTAAATAAAAGAAAATGCTGTATCACTCGCGTCCCGTCAACCATTTATTTTTGCATAACAAAAGTTTATTTTTCAAGTATTTTACAAATTTTTCTGTAGCCTACTTTAATCATTATTCATTATTAAACTTATCATTTCTTATTGGTTTCAGTTAGATCACCTACTAGTGAGTTTATTTTCTAAAGGTTGGATAAAATGCATAAAAGCAAAAATATGGATAGAGAAGAAAAAGACAGTAAAGAAAATTCTAATCAAAATATGAGATGTAAAAAACATATATTTGCAATGTCTAGCAAGATTAGATTATACTAAGGAACACTAATAAAAAGGTAAACCTTTACACATTTCTATAGGCGAGATTCAAAGGCATGTATAAGAATATGTAAGAGGATTTAAGTGCTATGATCTAATATTCTATATTTGACAGCCGTATGAAAAAAAAGCTTAAATAACAATTCATTTTGAAGCAAAGCACCTATGGTACCGTTTCAAACAACATTAACCATTATGTAGGTCTCTAAATTAAACAATAAAATCTACCAAACTATAAAATACCCTGATCAACTACAGTACACTCAAGTAATTTTTTTCCCGTTAGTATACATGTAATGCTAAAAAACACTATCAATGCCATGATGACAGTGCTAATTTGTCAACTCAGTGTAACTGTATTCACTGTTTACAGATACCACTTTGCTTAACAACTGGAAGACAGAAAAAGCACGAACTGATGACCATGTATCAGACCTGACGCATACACACGAGCTGTGATATGAGTGTACTTTTTAATATGTGCATGTGATTGTGTTGGTGGAGAACCAATTGGTGAATCAAGAAAATTCCTGCTTTTACTTCCTGGCAACAAGGAGGGTGTGGTAGAGGGGTTTGATGACGATGTGTAGATAGAGGGAGCTGTCAATTAGGTAATCAGATACACGGCGCTGCAGGTCAGCATCCACTAAGAAATCTCCAGCCTCTTCTGTACTTTGGTGGAAGTTGTAGACATGACGTACAACCACTTTTCCTTGCTGTCTTGCCATCACAATGACTGTTTTCTGGAAACTTACACCAGCAAAATCGGGGCTTGAGGTGGCTGGTGTCACAATGATGCGAGGTCTACCTCCTTCTGTGCGAGTGGGCTGCATTGCCCCCAGTTCAGTGTAAGTTGACCTGGCACTGAGCGGGATCCAACGAGGGGAGAACAGGCCATTCCATGTCACTCTCTTATTGGAGTCGTGGCCACTGGGCCCAAGCTGGGTCTGGAAGCTGAAACTGCGGTCATCCCGCGTGGGGTTATTGATGATCCACGGAGAACCCCAGGAAGAGGACAGGTAATTACGAGGGGTGAAAATGCTGCAGTTGACATCAAAGTACTTGGCCAATTGAATGGGCGAGGCAGAGTGAAATTGGAACGCTAGATAGAGGAGATCACGGACTGACTCGTAATACCTCAACATGAGGGGGGATTGCTTCTGAAGGCGGAAAAGATGCTGAGGGGGGATCATACCATATCGAATAGCCCTCAGGGCACTTTCAGCTGTCTTGCTGTCAGGCTGGTTCTGGCTAATCCATTCCTCCAGGGCTTCAAAGAGCTCCATCTCACTTTGTAGAATGAGGTCAGAGCGCTGGAGCAGGGACAGGAGCAGGTCTTCACCGATGGAGACCCATTCTCCACTCTGCAGCACAGAAGACAGGTTCCAGGAGAGGTACTGCAGACAGCAGTCCCGCAGGGCAGTGTCCCCAATTTGCTGTGCATAGTTGTACCAGCTAACCACATGGCCTGTGGGTGAATCACTGGAAACGTGTTGAGTCATATATTGGGTCAGACCTTGCTGCAAGCCCAACACATGGTACTTGGTGGCCAGCTTATGCAGAGATATAGCCTGATCTAGCCGTACTGAGATATCACCACAGTACAGATATCTGCAAAAGAAATTTTGAAAGAAATGTTAGATGGTAAAGGGGGAATATTATGTTTTGAGATTTAATCTTTTGAGATTTTTTTATTTCACATTCAAACTGATTAGAATATTGTCGAAATAGAGCATTCCTTTATTACCATTTAAGTTGTGTGAGTGCAGTGCAACAGATTTAAACACAACTGAATCTGCAAACAATTTTTGTTCTATTTTAATTAACAAATAAACTCACCTGACAAATTTCTCAAAGACTGCTGCACACTGAGGGGTTTCTGTTATAACCAGCACTGTGTTGTTGCGGTTTAGCAGCAGTTCCTCAAACACATCACTTTGCAGGGTGAGAACCAGACAGTGGGCTTGAATCACCTTCACCTCATCTGTGTTCATGGTCTGCACCCGTAAAGTCACATCACTACCATTACCCATGGTGAGCAGGGTCTCCATACGATTCACAAAACTCATAGAGTGATTTAGCACTGTGGCACCAATATCCAGCGCTGCGTCCAGCTTCAGGGGAGCTGCCGATTAAAAAAGTTAAAAACAGGTCAGATACATAAATGCCATCATTCGCACGCAAAATACATTGAGCATGAACATTGACTGAATTGATTCTGCTATTTCAACTTCAGATTCAGTGAGATCTTATGGCAGGATTCATTGGCATGTTCTTTTGATTCATTTGTTGAAATCCTATCTGACAGAGTGACAACTGCAAAGGCACATCAGATAGCATGTGCCAAGGGATAAGCAGACTTGCATTTTCTTCTTCTGCTCTCAACTGATAGCATAAGTGAGCAGAAAGCCAGGTGGCTGAGTCAGAAAACCTCAGATTGCCAGTTGCACAGAAAGGAATCTGGAGTTTGCAGCACCCTTGTAGATGGTGCTTCTATGTGTCCCCTTCAGCATAAGTGGCACATAGTGGAGAATCCCACATGAAAGACTCAGCACGGAAAGTCTCTGTTTCCATTCTGCTCCTCCACAGCCATCAGCAGCCTTGTTGGTCTTCTTTTGGGGGATTAATGAGACACAGGGGGAGCACACTTGGCTCCCTGGGATGTCTAACAGTCTTCATTTCTCCACCACAATCAAGCACCCCCACTTCAAAGTAATGTTTCTTAAATTAGCTAGCCAGCATCCTGAACCAGCTGAGAACAGCAGAGTGAAAGGATGTGCATTGGCAAAGTGTGCCCAGTTGAAAAATCACAGAACCTATTAAATAGGGGGGTACAGTATAGTCTGTGTTTGCTCAATTATACAGTGTATTACAGACCCATTAACACTTTGTTACAAACAACAAAGCAGAATGCTCCATGGCATATCTTACTCCAGCAGAAAAGAACTGAAGCTGAATAAAACATTCATACACATTCTTGAATATGTTAGATTTAGTTAGCCTGTAATCATATAAATTAATCAGAGCACACTGTAATAAGGCTATGAAGCTTTAGTGAGGTATTTCTTTCACATCTAGGTTTCCATCAGCACTTGTACAATACTGTATTACTGAGATGGTACAAAGCCACGGGCAAATGGATTGCTTGTTTTTCAGTGGCCCCGAACAAATAGATAGCATGATGAGTAAATAAATAAATATCCGTCATTTGCCCTCAAGCACGGCACACATTCCTGCTGTGCCCTACTACCACAAACCGTACGGGGGAAACCGGACTGGAATAGAACAATACCTTATTCCTTTCAAGATGCAATAAGAGACTAAATAATTAAAATTAGTTGACTTTTTAGAAGCAAAAAAAAAGTAACTGACAGCCATTTTTATCTTACCTCCGCAAACTGTGACAGAATGGAAGTGGATAAAGAGAAGCGGGATGCCCACATAGAGCCAGGCAGGAATCTTCTGTTGACATGAGCGCACCATATTCTTTTCTTCTCAGTTTTTCCACTGCCTCTCTTTGTTTGTCCTCTCCCTCTCTGCTCCTCTCGCGCTGCCACTCTTCCTCTGATTGTTTGCGGACAGAAAGGTGTGCTGCCCTGTGTGCTGCCCAGCTCACTGTCCTGGACTCTTTATGTAGGACGCTGGCCTTTCCCTGGCGCATCTCACAGCCCGGACTCCATTGATTGGTGGAATCTGGCAGGGGCGTTGCTATAGCGACAGCTTTGATTTTGATTTTCTCCCTTTTGGATGTTACAAGGCATTGATCAGTGGCACTGTGCCAGCCAAGGACTCAGCTTAATGTTTGGGTTTTTTTTTAGTATAAAGTCAACGGGTGTTGGAAGCTATCAAAAATCAATAGTAACATATTTACCTTTTTAATGGCGATTAAAATGCAGCAGTTCTATGTGCCAGAGAACTTTATATATGACACATTAGTTAAGTACGATCCGTGCCTTAATTAGTCAACTAATTACAACTGTTGCCATTGAAACTATCAGTCAAAAGCAATTAGGGCACCAGAGTGCGTGACCAATAGCAGTCAGTCAAATGTCCTAATCCATCTACACTTCAGTTCTCCGATGGCATGTTCATTTTACTAATGTGAGGATAATTTAATTGGTGCTGGGTTCTCTCATCAATTTCAGGGAAGCCATGTCCATCAAACTTTAGTTTTAGAATCTGATAACATTAAAACACCTTTGTTTGTTAAAAATGAATAGAATATGCTGCATGCTGTTCATACGCACAATGGTGAATCATTGGATTATCAGTGGACACCTAAATCTATTTTCAGGTGCACTTTTACTCCACAAGCCATGTGGAGTGTGGACGGGTAAAACAAATGTGCAATACAAACTGCGGAGGCATATGGAGTTGATGGTTTGCCGCTTGCATGGAGCACACTAACCTCCAAGCTATAACAATCAATACAATCCTATGATGATTCGAAGTGAGCTCTATACTAAACTCGCCATATTGTAAAAGGATTACACATCCTGGCTTAACTTGGAAAAACTGGGTTGCATAAAAAGTGGGGTTGAACATGAGACTTCAAAACAGTATGTACCTCTGGTTGTGGCAAGAGGGTGGTTCAAAAAGCTACTGGCCTCTAATCATTACACGTGCCTCATCTCTGAACCCATCAAATAGATATATATATACAAATAGGATTCCATATTAAAAATCAATGCATCTAAGTGTACCATCAGTTTGCTGACTGTACTGCTCTTATACTAACAAACAGAAAGCTGATACTGTAATGAAAATGCAGGAGAAAGTGGCTGCAACAAAATTGGACCAGACCCTATTAGGAACCCAACAAGACCTTAATGCAAACAAAGTGATTGACACGCTGCTGGATTTTTGAGATTGCCCCTCAGGATAAGATCCATAGATGGATCAATGCACCACAGGGGGCCCCATCATGCAATTTAAACAGCATGTTAAGTACAGGCTGGGTGCCAGAGCAATAGTTACAGTGAGAGGGACTCTGTGACCTTAGCGCTGACGCCTGGGGGAATATAGTTGTCCTAGTCTCCAAAACATACATGGCTTTTACTAAATACTTGTGTCAAATGTTTCTATGTAGCCTGTAGACCAATTATGAGTTTATGAACTGTGCAGAAATGCAAAATGTTGTTATATGTGACCGCGAATTATTTGTTGGCAAACACACAGTGTAGACAACAGTGCCTTTAAAGACCAAAGACTCGTTTTCCACACATTTCAATTGTATTTTCAACTGTACTCTTTCATATTTCAGAGTTACACAGATTAATTATGCATGTATGTAAGAAAAAGAGGTGACTTTATTGAGACAAAAAAGGACTTAAAGAATTTTCATTTTTGTTTTATTCATTTGTTTTATTTATCCACTGAATATTTAGCTCAATGATTTTGTTGGGGTTTCCAAATTTGGAAATATCTATTGATAAATGGCATGCTACAAAACAAATCAATACGAATAACTATTTTTGTTGTGCAATCTCATTTGAGAATTTTCCACTAAGATAAAAAATTAAAAATAAATTACTGAATAAATAAATGACCAAATTATATTTCCACCAGGTGGCTCTGTCATGCCAGGAGTTTGCAGCTTACAGAAGCTCTTAAAAACAAATTCCCCAGCTTCCGGTATGTTGGTTGTGCAGCTTCAAAGAACGAATTTTGTTTTACAATATATAGTATATTATAGCAATAGTAATACATAGTTCTACATTTCACGTTGTTTTAAATATCTCTAGTAAATAAATCAGTTATTTAACCAGCCACAGATGGCATCTCCTCTTTTTATATTACACCGCACCATCAGCTCGTTTGACCTCATTCATTCTTTAGTTCATTCCCAATTAATACAGTAAATTGGAGGCGGTTATTAGTTGCATAGGGATATAGTTTATGGTAACTGGCATCTCAAAGCCTCCCTGCATTTGTGTCCCCTCAGCTTACAGCTTGTATTCCATCCTACATTACATCTTTGGTAGGACAGTTCTGCCTAAACACACATCACTATCTGGTGATTGCTCATGTACAAAATCTATGTTAAAGAGACGGAAACAATGATTCATTTACACACTTGATAGCCTTAACAACACCTAATGCTATTAAAAACCTAACTATTCCTATTTCTACCCCTTTGCAAAGTAAGAAATAAGCAATATTATCTTAAAACACCAAACACATAATTAATTAAATCAGCTAACTTTGGAGATCATTCATCTCAAAGTCTCATTCATGAGAAAAACGTCACCACTCGTCTGCATGCAAGTGCAAATGTGAGAGGTGAGTGCTTCCATTGTTCGCTCTAAACCCTGAAACAAAAACAAAAAAAAAAAGTAGATCGGGTGCTAATCTCACCGAATATGTAAAGCTGTAGAGAGCTGTGAGTTTGGAGAGGAGGGCAGAGTCGTTGAAACACAGTCCGTAGACATACCGTTTGACGTTTTTACGGAATATATAACTAACCATCTTTTACTTTGCACGGACACAGGCTTTATTATCAGATGGCTGGACTCCTGAGGAGGAGTGGTGGATGAATGGAGAGCAGTTCATCACGCCCAGGAAATCAAGTAAAAGGAAGCGTGAAGTCGCTGGAACAGGTCGAACTCTTTGAAATAAGTGGATGATGAACTCTAATGAAAAACTAGTTTAAGTTTCGGTGCAACAGAGTTTCTTTCCAAACATACTTTTTTACCGGAAGGAATTTACCTGTTGGAGAGTCGAGCGGCTGCGCATTGTCAACCCTGGTGAGAAAGAGAAAGCTTTACCTTGATCCAACGTTGAATTCTAATGTCATTGTTTGTTTTGTAACATTTCCATCTGCAAGAAGGACTTTTCTCGTCGAATTTGCAGAGTTCGTAAAAAGTGCTAAGGAGATAGGAATAATCTATTATTCATACTTTTCAATAATCATATATTCTGACATAATTCAAAGGTTTAGCCAGAAAGTGTTTTCAATCATATACTGTTTGACTCTTTCCACCTCAGAATTAATGCAGAATAAATGATTAATATGTTGAAAAATAGTCTAATTAAATGGTAGCTGTGAGTAAAAGACTTTGTATGATGCCTCTAGCTCCTGCCCTAATTAAAACCTTTGGGAAACATTGAGCAATTCCTGGATTCCTCAGAGACTTAATTGGATTTTTGTTAAAAGACATTAACTACTAACAAGAAACTGGTATTTTGTCGAGTTTTTACTGGGCTGGTACAATATGTAATATTTGTGTTTACTTGCTGTATTGTTGACCTGCAGGTGAATGTTTTGCTTTGGGATGCTTGTAAAGGGGGTAGTTTTGATTTAGTTTCTTCGAGTGTTTTAATAATCAAGAATGCAAATTAGGTTTGAAACTTGAATGTGTCCATGCATGCTTAAGTGATCAAGATATTTGTGTTTCAGCGTACGGACAAAACAATTCTGCAGTGAATGGATGCAATGGATCCAATTCTTGCCCCAAAAGGATGTAGTTCCACCATCAGTTCCATATACCACAACCTGTGTAACCTGACCACGCTGTGGGGAGTCGTGGTGGAGGGCATCGCAGCTGCTGGTGTGTTGACCTCCTTCGTCCTGCTTATGATTCTCATGGCTTCGTTACCGTTTGTGACGGACCAAAAAAGAAAAGGCATGGTGGCTCTGCAGGCCAGCATTTTGATATTCACCTTGGGACTCTTTGGACTCACTTTTGCCTTCATTGTGGGACGGTTCTCCACAAGCTGTGTTGCCCGGAGGTTCCTGTTTGGAGTGCTGTTCTCTGGCTGCCTGGCCTGCTTGGTGATGCATGGGCTATGGCTTTTCCTGCTGCAACGGAGAGGTCGTGGACCGAGGAGCTGGACGTTATGGCTGGGGGCTCTCGGTCTGTGGTTAGTCGAGGTAATCATCAACACTGAATGGCTGGTCATCACTATGAGGAGCCCTCCTGGAGTCATTGTAGCTGACCTGTCTTGTATCATTGCCAACCAGGACTTTGTAATGGCCCTCATCTATGTGATGGTTCTGGTGCTGGCTGTCGTCCTCATGCCTTTTCCCTCGCTCACACACAAGCACAAGCAGTGGCGCCGGGATGGAGCTTTCATCTTGATCACAGGGCTCTTTACCTTGGCTATCTGGATAGCTTGGATTGTCATGTACATCCACGGAAACCGCGTGGCGGGGAATGCAAGCTGGGACGATCCCACTCTGGCTGTGGCTGTGGTGTTAAACGCCTGGGTGTTCCTTTTCTTCTACACAATTCCAGAAATTTGCCTATTGACACAAGAGGACCCAGACCAGGAACAGCCCGATGATGGGGAGAATGTTTATCCTGCAAGGAGCCTAGTTTATGACAACGTCCTGAAGGAAAAAGAGCCAACACAACAAAGCGTGTACATGGATAATAAAGCATTCTCAACCGATGAGCCGCCAGCAGGTATAATATTTAACATCATGAGCCACTGTTGATCATTGATTTTTTTTATTATATTGCTGGTTGTTGTCAAGAGATTTGACCAAGCATGGCTTGATAAATATAAAAAATGATCTCTTTGTAAAAATCTTTCAAGTGTCAGAAATGCATCTTGCCTGTTGGGATTTATTTACATCAACAAGGGAACATATGAATTAACTGACTGTGTTCCAATCCAAATATAAACACAAAAAAAGTAATATTTTTTTAGAGCTGTCTTCATTTATGCCAAGACTGATCCTTTTGCCTTTACCTTTTTGTTAACCAGAACCTACACAGCCGGAGTCTCCATATGGGGCTTATAATGGTCAGCTACGGAGTTGTGTGTACCAGCCAACCGAATTAGCCTTAATTGCCAAAGGTCTGACAATGGTGAGTGCGTTAACTGTATTTTCTCTCACAAAAAATCTTTTCATTTTCATCGTGTCTACTTTTATTACTTCTGTGTGTCTTTCCACAGATGGACCATGGTGTGATGATACCCAGAGCCAGAGCCCCATCTCTGAACCCAGGAAGTGTCAGAAGCTCCCTGTCCCGTTCACTTGAGTCATTGGCAACTTAAGGACAGTTACAGGCTGGCAAATCGACACGGCTGTGTGAGACAGCTATGAATATAATTCTCTTCCAGGCCTTCTTATCAGATTCTCTGCATAAAATATAAATCCTTTTTCTTTCTTAAATGAAGCTGTAACTCTCCTGCAGTCTGACATACAATTTTTGTAACAGAGCAATTCTTTAACTTAATTCGCTCTAATTTTCTTCTGAAAGAACAGTAGTCAAAGATAGTAAGTAAAGCTGTTATACTAGGGTAAAAACCAGAATGGCAAAGAGCTTCATGAAACAAAGGTTGTGCCTTACATTTTCTATTTATTTTTATTGTTCTTTTTTAAAATTGAAACTAGCTCTTTATACCTTCTACTGTCAAACATTAAAATCACGCAATCACTTAGTCTGTGATCGCTTCACCTACTTTGCTCCGACCTCTTTCAAAATATAAAATCTGAAGATGAGAAATTAGGGAAATGGAAAGAATATAAATAAGATTTCTCCAAAATCAACACGACCACGTAAGCTGAAAAACTCTGAGGCAATTAACTTCCATACGAATTGACAGCATGTCTTTCTTTTGTCATAAATCTACTGCCTGCAATTTGTTAGTCTGTTTACAACTACCTATATTACTTTGTTGACTAGTGTTTTCTCATCTGTGAAGTAAATGATTATGTGTGGGTTCGGTTTCCTAAAAATATGTTTGAAATGAAAATGTAAATTCTAAGTTATAAAACTAATAAACGTTAATAAAAAGCAGAAAGCAGATTTTCCAATTCATTACAAGTCGAAATGAAGAGAGAGAAAGTGTCCCAAGGATTAAAGAAAACAAATTTTCAACTGCTTTGACAAGGACGCCTCACATTTTCTGTAGACGCAAGTTCAATTATTTACATACAATTAGTCTCTTCCACTCACACAGACACAGATATGCACACTTCAGAGAAAGCTGTGGCTGCCTAGCAGCATAATGAATCTGCCTCTCCCTCCCAATTACAACCACCAGCTTGAACAGTGAACAACTCTGAGTACTTGTGTGGAAAAGATATTCATGGCAAACTAGAAATCAAGCCATGCAGATATGTAACAGAGGACATTTGGAAATTATGAGGTTTTATGTTTAAATATACCCTTTGGTGCTCTTTATTCAAATAGTTAGCATGCGAATAACATATACAGTGAGAGAATGGGAGGGAAAAGCAGCAAACTGTTTACTAAAATTAGATGAAATCCAAATCAGCACAGGCAGCTACTGCTGATAGCAGAAGTGGCTGTCTTGCACACATGACCAATGTTGGACGCGCTCAGCTCAAGGGAGTTAATCCTTCCAACCAGAAACAGCTGTCCCCACTTGGTTCATTTATTTATCGCTGTGACAACACTCAGAAGACAAATGGATTAAAAAAAAAGACAGCCAAGTGATTAAAACAAGACTCAACCCACAGGCCAGACAAAATACAATCTGAATGACTTGGTAACACAGCATAAAAATGAGCTGATAACTTTTCTTAAAATGATGAAGAAAGCATTCTTTCGCATCAAGAGTGATATAGTCAATAAGTCACATTTCTGAACTTGAACACAAGCCAGTGTTTGAACAAAGGCCTTGTTCATGAGCGTAAACCTTGTGAAGATTATAAATGTAAATACCTGTACCAGGCTCTCATGAAAGGTCCGCATTTAGAAAGGCATTTATTGCTAAACTAAGGGTCATAGAGAGAAACAATATTTGACCACTTTGTTTGCCAGATATATTCATGTATATTCTCATTGAGATTCAACCAACTGCTTTGAGAGCCAGTCATGTGGCTACAAACTAAAGAAATCAACCTAATGAACCTCAGCATGTCAGGATAAACTGTCCATTAAAAGAAATATTTTTGTAATTCCTTCCCACTGAAATACAGAATTAGGCAACAAAACATCAGGCTTTAATTTATAAACAGATTTATTAATACAACCCTGCTTGATGCCCAAGCAGCGGTACACTTTTATCTGTTCTTCCTGCTCACAACAGGGTCACAGCCAGCCACTGCGTGCTCAGAACCAAAAACCCACATTTTTGGACACATGTCCCAAATTTAAAATAAGTATTACAACTTTATGACCCCATGGTTACTGATTATGTTTCTGTGTAGTCCTGCACATGCAAAACACAGTGGAAAATTTAAATGTACACATTGCCCTCACCACAGAGACAACAGTGAGGAACCAACAGCGGCTCCCTGACTGCATGTGGTTCCCCGCAGCCGCAACAGTGAGTTCCTTTGCTAAACTAAATGTGGCCATTAAGGTGAAAGGTGAATGGCTTTAGTACTTATAAATATTTGCATTATCCTTTGAAAGTCACTTTAATTGTGGCTAAGCTTTAAAAATGAGTCTGGAGGTTATGTTCACCAATGTGTATTCACACCAATACCATCACTGACATTGATGGTATCTGAGCAATCCTTTATTTTTAGTGATATCACTCAAAATCCATGAGTTTCCTCACTCGTGTTCCTCCGGCTTCTTGTTTCTGCTGTTTCTGTTTCTTCAGCTGGCGATAGGCCTCCACAGCTCGCAGCCTCTCCTCCTCCATGACTCTCTGTCTGGCCATGGAGGGCTTGGCTGTGGAGGCTGCAGTTTGACCAAGCAGAGAGCTGAGAAGCAGCTCTTTCGAAGTCTTCTGTAAAGAAGGGTCAGACGCAAAATAAGCATCAGAAAATATTTACTCAAGCATCAAGTGTGCCAAGGTGACAAGTAGTCACTGCATAAGCGTTACCGGAGATTTGAGCTGAGCTTTCCTAGGTTTGATACTTAGTGATGGTGGGGCCAGCGTGACTTCACCAAAGGGAATATCATCTACAAATAAAGAAAACATCATAAATATACAAACACAAACAATTACTGAACTTTAGCATGTTAGCCTGTCTCTTTCAAACACACAGTTCAGCAAGACAGAAAGAGCTTTACACTCCCTAACAGTTTCTAGGAGAGTTAAGGGGAATTATCAGATAGTAAATAGACAGTTATACCATGAATAAAGTCATGTGAAAGAGAGCATGTGTCATCCTTACAGCAAATTAAACTTTTTTTTAATAGATATTTTACTAATAGTGATATTGAGTATATATCTGGGAGACAGAGATGTGAATCTTTTCATCTAAACTCTAACAACAGTCATTTAGTGGTGCTAACAAATTGGAGCATGCAGCAATTTAAATTGAAATCATTTCACCACCTGTAATTGCTTCCTTCCACTGAACTCAAGCCTGGCTAAGATTCTGAAACAAAACCCATTCGATTCTCACCTACAAACATCTCTTTCTCTAATCTGTCTTCTTGTCTGTCGAGCTTTTTCAGCTGTAGCCTGTTCAGTCTCATTCTGTCATACCTGTAATTAAAAAAACACACACAATTATCAGGCGTGAAAGGATGTGGAATGCATCTTGATAAAATCTGTAATCAACTAACACAACACATGTTAGCTTTTTGAACAGCAGTAACACAAAGAGTCCACGCCTCTTTACTCCTGATCATGAACATGATCTGTGTAATGTAAAACTGGAAGTGACCGCCACATGAGTACAGTCATGGCCAAAAGTATTGAGAATGACACAAATATTATATTTACACATGATCTGCTGCCCTCTGGTTTTCATGTGTGTATATCAGATGTTGTCATCACATACAGAAATACAATCAATGCTTGAATTTTGTCAGAATTCCTAGGTTTTTGTTTTTCCACCCGTCTCTTGATGATTGACCATTAGTTTTCAATGGGATTAAGATCAGGGGAGTTTCCAGCCCATGGACCCAAAATCTCCATGTTTTGTTCCTTAAGCCAGTTAGATATCACCTTTGCTTTATGGCAAGGTGCTCCATCATGCTGGAAAAGGCCTTGTTCATCACCAAACTGCTCTTGGACGGTTGGGAGAAGTTGCTCTTTGAGGACATTTCGGTTCCATTCTTTATTCATGGCTGTGTTTTTAGGTAAAACTGTGAGAGAGCAGACTCCCTTGGCTGAGAGGCAACCCCACACATGAATGGTTGCAGGATGCTTTACAGTTGGCATGAGACAAGACTGGTGGCAGCACTCACCTCGTCTTCTCCAAACAAGCCGTTTTCCAGATGTCCCAAACAACTGGAAAGGGGATTCATGAGAGAAAATTACTTTACCCCAGTCCTCAGCAGTCCACCCCCTGTACCTTTTGCAGAATATCAGTCTGTCCCTGATGTTTTTCCTGGACAGAAGTGGCTTCTTTGCTGCCCTCCTTGAGACCAGGCCTTGCTCCAAGAGTCTCTGCCTCACAGTGCGTGCAGATGCACTCACACCTGCCTGCTGCCATTCCTGAGCTAGCTCTGCACTTCTGCTAGCCGATCCCGCAGATCAAACACTTTTAAGAGACGGTCCTGGCGCTTGCTGGTCTTTCTTGGGCGCCATGGAGCCATTTCGGCAACAATGATGTTGAAATGTGTTTTGGGGGATAAAGTTCATTTTCTAGGCAAATATTGACTTTGCAATTAATTGATGTTATGCTGAACACTCTTTTTAACATTCTGGAGTATATGCAAATTGCCGTTATAAAAACTGAAGCAGTAGACTTTGTAAATATCAACATTTGAATCATTCTCAAAACTTTTGGCCATGACTGTACATTTCAACATGAGTACAGTGTGGAATGACATGGATATACTTACTCCTTTTTCTTGTCAGATTTGCCCTTATCGGAGGGTTGCTCTTGCAGGTCAGCATCCAGCTCGGGCCTTCTGTCCACTTGGTTCTTGGTGAGGAAGAGGACGTGTTTTGTCTCATTTTCCATGCGCCTGACATAAGCTTTCACACTCTCCCTTTTGCCCCTCTTGAAATGTGGGACGGGTATGTCTCCAATCACTGGATCCTCTTGTGAAGGAAGATGGCAATAAAGACAGAAATGCGGCAGATTTGACACAATATACAAAGTCCAAAATAGCTGTAAAATTAGGGGTATTTCGCCCTTAACAAAATGACAGATAAACGCCATCTCTACTCACCCTTTTTTAACTTTTTGACAGCGACAGATCCTGTTTTCATTCTGTTCTTGCTCTTCATGATCTCTCTAAGCCGGAATGGGATGTGTTGAAGGTGGTCTTCTTGTTTAGCTTTCTTGAGTTTAGCATCTTCTTTATATTTGTTTTTGCTGAAATATTGAAATACGTGAGGATGAAGAACAATAAACGAATGCACCCGTGTGCAGTTACTTATCCTCGCTTTAGAGCAATGACTGTACCAGGCAGTATTTCTGACTTCAAAAGCTAACAGCAGCTAGCCACATTTGCTAGCTAGCTAGCTAGCTAACATGACAGTTTTCGTACCGCATCGTAGCTTCTGTTTCTTACCTGCGGTGCTGTCCAGCTTTATCGACTTGTTGCTTTAATTCGTTAACTTTTTTCCTTTTACTCTTTGCCATACTGCCGCGTTTAAAATAAATTCATAACAAATTCACACGTGGGACATCACAGGGCCACCAACCTGTGAACGTAAGTCAGAGATTTAATAACTACATCAAGACGTCTTACTCTTACAGTCTTTTCCGAGTACTAAACATTGTACTAAACAGTGTACTGATTTGCTACACTATTTTTCATTGAATCAGAATAGGTTCAGAACAAAATATGGTTTGAATATTTTATGTAGTAGTAAGCTTTCAGTAAAGCATTAAATTAATCCACTTATACAGAAAGGCTAAATATGTTTCCTAACATGAAATATGTTAGGAACAAGTCTATACAGACGATCTTTTCAGTGCTAATAACTCCATTTGCTGGAAGAGTCGCCAGAGGGCGACAACTCCCATTTTTAGGTTTCCTCTTTTCTAGCTTGGAGTTTTTTAATGAAATGCAATTGCCAAATAATTTGACCCACAGTCATGTTTGATTTTGAGAAAATTAGCTATTTAGATAACTGAAAGGTCAACATTTATCCGTTTATCCGTTTGGTGAACATTTAATTTCTCTTGTCAGTTTTGATTCTGAACATTCTATACTGGGCGTCATTGAATTTTGAATAAGACCATGATAAAAAAAAACACAACTAATATTTTTACGGTTAATGATGGATGTATTTAACAAAATATTTGGCCAAATTAGACACTTGTACATCATGTGGAGAGAATCCTCTTTGAAATATTGTCTGAAGCAGTCTTACAGAAGAGGAAAAAAATCATGCATTTAAAAAAAAAGCAGCAAAAAGTAAAACCATCGACCCGGCCAAGAATGTGGCTTGATTTAACTCAGTTCAACACCGCTAAGGAAAAAAAGAAAAAGAAAAAAAAGACAGAAACGATCTATCAAGAAGAAACCTAAACTCTCTGAGGAGCAACATAAATTCTCCTCATAAATTTGTGCAGCAATGGTGATTTCCGTTTTGAAGACAACAGAGTCTGGAATTGCAAATAAAATGTTTGGTTGAGTTTCAATTGTGTATTCTGCAATAAATTTAAACTTCAGGGCCCCACTTTTAGTTTTTAGTTGCAGAATTGAATTATCTGAAATTTAAGTGATAGTTAGCGGTGAGTTTCTTCTGATTTGAAAGTTCTTTATTTAAGTATTTTCCCATGTCCCATTTACTTACCAGCACATACTTCCTGCTAGTTTTCAGATGTTTAAAAAAAAACTTTGTAAGTGAGAAGATACATCAAAAGCCTCCAATAAACTGATATAGGCTATTTCAGTCACAAAATATTTGCTGAATGTGTCTTTGAGGGAGAGAATCTCTCACGTGTATGAGAGGCCGCTTGAGCCAAAATTTGCATGTAGTCTCATGTATGATATGGCAAACAATTATTTCCAGCTCACAGTGGGGTCCCACTCTCACTAAACAAGCCCCTTGCAGCATCTAGTGGCTGCAGGTTGTCATATCCCATGGCTTATCTAATTAGTTGTACTGTTCTATACATTGAGTTTAGCTGGCAAACTGTTTGCTTGGTGGGCCACTGTTAATAAATACGTCGATTAGATTAATTTAATTTAGCAGAGCACCTATGAAAAAAAAATGACCGCCCAGAATGAACACACTCCTAGCCAAACAAGGGGGTGCCGTTACTTTATCCCAAATAACATATCTGATGTCATCTTCTCTGCTTAAACATAACCCTGTGATGATGATTGAATGTATTACACAGTAAAATGATACGTTTTTTCTACGAATGCTATTTTTGTTCTTCATCAACAATGTTCAGGTGTCGGGGAAAATACAACCACTACTAATCCAAAACTCTGTACACCAATACAAAACAGTTCCTGTGCACTGGAAAAATTTCACAACTAAGCTTGTTTTGTGCCTGCAGATAGAATTAGGAAAATATTTCTTAAAACTTGTTTACCAAGCTTCTTTCTACAGTTGTTTACTTAAGGTTAAATTTCACTGTTATAGCATTAGAATGATAACTTGGGTTTGACAACTAGATGATGGTATACTGTGAAACCATGATGACGTGTGTGAGACCATCGTCATCATGCCTCAAGGCCTCTCATACATGTGCTCCGCACATGTGCATGACAATGAGCAGCACAGATTACAGCGAGTGGCTGATGTCTACATCACATGAATGGAGCAGGCATGCCCGTCTGTGTGTCCCTGAGGATGGAATGGATTATGAGCTGTAATGCAACTCAAGCTGAGAGAGTGCTGATGAAAGGAGAATGGCCACAGATCACACCTGACGTTATGCAACGTTTGTGGCTGGTGTGAGGATACTGAGGATCGTGGCTATTTTATGGGGCGAAACCCCCAGCAGTACCTAAACTGAGCAGACCTGGGATGTTGCAGAAATGAGCAGCTGACTGCCCATTTTCCTCTGAAAACATTCTCTCGTCTGCTGTTGTCTCTGTTATGAATTTGTCTTCACACTGTAAGGATCTGACATTCTTGAAAATGCCAGTCAGCCACTCCCACAGGTACGTACTGTTCCATGTGTGACGTGAATGATGTATGCGTAAAAGTGATGACGGCAGTTTCTTGGTTGGCTGTATTATAATCTTCTCAGAGCCAGACCTGTATAAAGGGCTTCTTGTGGTACAACAGCTCACCAGACACAGAGCAAGAACTCATCAACACAGCATCGAAGGTACAAGACAGCCCACTCGGTGAGTACCAGCCACATCTTTTAGACAAGATCGTTTTTTTTTCCTCTTTTTTAAAGATATCTTAATTAATTTTCATGAATCTCAAATTTTGTTTAGCTATGACAGGATTTGTAAACAAACTAAATCCACTTCACATGAAGCAACTTCATCAAATTAAATCACATTGAGCAGAATCAGCATAAATGTAGCATTTTTAGGTTATATTTGCTGATGTTTTATTTTCTTAAAGGGGAATTTTTTGTCAAACGTACTCTTATTATTCTCTCCATCTTTATGAATCTGAACTTGAAAGAAGGCAAATGTCAGACTTAATCAGCCATTGAATAATAAACATAGTTTAATATTCATATTCCAGGTATGTTCATGAAACGCAAAAACAAACTTGATACTGCAAAACTTACTTCTTCAGTCTTACTGAAATAAAATGCTTGAAAGCTATTATTAGGTTAGATCCTTGAGCAAATTCAGCATGTCCACTGAGTAATCAGATTATGATAGAGTTTTGCAGATTAAAGGTATTGTGGGGGATTGATTAGCAATCTGAGCACGGTATGAACAGGAGCCCTACAGCTTGCATAAGAAAGTATTTTTTCCATTCATCAAATGATTGAGAAGTTTGTTGTTAAAGGGATTTCATAAGGAGACTTAACTTTGATTTAAGTTCACCTAAAAGTATTTAAAATGTTAAAAATACATTATAGAGATATTGTTATTTATTCAACTATGTAACATAAATTATTAATTGTGACATTGTGTCTGTCCCACAAGTAGTTCAAGCAACCAAAGCATGAATCTGGAGGTTGCCAAACCTGAAAAAAAGACTGGTGGAAAAGCTCCCCTCAGAGCGACTGCCCCTGGATCCCCAAACAAGGGCCCCCCCAAGTTCAAACAGAGGAACACCCGTCAGTTCAAGAGCAAGCCTCCCAAGAGGGGAGTTATTGGGTATGCCTCTCTTATATTGATTTTCAAATCATCGTGAGATTCTTTTGTCTGTTTTTGAAAATAAAACTTTTTAAGGTTTCTAATTTTCCTTCTTCATCAGATTTGGAGAGGATATCCCTGGAATGGAGGGACTTGGCACTGGTAAGCAGAACTACAACAGGTGATCCCTGATATTGACACGCATATCCCTCATTGTAATCATTATTTTATTTGTCTTTTCTTTCAGATTTTAACGTCATCTGCCCATGGGAAGCCTACAGCCATCTAGAGCTTCATGAGCTTGCTCAGTACGGCATCATCTGATTCTCCACTGTGAAATAACTTTTTTGTGAACAAAGGGAACTAATGTTAAAAGTCATTTTGTAATCAGTCTAACAGTCCTCATTTGCTCCTTTTGAATGGCAAACCCCACACTTAAAGTGTAACCAATCTTTGTGAAATATATGTCTGCATGTTTTGAATGCTACTGTTTGTCTACGATATTTTGTACGGTGTATCTATTTTCATAACTCTCAAGCTGCCATTTCCATGCCCATATACACTGATGCTGAACGTGCTTTTGTGTTATTGCCTGAGGCTGCATGGGAGCTGGATCTGACAGCTTGCCCATTGGCCAGCAGGAGATTCTGCACAACTGTCAGCACTGTGTGATTTTATATTCGATCAAAGGTAGAATAAAGCTTCGAACTTTAAAGATGACTTAAAACTCTCTGTTTCTTTCATTTGTGATTGAAGAACAAAGTCCTACTACCCACTTCCATTTTTTCCAATAGTTTTAACACTGCATATGTGTTTAAGGGTAAATAATAACATTGATAAACAAAATATTCAATGTTATAGAATTTTGGCTTTGCTTTTTGTTAAATGTAAAATCTTTTTTAAAGGTAAATATCTGACAAAAAACTGTCTCTACCACATTTCAATGGAACCATTGTCAGTGTTTACTTCAATTTGCAAAACAAATTCAAGCAAGCTTTTAATATTTCTGCCACTCAAAATGTGTGTGTCAGACTCGTCTCTATGTCCTATATTTCTGACACCTGACTATCAGAAACAGCACTGTAGCTGCAAAATAAAAATTGAATGTCAGAATTATATCAGAATTGTAAAACCAGTCACAACTTGGCCACGTGATATTAACAGAAATAATTCAGGATTTCTTTACAACTGGGCTGGTTAGTTTAATTCATGAAAGTGAAAATGGTTTAGATGTATTTTTTTCTCTAGATGGGGAAACAGCTGATCTTTCATGTGATCAGTCATGAGACTGTTTCTTGTTGTACTTTCCATTCACCTTTCAATTTGTTTACCCTTTTTAAAAAAAGGAAGATTTGCATGACACCACAGCAGAGAGCAATGAAGTTAAAATTCACAGTTAGACAAGGTATCTCATTTAAATTTATTGAAAATATTTTTGTTTTGCTTTCGTTCCTCTGAAAACCAAGGATTAAAAAAAGAAAAGGAAGCAACAACAACAGCCCACTCAATTGCATATTACTGTGTTGAGGACGCTATGTTAATTGTGGATTTTGTGCCATTTGATACTTTCCAGAACTCGTGTTGTGATGAACACAGCCAAAATTTGGACACCAATTATGATAATTCCAACAGTACCAATCAGACCCTCGTGTTGCTCAATCCAGCGTGAGATTCCCCCCAGGCAACCGCCCAAAAAGATCACACTTTGAGCAGTGAACTCATCTAGCAGTTGGGCACCCACACCGCATTGAGAGTTCCATACAGTGCCGTTTTCCAAAGGATCCACGCAACATGTTGCAGGGACACCGCAAGCCAGCACTCCTGGAGCTGAGCAGTTGTAGTACCTGAAGAAAAATGAGAAAGAAATTAAGAGTTTTGAAATGATTCTTACAAGACCGCACACACATTCCACTCACATGTTGATCTCCCAGTCTCTGTAGGTGTCTGCCCCACAGCATTGCAGATTTATCTGAATCTCATCTGTGATGAACCTCAGGTCCAGATCATCTTGGTAACGCGCCATGGCAGCTAGCATTCCTGATCGCAGGTAATCGCCAATCTGATCTTGAAGGCTGTAGGCCACTATGGCGAACAGCACCTGAGCTGATATAAGCACCAGAACCGTTGCTGAGAACACCTTCAGTAAGCAGCAGTTCTCTCTCAAGGCACCCACACATCCTGTCAGGCAAAGCAAAGTCAGCAAAACCCCCACAGTCATGACTGTTAGCATGGGGTCAGTGCCAATGCTGCCAATCCTCTCCTGGGCAAAGGATTCTTTGCTGATAAGGCCCCACATCCCCAGACCAAGAACCACCAGGCCCAGAACAGTGAATGTCAGGTTGCACAAGAAAAGGGAGTATTTTAAGAAATAGTCCATTAAAGAATAATTCATCCAGGCTTGAAACTTGGTGAAAGTAGAGCCGTTGCCGTCCTGTCCATTGTTTGTCCCTGTCTGACATTCGCTGGTGACGTGATCAAGCTCTTCCTCATCTTCTTCTGTATTTTCAGGCTTTTAGACAAAAAGACAAAGTCTGATTTTAAGAGCTGATGCAAAAACATAACTGCCGTTCATCCAACACAGAGACGCGACCTTCTGAATCAAACTGAATGTACTCACTTTGGGTATGAGAGGGCTGGATTCGGTCGGTGTCCTGTCCCGCTTCTTTGACATCCAAGGTACCCCCTTGACGACCAAGTGCCTCCACATCTTGTCAGGTTGGGGGAGATTGTCTTCCCCCGGCTTTTAGCTGGTCAGAGAAGCACAAGCTGAAGTGAAACATGAAGGGGGTATGCGCTGTGGCTTAGTGGAGTCAGTGTGTGAGCCGATGTGGAATAGCCATGCTCTGTTGAGCCCCACAGGGCTGTGGGGCCTAAGAATTTTTCATCATGTGATAGTCACAGTGAGGGGATTACACATTTATCAGAACCCAGAACAAGAAACTTTTGATGTAAGTGTGCTCACATAATGAGCAGAGACGATAGGGGTTCTTTCTCATGACCTGCAGCCCGCCAAATAACAAAAAAGAAAAACAAATGTTGGTGCAAGAAATTACTGGTTAACATGACAGAGTTTAATCAGATTTTAACAAAAAGTTGTATGAAACAGTAGGGTCTTTTTTGCTCCTATAATTTGTCTTTAAACTATTTAAGCTTGGCACTTTCAGTCCATTGCCAAAACTGCCAATTTACCAAACCCTTGCTGTTAGACTATCAGGGAGACTTTACAATAACAAGAAGTAATTGTTTTAATATTTCTGATCGGTAATGTTATGATTCTCTTTTCATAGAACATCAAGAATACAAAATCAGATTTAACATGAAAAAAAAAATTTCACCGGTGACAGTTGTTTGGAAGATTAAGACAGTCTGGTCTTCTGGCCTTGACTGTGGAAAACGATGTGATTTGCCAGATCATAAGACAGTCATTCAAAGTGTAGAAAATATACCAAACTACTGACATTTTTTCAGAAACCATTGGTTGTTCAGGTGTGAATAAAATGAGAATAATCACAGACTATGAACAAATTAGCAACGAGAGAAAAATTGTGCTTGAATTTGTATTTGTGATAACTCTCATACAAATGAAACAAACTCTATTTTTTTTGTAGGTTATTGTTTTCAGCTATACTGATTCCTTATAATCTTGTTTACTACGCCATACTTTCTGCCTTGATGTTGCTATGTATGTACGGTATCTAATAATCATCACAATTATGCTATTCTGCACAAAAGGAAGACATGCAGTATTGCAGTGCCTCACGGTGGCCACAGGTAGTTAGCAAAGAGTCACAGTTCCAAAGGTTTATACCTAACATGTTTGGTCATAGTCAAATGTAATACATCTTATCATACTTTTTCTTTTGTATCCTTTAACAAGAAAATAAGAGAAAATATTGATTCTTCTATGTCTCATGTGTTTGATTTCAGTGTTTGGACTTGAAATCTGATACATTTATGTTGGATGTTGCTCTGATAAAGTTATTAAAAGGTGATGTGCCACTTCGAGTCAATAACCGTTTAAAAATCAGGGAGTGGATGCGAAACTGAGCTAGGAAACAGAAAGAGGGAGGCCTGGATATCTCACTCGCTGGCTCTGCAGGATCACTGGAGTCACTCTTTCCTCCAGCTGTCCTGGACAGAGCTGCAAGGTGCTGGAAGCTAGTTACTCTAGTCCTGCAGGAGATCCACAGACCAACAGGCGGATATGCATCAGTTCATTTATGCTTCGGTTTCCATACTGAACTCTTTCAGTGGAAAAACCTGTTTTTTGTCGCACTCACTCACACTGACTTCCCGGGTAACTTAGTGTAAACGAGATGGCAATAGTTCATACACTTGTTAGGCTTTTGCCATTTTGACAGGAAGTTTTTTTAATATGGTTGTGGATATTGCACATAGCAATTATGAATCATTAAAGTGGAAAGCAGCCATATTCCCAGTTCATGATTAGTAATTTGTTTATATCTTATTTTTCAGAGGCAGTAGATTTTTTATTCCAGTCACAGTTACAGTGTCTAGATATTCGTTAAACATTTGCTGATCAATATTGCTTGACATTAAAGCTAATATTGAGTTTTGTATGATAAAAGGTCAGCACCAACAGTCCAATAATATGCAAAAAGAAAAAGAGAAAATATCATAAATGAAAGAGGCATTCAACTCCAGATGAGACATCTTGTCTCTGTTTTCTGCTCCCTGTTTCCATTGAGGTCATGGAAACTAACAGCAGGGGAACTGTGAAATCCAGTTCGCAAAGTTCAAAAGACAAATTAACACAAGTGAATATAGTTTTTCAGGAAAGATCCAGACTTTAAGGAGACTGTTTTTAGACTAAATCTGAACTTGGATGTTTATTACTTTTTTTGTTGTTGACAAACCTCACAGTTTCTTGATATATATATTTTGGGGAAAATGGGATTTTGAATGCTTCCAGCTTCAGAAATACATCTGTTTCCCTTGTGTTTTTGACAGCACTGTAGATGGAAAAACGTGTGAAATACTGAGTATATCTCATGGAGATCTTTGCTTGTTTCAATAGATTCACCTGTGGATTTGAGTCTGTCAAAGACTTCAAGTTATCCGAATTATGAGATATAAATGATTCCCCAGAGAAGAAAACAATTTACAAGCAGTATAGATATCAAACATCTGCCAGTTTGTTCATACAGTGGATTTGAGAGCCAATTCAAGAGATGAGCAGACATTTTGGTGAAAAGGGGATTTAATCTCTCTTCTTGGGCCAATGTTTTCAAAGAGAATCAGAAGTTTTGCTTGTTCATAACTGCCAACAACTTTTTCCATTCAATGTAAAGGTCCTTTCCTGAGACAAACGCCAGGCAGATAACTGTTCATCCCACTTACAGCATGCTAGTTGTGTCTATGAGTTTAAAGGTGGTACAGATGGTTGGGAGTGTTGTCAAGTCAAATTCCTTTTCAGAGGAGATTGTCTCCACTGAGCTCATATATCACTACAACTATCTGCAGACATCAGCACAGTTTTTCTGAGGTAATGGACTGCGGTAATTTGATGTAAAATAGCTATGAAAATTGCAACGAAAGGCATTTTATTTCAGAGCTGTAGAAATATGCTTCCTTTGCCTGCAAATAAAGGAAAAAGTGAAGATTTATATTTTCGCGCCTCTCAAACAATTACTTTTCTAAAATAATGCAAATCATGAACTTAGTACTTGTAAGGACACTATACAGTGTCAACAACATTATAGTAGTAATTAACAAACAAGCTTCATTAAAAAAGCAGCTGAAGGCAGTTCGGGAGTTGTAAATTTCTGTCTTTACTGACTGTTTTAGAGTTGGATAAAAAGTCTAAATTCTTCTTCTTATTCGAAATGACAATGCTAATCTTTTAAGTTTTAGCTTTGATCATTTAGTGAGTATTGACTGTAGGTTTTGAACACCTCTGACAGCAACAGCGGTCATGCTGGCTGGCTACATCTGTCAAGCCCAGATGTTTAGCAGATTTTATTACAGTAGGCAGTAAGAATGTTTTTCTGGAGCCATATTGCCACATCAAACACACCTCCTCTGGAGCAGAGCCTTCTTGGAGTGCTGTTGCCCTACAACAGTTGCAGCGTCTAAAAGACATGTGGAGGAGAGACAGAGGATTATCAAGACCTCCCAAAGAGACTGTGAGTTACTTATCATTGTAGCAGGCCCACGCTGCTAGAAACATTAGAGCAGAGGCTTTAACGGGATGCATATGTTTGAATGTGCTCGCTGCCATGCAGTGAGCACATAAACCCAGCCGTGCACTTACTGAAGGGTCGGACCATGTTACCGCCCCATCTTCTCTGACGTAGATGGGAGCAGGTGGAGGAATGGCTGTGTGAGTTATAAGAGATTGCTACCCAGGTCATGTTTTATTCTGTCTGTCATACTTGAAGGATTGTATCACACATTCTGCTGCTCCAACCTGGAAAGACCTCAATCACTTAGTCACAAAAAGGTAAAACTTTTTTATTTTATCTTACCTAGTACAATACATTTACATTTATTTCAAATAAACTCAATCTTTTGTCTTGAAAAATATGCATGTATCAATAAGATGGGCTGAGGACAAATCTTCTAGCTCAATTTCAGCAATATAAGAAATTCCTTAGCTACTATGCTACTATGTGTACATTTTTTTTGGTTAGTTTTTTTTGTCACCACTCTTTACTCTGCTCTTTTTCTCAGTTACACACACATATACATTTCTGCTTTTACGAGGAAGCACCATGACGATCAAGCTTGTCTTCTTCCTGCTCTGCACAATCTCGCTATGCAGAGCTCAGAAATGGAAACAGGACACCTCCCCTTGGAATCCTAAAGGTCTGGAATGATGTGTGATTGCATTGATCAACATCAAAATTAACACATTAAATGGCAACGAAAGAAATGTAGTGCTTACTGTGAATGTCTGTGTTCAGCAGAGAATGAGAAGACCTGCTCCAACCTGACTCAGGTACTGGACAACTGGAAATTTGCTATTTTAACCCAAGTGAAAGACCTGCTGATAAATGACCATGCTTCTGTCCTCCCTGAATATAACAGGTGAGTAATGCTGACATTTGGACTGTACACAGTAGCACTGATACACAAACTAGCTCTAAAAGACAAGAACGGCTCCTACAACTGAGGCAAACATTCTCTTGGTCTTCATTCAAATTATTATTAAAATTAGAAATGACATAACCTGTTTCTGCTCTGGAAGTGAGCTCACTGTAGACACCGTTCCAAAAGTAAACGGGAAATGATTCAGCCTCATGTTTTGCCGAAGTCAGTGATCCTGGGGCATGACGCCAACAGCTAGGAGCAATTCTAATGCTAAAAGGAACCATTTACATTTACTTCATTTTCGGCCAAAGTTATGTAACCTTTATACTACTATCCATATAAAAAAAAAAACTCTGTCATCTATTATTGTTATGTTTCGTGCCGACTGGGAGTCTGTTTCTGCTTAACAGCATGTTATGACATTCATGTTTGCGTTTCTAATTGTTTTGATTGTGCTCCAGATTATATTTTTGTGTCTCAGCGATGTTCGAATTTCCAGGAAGCTTGTGCGAAACCATACTAAAGTTAAAGGAATTTCTATTCAGTTGATGAGACCATTTGCTCATGTGAACTCTCCCACATGTCTCTGCATGTGTCTCTGCATGTGACCAGGATCCAGCCTCTCTCAGATGCTCTGGGAGACCTCTACAAGCAGTTTAACTCTCTAAAAGAAGAGCTGGGCGCACTGTCGGCAAAGTTTGAAAGAGTTGAGGGTTTTGTGGACGAGCTTAAGGATGGCAGAACCCCTGTGCCACAGCGGCCCATACAAAGGATCCACCCCAGCTTTGGTCTGAGATCTCCACTGGGAGCTCAGAAGAGAGCTCCTGACAGCAGAATTATTCCTCAGCCCAAACTGCTCAGAGCGAGGAGGAGAGGGCCACAGAGACAATAGATCTGTGCCTCGGAAGTTTTTGTTTGGTCATGTATGAAGCTTAAATATGTATATTTTTCAGGAGAATGGTTATATTTAGTATTTTTACATATAAGTGTAAGGTGAAAGATGACTCTCCCGGCCCACAAATAATTACTGAAATAAAGGTGTATGGGATAGAAATGCATGATATTAAATATAAAATCTATTCATTTTCACACCACTTATTGTTTTTACATTCTACCACAAGGCAGCAACATTTAAACATTCATTAAATCATCTGCTACCTGCTCTTTTCTATTTCAAAAGGTGGACATGATTCACCACAACAACTGAAACAATGTTCTTTATAATCATAAATGAAAGGGTAAACCCTAACCCAAACGAGGCCAAACAGAATGTTCAAAGGACAAGAAGATAGAATGTTATTGATGCCAAATTAATAGGAGTTTGAAATAGAAATACTAGAAGGCATAAGGAATATGGAAACCTTTAGATAATTAAGTTAATCAAGAAAACAGATTATTTTACCTGTATGTAAGATGTTATGTGCTATAGACTAAGAATTTGTTTTTCACTATTGTGGATGTAAGCAGGCTGTGTGCTCTCAAACAATTAATAAAAGTATATAAATCTACATTATGTGCAACTTTACATTTAATTTTCTCTTTAATTGGTCTAAATATACTGCATGCGTGCAGCTGTTACCAACACTTGTACAATTACCAGCCTTGATCTTAAAGTTATGTGTGATCCAAGGCTGCCCTCAGAAAAGATTCCATACAATGAATAACAACTTGAAAAGCTTGAAACCTCTGAGACAACCATTTATGTTAAATCCTTCGAACATACTAAAGAAAGTAGTCTGCAAACCTCCTCTTTGGATGTTGGCTGTATTTTGTTTGTTCCGCTCTGTGACAACATAGTGCTTCCGGACTGTTGAGATCTGGACCTGCAACCAGAATCCGTTATCGTCCAGAGTATTGTCATCTATCATGTCTGATCCTGTGCAGAGTGTTTTCCTTCCTGATGAATGACCTCCTGACAGCTGCCCTTCCACTGAGACAAATTTTGATGCGTCCAGGAGATGCATTTTCAAGCCTGCCATTCTTTTTAACCTCCAGTTGTTCAGGTTCCTCAAGTTTGTAGAGACGCACCTGACAGTTATGAGATGATCATGTTGTTGGTGGAAAAGTTTCATTGTATGCCTACCAAATGTTGCTATCCTTTATTTTTTCATGAATTAAAATTAAATTATGTTATGGAATAATTTGTTCTTGCAAAAGGTCATAAACATCAAGGTAAAACTTCAAAAGATCTTTGGAAGGTCTGGGAAACTATTGCTCAAGACCATTTTAAATGATTACAAAAACATTTGGATATCTGGAAGTAAAATATGAAGAAACTGGGGCTGGTAGAAGTTTTTTGCACAGAACTATGTGCACTGAACAAAACATTTACAGCAAAACTGTTTCGACTAGTCAGGGGGGGACTGGAAATGTGCACATTTGATTAGAAAAACCAACACTATTCTGGTCCTCATACAAAATTGGGGGTTATGTAACTTCTTCTGCACTTGACCAGAACCTTTCTGAGTCAGTAATGTGATCTGCATTTGCTGTAATTCACACAAGACCCAAACGGCTGTGAGATCACCGTAC
>JABUIW010000047.1:1022169-1421934 GCA_013363375.1 Menidia beryllina | reverse complement strand
ATTCTCAGAGGAAGACAACTGGGATATGACCAAATATTTGGAGCGTCAAGATTTTTCTGTCCGTAAAATCGGTCCGAAGCTCACCTGATGACCGAGTCCTGAATGTGGCAGGCTTGGCAATAAAAAAAAGAAAAAGACTAACCGTGGCGGGATATTGTTAAAAAAAGAAAAGAAAAAGCAAACCAACAAATGTGGTGTGATGACATCGTCTGTCAACATCTGTCCCCAAATGGGCTCGAGCTGAAGGTGAAGCAGGATCTTCTCTCTGTGAGGTGTTATGGAATTAAAACGCTGCGCATCACAGCTTCTACAGCAGGTCATGTGAATCCCAATCGCACCTGATCCAGGAATTTTATTTTGACTATCCTTTTTTCTTCTTCTCAAATTAGACTTGCTCTGTGCTGCATCGCGACGAGGAGGATGGTCTTTGCCCTTCATGTTATTGTCATGTCTTCGGCGTTTTTCAATCCTAGTTTTGCCTTCAGTTCTCACTTTGACGCAGGTAAGGCTCGAATTAGGCAAATGATAACCTGTCGGATAAGGATATTTAGATATGTGTTCGTGCGTTTTTGCTACTGCGATGAATAATGATCTCCTTCGAATAGCAATACAAGGCTGCATCCCTGTTTTGGATCAAATTCCCAATCACCAGCAGTGGCATCGTTTCTTTTTCGTCGTCATGGCACACAAGATTAGACTGGGTTTGTGGTTATTTATACCCTCAATCTGCCCCTAAGAGCTCGGTGACAAGAGGGTTAAAAGTTGCACCTGCACTGAATCTGCATAGTCCTCCACGCTCCCAAATGCAGTTGTGTGCACACATGCGTGTGTGTAAGGTGTGTGTGTGTGCTGTCACCAGCGTGTGTGGGTGCCAGATGACTAAAACATTACAGAGAGGGCCTGCCTCTGCTGTTCCAGGTTACGGTTTACGGTTGCCCTCTGGATGCAGTGTTTAATAATCCTGAGGGCGTGGAGGGGATTGGGACCATTGGCGGGGAGGCCTACCTCAGGTGTTGCTATGGGACCACCGAATATTAGGCCGAGCCCTGACATGGGGCGTGGGGGCTCAAATTGGAGCAGAATAAACAACAGCACTGAGTGTCCCTGCGCTGAGTCCGATGTGCTGAGCATACAAATAACAGTGAGATCAGTGGCTCTCAAGTTTCAGGCTTCCAACTGTCCCCCTTTAAGCCACACACCCGCACTGATCTGTGATCCCTTTTTGTCAAATTCATCCACTCTCATCTAACTCCCTGTCTGCTGCACAGGGGTTAAGACTGAATCGGGCTGGCATTCAAAATCGTGCATCTTTTCTGGAGATGCGACTCTCCTTTTGCATTTCAAACAATGCAGTGTTCACACCTGGATCATAATGAGACAATTCTCACAGCCTTTATGCTAAAAAGACAGTAATGTCTTAACCTAAAATAAGAGAGAATGCATATTTGGGACACATTGTTCATTCAAGTGTGCAGATCATCAGTCAGGCTGGTGTGGTGACACCTTATAGTTCACTGGATGATGCAGGCAGATTAGGAAGCTTCATGAAAAGGTCAAGATTTGTTTTTGGTAGCCAGGCAGAAGTGTGGTGGTGTATGTGGAGTGCAGATAGCTAGAATGAATTATAGATTTCGGATTGTCACTCCTGTCATAATGATCTACATTTCTAATAAGAGCAGCGCCTCACTAGATCCTATTGCTTCCTTGTAATTGGACTGGGAATCGATGTTGCCAGGGCGATGGAGGGGGCGTGTGAGAAAGAGCCAATCCTTCTTGTGGCCAGTGCTAAGGACATAGAAATGGGGAGGGGACACACACAGGCAGGAAAGCTACTCAATTACCATAGATGCTGAATATGCTGTTACTGGAGTCATGAGACACACTCATTTACAGTCACTGCAAACTGACTGGGCAACGTTCCTCAGTCATTGGGTTTACAGAACTGACTCTTTTAAAAGTTTGGACCATTTGGGCGATTTACACACCATCATATATACTTAGGTGGGATTTGCATGGCTTGTTTTGCCATCAAAGCTCCAACTCAGACGGCTTTGGAGCTCCAACGCCCCTCGAGGTAATCTGCACAGCTGCACTCTGCACTTGCTTCCCACGCCCCCGGCTGTGTTAGAACACAGTGCACAGTTCTGCACCCTCGCACTAATGGTCACTCAGACACAGCCGCGCACATCCTAAGTGAGGAAAACAATCAAGGGGCCAGCTCAGTCATCGCAGTGCACGGCAGTGTCCAGGCAGTGTCCAGGCAGTCGGCAGGAATAGTTACATTGCTGCTCTGGGCTGGGGAGTGTGTGGATGTATGCACCAACTGCAGCACCTGGCTTCACTAACGCTTCAGCACCGTGGAGAGCTCTTCCATCAGAGTGGGGGGGGGCGGGGGGGTAGGCGTAGCAATGCCTGTATCGGTTGTATCACGTGTTCAGAATGAATTAACATTTTCATTTGAATTTACCATAGGGGGAAATGGACAACAGTCGTACTTGAAAGGAAGCTTTGATACCTTAACAAAGTGACAGAGCAGCACTGTGGGAGTCTGTCAGCTCTCTCCTCTCCTCTGCTCATTCACACCATTTTGCCTGGAGGGGGGAGTTGCACCAAGCCTTCTTGTTGTGGGTCGTGTTGTGATGCAGACACAGTATAACAAGCAAACGTTTCCAGCCTTGAACACCTAGCATTTAGCAAACCTTACACGTGTCCTCTGGTGCACATTGGAACACTGCTGCAGTCTGCAGCTAAGACGTTGGTAGTTCCAGAGATGGATGTTGAAAAAGAGGCATGTTGACATGCTTTCAGTACCCCTCCCACTGATTCGGTAAGAACCAGTCGGCCACCGCTGACTGTTTGATTATGCATCTCATCATGTGTAATAGAGAGCACTTTAGTTGCATAAGTCTGCCTCTGGGGGAAACTGGAATAAGAATGAAGTGGATTTAGGAAATGTGCAATAAGGAGAGGGACACATCTCGTGTTTAATTCATCAGAGTCTGTGCTGTTTCTCGTTAAATTTACTGTGAATGGCTGACTATCGAACTGTTCACGTCTCACATTGTGGTGGATAGCACTGGTGAAGGAAAAGAAATCTGTCTCGGATTTTGCAGTTGGTTTTTAATGATTATAGCTTATAATTAAACTCTTAAAAATTATTCAAACTCACCACAGAAGCGTTTTTGGATTTTATTAATTGAAATCTGTATAATAGGTTTGGCAAAACCAAAACAAATATAGGAAAAGTGCATAGAAAACAGGGAAATTTCTTTTTTCTCTCTGGTTGTATCTACTTTTATGTTATGTATACACGCATAGACATGCAAGTACTAACTCTGTCTTCGTGTGCATCATAAGACTGTCTGAGAAGTCATCGTAAGTGCATCTTCCGGAGTCTGCATATGGCTAGCACATGTATCTAATTTGTGTCGCCAGAAGTCTAAATACTTGAGGGCCCTGGATTGTGAGTGCATAGCTGTCAGGCTCACAACGGAGCCTCATTAATATTACAAAATATGTAAAGTTGTGCAAATGTGAAACATTTTGTTGTATCAATAGGAAAGAGAAAAACAAAAACATTCCTTCAGATGATTAGTGTTTTGTAAATTTACTAAAGAACATTTGTTTAAAGCTGAGCAGTAATGAAAAGAGAATTGTACACTTACCTTGATAATTAAAGCCATTTATTTAAAGTTTTTCTATGTGAGTACAAACAATTTATCCTTTTCCATATGGGTAAAGTAACAGTGAGCTCCAACAGATTCAGTTTTCTTCCTCAGACCTCATTCCTTTGAGAGGCAATAGGATTGTAGCTTTACAATATTATCACCAAAGCACTAAAACAATTACATGTTGATATTGATTACTTCTAAGCTAATAACATATTATTAACTGACCACATTATGCTCCACTCCCGCTGTCGTCAAGTCAGTAGCTGTAAAAGACGTTAAATGAGATTTGGTCGGGTCGTATTTCAGTATAATCGCCTCGTGTAAGTGAATGATGAGGAGACTCCTAAGTTTAGTGATTAAATACTGCATTGCACCCAGCCTTCGGACAAGAGCAGTGGTCAACGTTTCTGACAGGAATCCGATATTTTACCTGATGAGTTAATGTAATAATTGTAATAAATGGGTTGTTTTATTAAACCGGTGATTAACTCTACTCATCATGTAAGAATGCAAGTCATTCATCCTCCAGCGTTCTGAAAGGAACAAGCCCACTAAGACCCCTCTTCAGTTGATGTTAACCTCATTAACTAAGGTGAAGTCTTTGTGCCCAGAACACCGTTGCGGTATCATCTTGTCAACCAAATACTCCAGGAGAGCCTCACATTTTAGCTGAAGATGGAATAATCGTAAGGTCTTACATTTGTTTAAAGAGGATAGTCTTTATGTCATGAAGAAGAAGCCATAATTAATCCAAACTTTTATTCTCTCCGTTTTCCTTAAGGGCTTGTAAATACAGATGGCTTTACCAATAATAACCTTTTTTTTTCCTATCGTTTCCCCTTGTTTTTTTGTTTTTCCCTTTTTGCTGCAAATCTGGCAGGTAGTGTCCTCTAAGCGTTTGACTGTCCTTTGGTTTTAGGGTGAAAACCAATGTGTATGACTCATCTGCACCATTATTGCTCTCAATAATGGTGTCATTTTGCTCCGTCAGGTGAAGGACTTACAATTAGACAATGCAAATAAAAGATAGACAGTTCAACTTTCAGATTAGAGATCATGATTTTGAAATGTGTCTTTAGTGAAATGATACAAGTCCATTACGTTGCTTATTTATTTACGTCAAACCTACCTATGTCCTGGTAATGTTGTCAGCTGGTTTGATAAATTCATATACGGTAATATGAAAAGTGATCCGTCCAGCAGAGATGAGGCTGCTATTCTTACCCCTCCGTTCCAGTTGTAAAACCTTGCTGTGGCTGTCAGAAGGTGTACATGACAGGCCTGTAATACTGATCCGTGGTGGTCCCCCAGGGTTCTGACTCCCAGTTAATGACAGTTATCATGGCTCTCTGCAGGCCAGCTCAACTCCCTGCCATCTGCAGTCATCCTAAGAGAGCACGGGGAGCAGCAGAGGAAGTGAACTGGTGGAGGATACCATATCCTTTCATTAATCATGTCATCCTGTTCCTCTTGCTCACTCCATGCCTCCCTAATCTGACATCTGTGCGCACGTGTGTGTTTGCAGACTGCTGTCTCGTCTTTCTGTGTGCAGCCCTCATCTCATTGTGAAGGTTCAATACATTTCATCAATCTTATACTGCGGAAGACAAACTTTTGATAATTATCTGAATCCCAATTTGTTTTGGTGAGGGTCGTCTTGACTGCTGACCCACTGGCAGTTTAAAAACAGTGCCCGATCAATATTAATTTGAGCTTTGCATATTTATTCATTTTGATTTTATGTTTACTCAGGCATTCAGGAAACAGCAGCCTGGTAGCAGTCAGGGTTCATATGTGTTAGCACCGACCACAACTACATCAATCGTTGTCTTTAGTGTCCTGTGGTCCCATTTGTAAGCTGAAACACTTCTGTGCTTCAGAAGATAATATTAACGCTCGTCTTCACGCTAAACATAGGGTCAAACGTTACATCTATATCGTTGCTTTAGAATTGGTTGGAAACAGCACCAACAACTTATCTTGGAAATAACCACCAACAACATAAACCACTTCTGACCACACATTCCTCTTTAGACCTGTTACACTCCAGTCACATAATTTATTTCCCTTTTTATATCCATTCCACTGAATTCTGTTGAAACAGTGTCTTGTGAGGTTGTTATTCCTCCATTCATTCTATTCATTCTTTCTAAAGACTGCTTGATTGCAGTGGTGTGTGGCTTGGCACAGTGGCAACTCTGCAGGTTCTTGGGTCAAAAACAAGAGCTGTGTGTGTAGAGAAGCCTCAATGCAAAACTAAGAATTTCCTTTAAAAAAAAAGGGGGAGGGATGCTGAGATAGAGTGGCCATATCTTAAAAGTGTTACGTTCCTTCACAGAGATGCTATGGTCAAACATTTCTTCAATGCAGGTGTAATCCACCAAAAAGCTAATAACGCATAAGCTGCAGTGATTAAGCTATGCACAGATCACATGCTGATTGGTTGAAATTTAGTTTGACCTGCCAAGGAGCAGATGCAGTAAACAACCAAACATTTGCCAAGCAATGAGAACATCCCTGGACAATTGTCATCATCTTACCACTTACTCCATCACAAAGCAGCTCACTGCTCTCAGCAGCGAGAGAACAGAAAATAGTGAATTACAAAGAGAAAACGTGCTATAATCAGACACTAAATGTTTTTGTGTATCCATTGCAAATGGATTAAAGTTGTGAAGATTCTTACTGTCCAAGCCATATAAAGAAACCTCCTGTTTTAATTTATTATAAAAATTTTAAAATTGCCATACTGACTTGGCACCCTGTGTGGATTCATCTTCTGAGCTTAGTGTCTCAAAATGACCACATGGCTTAACCCCAGCCTTGACATGAGTGTATGGAGTTAAAAATTGCTTCTCTGTGCCATCTTATTAATTATAATCCTTTTTTCGCTCTCTGGTTTTTCCGTTTTTCAGCGGATTTGTTGAATGCAAATTGTGAGCACGTGTACCGAGCAGCAGCAACCCTGACGTTCTGGTGCTTCAGTCAATGTTACTGCACAGTAACAGAAAACTACTTCAGCGGCATATGCTTTATTTATGGTCTTCCATGCAAAGCTCAGTGGCTGTGCTTAACACAGCACATCCTCATCTTTTCTGCATGCATGGACACACTTGGCATTGAGCTATGCATTCCTTTCAAACACTGAGCTTTTACTTCTCTACATGAGTACATTTCTTGCTCGCTCTTCCGTATCCTTTGTCTGTGCATTGAGTATTTAAAGAGCCACGTCAGACAGTAAAATATGTTTCCTTCAGTTAGTTTGACTCAGTTTTGTTGCCCTTTTGGATATTTCCTCTGGTGGTGTAATGCACTGCAGTCTTCTAGATATATACATTAGACAGCTAAGGGGTGTACACTTTTTCCTCATCTTAGTATTAAATTATATTACTATTATCTGACAATCTGAACTGATCCAGCCTATTTTTGCATAATTTCAAGCTTCTGGATGTAAGACTTTAACATGAAGGTCTGGATTTCTGCAATAGAAACCATTTTTGCTTTGGTTGTACTTAATTTATCTCTTTCTTCTTGCTCTTTACTCCACTGCATCGTTCTAATTATCAGCCTCAAATGTGACAGTAGGAGAGAGACTCTATTGCTCTTCTCTCCAGTCAGGACATTGCTCATCTCTCTCCAGTGCTGGAGACAGCGTTTTAATAAAGCTGGTATGAGCTCGGCTTTAAGTGCTTTATTTTCATTTCGCTGTGCAGCTGGTGAAGTGATGTGTGCGTCTCAAATATTTATGGAGGACCAGGGTCGTTCAGCTTGGTTCACAGATTCTCTGGGAGGGGAGTGATTGAAGTGAATTCTTTAAATGTCACATTTATGAAAACTGTGTCGCTTTTCTCTCCGTGCGATAAATCAGACTTGACAAACTTGTGTTATAGCTGAAGTCTTCCGAAATGGGGTCCAATATGAATTTTGTCAGTGCTTCTATGATAATTTGCACAGATACCTACACTAAGCAACTGACATGGAGATGAGGTTATTAATGCTTCCATTTTTTCTTGTTGGTTTCAAAATGATGCCTTGAAGAATTGCAAACTACCTCTGCTACCTAGCCATCACAGGGACCCGCTTAACTGTTTCTGTCATTGTATTAATATCCAGTCACTAATAATCTTATTCAAGGAAAATAGATTTTTAGCAATTTTTGGTCAGAATCACTTAGAGGACTTAATATCCGGTTGTGTTTTTACTTAAACTGACACAGAAAGCTTATGACCAGTTAAAATTTTAAAAGACATGATCAGTAAATCCAGAGCTTTTATATAAAGAACAATAGTCTTCTGTGGCCCTTTAAATTTAACATAGCTTTTTTTCTTCTTACTAAAACCTACAAATACTGTTAAGTGATCAGCCACTGACATTAAAATATATTATCTTCTCATAATCTTTCATTTTCAAAGAGGTTTTGGCATACAACAGCATTCCATTAAAAAATACCTTCCTCATACTCATCCATTTTAAAGGAATTGCTGTAACCCTGCTCGGGCTGTGCTTCTGAACTAACTGTAACTATGACTGTCTGAGCGTCTAATAAATCTCTAAACTCGGCAATTTCCTCAAACTGTACTTGTTTCTTTTGTGGTCACTGAAAGAACACCACATAGTTTTTTTGCAAAGCAGTTTTTTTTTTATTTGGTCATAGGGTGCAGATATCCTCTGTCAGGCCCACCAGACTGTAAACAACCTGATGCTGTCCTAAGCTCAACTACACTTTATCTAGCATGTACTGTAGTACCTAGTATTCCAAATTGGAGCAATGGAAAATTTAAACCTTGTTAGTGTCCAGTGTAATGCAATCTAACAAGTAATGGCTTGTGCTTGAAATGTAGAACAAATAGTCCATTTGTATCGGTTTATTAAAATAAGTTTAGATGGAGAGCCTTCTTCCCTTATTTAGATCATATCTTTGAAGTAATTCTGAAAAAATGTTAGTGCTTACTGCAGCGTACGCAGAGGTCTTTGCAGTATTTTCTTTTTGGGGGGAGGGATTTGGACAATTTAGGAGGAAGTAAATAATTGGTGAAATAATAATTCTTGTATACATATATACAGGGGTTGGACAATGAAACTGAAACACCTGGTTTTAGACCACAATAATTTATTAGTATGGTGTAGGTCCTCCTTTTGCGGCCAATACAGCGTCAATTCGTCTTGGGAATGACATATACAAGTCCTGCACAGTGGTCAGAGAGATTTTAAGCCATTCTTCTTGCAGGATAGTGGCCAGGTCACAACGTGATGCTGGTGGAGGAACATGTTTCCTGACTCACTCCTCCAAAACCCCCCAAAGTGGCTCAATAATATTTAGATCTGGTGACTGTGCAGGCCATGGGAGATGTTCCACATCACTTTCATGTTCATCAAACCAATCTTTCACCAGTCTTGCTGTGTTTATTGGTGTATTGTCATCCTGATACACAGCACCTCCTTCAGGATAAAGTGTTTGAACCATTGGATGCACATGGTCCTCCAGAATGGTTCGGTAGTCCTTGCCAGTGACGCGCCCATCTAGCACAAGCATGGGGCCAAGGGAATGCCATGATATGGCAGCCCAAACCATCACTGATCCACCCCCATGCTTCATTCTGGGCATACAACAGTCTGGGTGGTACGCTTCTTTGGGGTTTCTCCACACCGTAACTCTCCCGGATGTGGGGAAAACAGTAAAGGCGGACTCATTAGGGAACAATACATGTTTCACATTGTCCACATCCCAAGATTTGCGCTCCTTGCACCATTGAAACCGACGTTTGGCATTGGCACAAGTGACCAAAGGTTTGGCTATAGCAGCCCGGCCGTGTATATTGACCCTGTGGAGCTCCCGACGGACAGTTTTGGTGGAAACAGGAGAGCTGAGGTGCACATTTAAATCTGCTGTGAATTGGGCAGCCGTGGTTTTATGTTTTTTTGATACAATCCGGGTTAGCACCCGAACATCCCTTTCAGACAGCTTCCTCTTGCGTCCACCGTTAATCCTGTTGGATGTGGTTCGTCCTTCTTGGTGGTATGCTGACATTACCCTGGATACCGTGGCTCTTGATACATCACAAAGACTTGCTTTCTTGGTCACAGATGCGCCAGGAGGACGTGCACCAACAATTTGTCCTCTTTTGAACTCTGGTATGTCACCCATAATGCTGTGTGCATTGCAATATTTTGAGCAAAACTGTGCTTTTACCCTGCTAATTGGACCTTCACAGTCTGCTCTTATTGGTTCAATTTGCAATTAATGAAGATTGGTCACCAGGCTTGTCCAATTTAGACATGAAACTTCCCACACTAAAATGAGAGGTGTGTCAGTTTCATTGTCCAACCCCTGTATATATATATATATAGGAGGAGTTTATCAGTTATAGAACTGCAAGCTTTGACAGACAGTTTAACAACCTCCTCCACAAAATACAGCATATGTTTGTTTTATGTTTGTGTCCTTCCTAAACTCTGATTCACCATTCCCTCTCATTGGGCATGGACAGACGCAGCTTGATAGCAGTTGCGCAGCATGCATCCTCTCTTTGCCCCCTCATATCCGTCTATCACATCAGACTGTATGTGGAGGTGCAGTATGTAGCCCCATCCTCCGCAGATTAAGGAATGCTCGTGAACTCAAAATAAATGTCAGAAGGTACATATTCTTATGCTGCTTTGATAAGAGAGGGATTCAAAAGACGTTTGCATTCACAGGCTTTTGAAGTATCCGCTTTATTTTTGCTATCAGATTCTACGCCGTGTACCCTTCACCTCCCACTCAGGCTGCGTGTAGTGGTATGCAGTGGACGGAGAAATGGGCCGGCTTGGTTTAGTTTTTTCTTTTTCATTTTACTTGCACTCCCGCACACAGGCAAACTGACAAGCTGTCATTGCAAACAGGTAAATATATGGGACAGAGCCAACAAATGTGGCATCAGCAAAAATATGCGTTTTCAAACAGTGATGAGAGGGGCGGGAGGTTTTTCACATTGTGAAGTATAATTAGGTAATATATGTTGGCCATCTGGTTGTTTCCATGGTGATGGGTTGGCTGGTCAGTGCCCACACACACACACTCACACACTCTCATATACACATACATACACACACACACTCCTGCTCCACCAAAAAGATTTACAAGTCTTGTTCCTTTCTGTTAGCATTCAGCCATGTGTGTGCAATCTTACGCTTTTCGGGCTTTGAAGCTTTGACCTGAGGGTCAAGCTTGAGTTGGAGTGGTACTGTTTGGGCTGCTGGACCTGTCAGGTCTGGAACAGTGTGTTCCTTGCAGCCAAATGGGTCAGGACCACAGGGGTCTCTGCCACTGAGCCGGAAACAACCCACACACGAGTCTCAGACACTCTAGTCCCCCCAGTCTTCAATGGAGACACATGCTCCTGTATCTCTATATATATGCTAGCATCCACCTTAACAAACTTCAATGTTTGCTGTACATTTTTGATTAACAAGTTTAGCTGAAAATGCTTAAAGTTGTTTTATTTGTTCTGTAATTTTCCTGAAATATTATGTTATAAAATACAAAACAAGCCAACCCCTTTAGAGATGGAGATTTTTTATGTACTAGTTCCAGTATACACTATACTAAACAAATAAACAATTATTTATAATGTTTTTTCACATTAGCAAAATTGTGCATTTTTCACCATTTAATTTAATATAAAATAATATTGTCCTCAACAGGAAATTAGAAAATGTTGAGCATACCCTCAACCAGCAAGAGTCAAGATATCTCTGCGTCTGCAGTATTTAGAGGCTACTAAATTGCCTCTTTAGTTCAAAGCTTCCCTCGGGAAACCTCTGCTCCTCGCTGAAAATGTCAGACGACACTCTTTAAAAAGAACATGAAGTTACTGACATTTATGAATGCAGGATGCCTTGATAACTCCATTTGAAATCCTTAAATATTAGTGAGGGGCCAGATATACTACATAATATGTGCATATTTCAACTGGGATTTCCAGAAGATCGCTTCTGAGCACAAATTGCCAAGATGCAGTTGGTAAATAACCAAGTGTCAAGTGTGTAATAACTTATTGACCAATGGTTAAGTCGTCATACACTGCTCCTCATACACTGCTTGAGAATTGATGGTGCACAGAGCAACATGGTTACAGTGGGCCAATGCAGAGATCAACAAAAAGTCACAGATAGAGTAAATAAAAGGATTGTGGTTGATTAAATGTAATAGTTCCTGATATTCAAACATGAAAGAGTAGTTCAGATATACTGTATATATATATAATTAGTCAGTATATGCACTTTGTTAGATTGTTGCATTCTTCTACTCTCAACTTTCTTACCTTTTTTAGTCTCCTTGCTTTCATCTGAGTTAGCAAAAAATTTGAAACTGTAAATCAGATTACAGCTCGGTGCTCCAACTGCTGACATGCTGTTCTGTAGCCTAATGTAAGTTACAACAGGCTGAAATACAAACGGACACATATGGGCTGCACATATGCACACATGAAGACAATGGCAGATGTACAGAAACAAATGAGTGACAATCTTTTTTTCAAAATGTCACCCATTCCAGAGACTTTGCTTTAACGGCATTGTGTGCATTTTTGTAGAAAGCTTCTACTTTGAAGAGGATTTGGGTTGCTGTGAGGGCGATTATGCAGAGTATTCCAGTAATAAAGAGATGTTTATAGAGTTGTAGTCAGCATTTACATACACCACAGCAGTGTACAGAAAGACAGAATGAGCACCACAACTGCTCTTTTCCTAAAGCATGAGGCATTAAGTTAATTTGTGGGTACTTTAATAATTCTAACTCCATACAGGCCTCTGTAATTAAACTACAGTTGCGTGCATCTCCCTGTGGAGATAAATACAAACCTTAACAGAATGCAAATAATGAAAGAGGGTATGCTCATTTCATCGAGCTGCCACTATGAGGGGGACATGTGTGTACGCAAATCACCATCATCTCTATTCTTTTTTTTATTTCCTGTATGGCTGTGTTGTTTGCCAGCTAATCTTTATACAGTTCAGTTCTACGCTTTTAACGTTTGTATTCTCCTCTGATGTTGCAGATGGGGCTCCTCTGAGTGAGCTGTCTTGGCCTTCATCTCTTGCAGTTGTCGCTGTTTCCTTTTCTGGCCTCTTCACCTTCGTCTTCCTCATGCTGGCTTGTCTCTGCTGCAAGAAAGGAGACATTGGTTTCAAGGTGAGCTCACTGCTGCCCCCAGCTGGAAGTGAAAGGGAGCACGGCTTGCATGTAGACAGACTGTCATGTAGAGGGAGCATAGCCGGCTCTTTAGACACCAAGACATACAAAAAGGCTGACAAAGGCAAGAACCCTCACTTCATGTATTCTAATCTAATTTAATATCTAAAATGAATTCTTGATTGATTGGAAGGAACACAAAGAATAGGGTTTAAAAGAGACTTTTCTCAGATTCACCTGTGTATAATCTGTTCATCTTGTGTGATTGAAAATCAATTTTTATTTGTGTTCCTGACAGCTTTATCAGGAATTGACAAATTGACTGACTGTATGAATTGACAAAATAATATTTCAGAGTTAGAGTTTAGAGTCACAGATGGAAAATCTGCAAAATGTATGTGTTGAGTTGCAGATTTAGAAAAAACAATAGAAAAAGACAAAAAAATAGTTACAGTAGTGAATTATCATGATTTTAACTTTTGTGGTGTAGAATGAATAATATACCTGTTTGGTGCATTGTTTTAAGGTATTATATGGAAAGGCACTTTAAATGAAAAGTCAGAATTTAATATGCATTCATATTTTAAATGAACTTAAAGCCCTTTACCTATGCAGCCTTGCACACATTGTGTCTGAGCTGCCTTCGCCTGGCAGTGTGACTCAGTCATGCTGTGTCAAACATAGCTGAACTTAGCCTGTGATAAAGGCCAACAATGACTGACACAGGTGGGGGCATATGGGAAGGGCAACAGAGCAAAAACTCCTGAGTTGCTGAACCGGCTGCTCCATCAACTTTTGCTGTAACATACCATTTTTCTTTGTTGGTTTTCAGATATACTGGCATTTTCTTCATATTTTGGTTTCTGAATTTTAGCGTTAATTGCTCATATTTTTTAAAAACCTCCTTTTCAAATTAATTTGTAGTTGTGTGACAGACTGATTGGCCAGTTTGTCTTTTGAATAACACCGTACAGCAAGCTTGCTGGGATAAATTAAATCAGGCAAAAGCTGAGCAGCTTGTCACTATATGATAGGGAATGAGTTGGACATGTGTGTGGATGCGTGCTGGAGGGATATTATTGTCACGAATGAGGATCAACTTTGGTTGCTGAACTTTCCCTCTGTGCATGCAAATAGTTTTTCTTTGAAACGTGATAGTTTCTGCTCCATAATGAAACATGAAAGTATGACATGATAACCTGAAGCAACAGCAGGATTTGGAAGATGCTTATACTGTGAAATGAAAAAAACTTGACCCTGGTTGACATATCACTATGGAACTATTGATCCTGTAAAGGTATTGTCTTTCAGCACTGGCTCATGATACAGTTCAAGGTGACCACCTGCCTTTCAGCTGGAAAGGTCTCAGTGTCCTGAATGACCATAATGATGTCATGCTCCTGTTTTACTACATATGCCCTGTTTACTTTTGATTAAAAAAAAGCTGAGCTCCACAAGTGATTTCTAAAGCATTTTAATAGGGTTCTAATTGATTTAGTGAGTGCTGAAGGCTATGCATCATATTAGTTGCAAACATTAAAGAATGTGTAATTGGTTCTGATGCTTTTTATTTGTTTGCCGTGCATTCATGTGGGACTGCAAATTCGCTCCCCTACACCAGCTTAAAAGCTTCATTATTCCTCACCATCACCGTGCTCTTACTGGAGCGTGTAGCGTGAGGCCGAGTATTAAGTGCTTTCTAAACTGAAGGCTCTCTGGGGAGCTATGCAATGCTGACTCACAGCCAGGTGCTCGCTTTCACACCTCACTCACAGGAGAGTGGCAGATGGCTCTCCAGAATGAGAAGCACATCGACACACATTCCTCTGTACACACACTCATACTTCATCACACAAACAAACACACTTAGCCATATAGATATTGATTCTATTTGCAGCCCTTACTTCGGCTTTTAACCAGTTTCTCTTGACTTTTTTCTGTTTTCTATACATGTGTTGTTATTCCAAGTGGGAGGTTGATTTGTTGTGCGAAGCAATTTATGAGTCACAAAAGGAATAAATGTTTCATGAACAAAGCACTATTGCATGGAACTGCAGAAAAGTTTATCTTGATTTATTGGATGATTATGTGGTGGAACACTCTTCTTATCTTAAATCCATTAAAGATGGATTGGGATGAAGAAGTACATATTCTTAATGCAAATAAATAAAGTGGAGTCAAAAGATTGCCCTATCATGCTTTAAACCTGAATGTTAAAATATTACATTTCTAGGTAGCAGTATTGTCTTGGTTGCATTAGCTATTAAGTATTATAGGCAGAAAATTACTGATTCGTTCAGTAAAAAAGTCAAACAGATTGGTAGTCTCTGACTTTTCATGAATGTGGACAATAGAGCGACTGTTTTTCGACTATACTGATCTCTTTCCCCATAGAGGTTGGCAATCATATCTGGGATCTTGAAGCTCCATCTTCGTACAACAGAAAATCACCCGATTGCTTGCCATGTCCTGTATGTTCATTCAAACTCTACGGTTTAAATCCGTCAAATCAAAGTCAAATTTATCAGGGCACGTCTTAATTTAAAAAAAAAAAAAAAACATTGATGAAATTTCCCTTAAGGGAAAGTATTGCTTTAGTAAAAGTTATTAAAACTTCCAAAAAGCAAAAAACCAATAATAATTTGTCATAAGAAAGTAACAGAGTGAAAGGTCTTTGTGTCTGCAGTATGAATAGCCGTATGCATACACTTTTCCCCCCACAGTATCAGCGCAGTAGCCCTCTCAATGCATCCCACAACCTAGATGATTTATGTATATGGGTAGGTGGATGTTCCTCAGTGAATCTGAGTCCCTCCACAGTTAAACTATTGTTTCCCACTATCTCGGTGAAGGGCGACTGTGATGACTAATCCCAGCGTGTGTCCTTTCACCAGGAGTTTGAAAACGCTGAGGGTGAGGAGTACCAGGCAGACCTCTCCGTCCTTGCCTCGCCATCCTCCCAGAATGGCCCTGAGGTTTACATCCTGCCTCTCACTGAAGTCTCCCTGCCTGTCTCCAAACAGCCCGGCAGATCCAGTAAGAGATCTCCATCCTCACATAATACTTCTTTTCGACTGGTTTCCATTACTTACTGAAGTCATTTTTATGTTTCTCATCTATAACTGGTGATTGTACTGTATTGGAACGAGATGAAGAAAATGGAAATGGTTATTTCTGTCGCAAAAATTCTGAACAAGATCCATATTGAAGCATTTTTAAGGAATATCAATACGTTTGATAGAAGTCCAGTTAGTCACAGTGTAGTTTAACCCTATGTAATTTGGTTACAAGCATATTCAACTATCAAAGTCATCATAAGGCATTTCCATCCAATTCATTGTATAATTATTCTTAAAATGGCAGCTCATGTCAGTTCCTGGAAATCTGTAATGTTGTAACACACAAGTTTTACAACATCACTTCTTTAAATCTTTCATACTGGCCTGTACTACTTGGAATGTCCAGAGCTAATCTATGTCCATTTAACTTGAATTATTTTCCAGATTCTTTTCTGTTCTTCGCCAAGTTTGAGATCTAATCGGTTTCCAGAAATGTTGTTTTGTTTATTCATCTGAATTCTATTGAAAAGAATGATATATAATAATTGTCCAGGGCTCTTGAAAATTTGTTTGTCCGGCAAAGTTGCTAAAAAACAAGTGAAAACATCAGACAATTTTCTGCACCTTTTTATTTGGATTTCCATCTATTGATGACAAACTACTGTGACCATTGTCTCAAACCTTACAGTAAAGTTCGGTCTACTAAAAATGTGAATTAGAAATGATAAACTGCTGTGCTATTCAACTTTTGTGTTGAAATTGTAGGCTACTGGAGAAAATGTTGCATTAACTACTAACAGATACATTTATATTAGTTCATTCATTTTGTGTATCTGAGACCCCTCAGTTTCCTTCTATCACCTACATGGTTTCTGGTGAAATGTGCATGTCAGAGCCTGTCACGTGCTTGTGTGGACCTTACTGTCAGGCTCGGTGCTGAACGCGCCTGTCCCTGCGTGACTCATTGGCTGTCGATGCTACGCTGTGCTCAGCATCCCAGGATGAGAGTACCAGCAATGATTGGACAAGGTACCCCCAGGCTGGTAGCCAATCGCTGTCTTTGCCTCTGTCCCCCATAGCTACGTGGATTTGATTGGCCCAGGTGTTGCAGGGTGAGGAAAGAAAAAATGGTGAAATGAGAGATTGTTAAAGGGAGATTGTCTTCCTCTGAGTAATGAGAGTGGTCTATGACTCATTCCTCATTTATGTAAAAATGAATGACTGTTATTTCTACTACTTTTTTGGATGAATATATTTAGAAATGCTTAAGAAGTGATCATATAGATGATTCATATTTCATTTTCCATAACTGTTCTGTTGATGTTTTTACAAATGCAAGAATTTGGACACAAAGATACAAAAAAGGTTCTATAGGAAAATGAAGGAATCTGTAAGCTAAACCTTCATAAAAGAATAAAATGTTGTTCTGTTGCTTATTTTCTCTCTGCCAGTTATGATTTATTGAAGTTCCTCCTTGCATATTGACGCTTCACGCATTCATTCTACAAACCCAAAACAACCATCCAATAATAAAATTGGCCTTGTTATTAGAATGACAAGAAAACTGTCAGTTGTGTACTTGATACACAGACTGTTGATTTCTTTTCTTTTCTTTTCTTATTCTAATGTATTTTCTGGGAGGAAAGTAATTATTTTGCATTACTATGAGTGCAGCAGCACACTGTTTAATCTTGACTTATCGATGCTGATTTCCCACTCGTTGCTGCTGTATTTGCTTTAATAAGTCTTGTAAAGCTTTACTGTGTAGGCTTGATGCATACATAGGCATGAAGCTAGAATGTAAAATCATAGTGTGTTTAATTCAACAGCCACACTCGTCCTACAGGCCCACTGAGTCATACCATCTTTTCTGGGAATGTCATTAGCCAAGCAGGAATGCACACTCCCGCTCACACATTCCACATTTGGAATAATGCACCATCTTACTTTTTAACTCTCATTTGTGTCAGAAAAGGGAGAGATGGTGCTGTCCTGGGGGCTGGGTGGAAAAGCCCGGGTCTGTTATCACCGAGAAAACCTCTGCCCAGTGTTCCAGTGGAGAATAGGCCTTGTATGTGTCCTCTTTGTGGCCCTGTTAGTGTGTGTCTATGTGTACTTCGTGCACTGGGTACCAGGAGACACTGCATGAGTGTGTCTATGAGCCAACCAACAATGGCCCTGTTTTAGGCTGGCTGGACAGTGGGGGAGCATAAGGCCGGTCTGAAATGTCCAAGGAACGCACTAGCGGAGGACTGGCATTATGGGCTGAAAACAGTGAGGGGTCTGTGACAGAATGAGGAGAGACAGGGGAAGGGTGGTGGCATGCACCAGGACCTAAGAGAAGGGAGGGTGGGCTTCAGATAGGGGCTGTGAGAGTGTATGACAGAGATCTTTTCTGCATTGGACAGAGTGGTGTTTGTGTCTTGTTTGGCTAAGAAATGCTGCTGTTCTGGGTGAAAGGCGGGCATTATGCGGACCTTATGTCATTACTGGGTGTCTTGAAGCTGCGCGTAGAGCTGGTGCATCAGACAGCATACTACCAACATGCATGACGGTCACATCGGGCAAGTGTCTGCAAGAAAATCTCTGAGCCCAGAGCAGGCGTCGACTTCGGGAAAGCGTTGACACTCCGGCAGATCGGTTCATTTACTCTGTTTCTTTTTTTTCCATCTGTTTCTTGTAGATTTTAGAGCAGCTCCTAATAGAGGCAAAGGATTTCTGAATTTGTGCGACAGCTGGAAAGCCCAAAAGGAGGACAGATTGCGTGTTTGTGTGTGTCCCAGTTGGAGAAGGGGCTTGGTGCAGATGGGGAAAGGCAGCGTGGTGAGCTTGTTCAGCTGTGCGAGGGCTCGGAGGGTTAAATCCTGCCGAGGCGATCACATACAATCTGTGACCGTGGGCTCTTTCTCACACACACACAAAGAGGGTGAGATGCCTGGGGCTGGAGCTCTTGGTTCTCACACTCTGAACCAGCTCTTCATCTCTGCCGGGGTCTCAAACTCAGTCCCTGTTGCAGCCTGGAGGGTGGCTGGCCGCTCCGCTGCTCCGTCATCTTCTGTCCACTCACCATTCACTTCTCAATTCTTGAGATATGAGGATCCATGGAGGTATTTCATTTTGTATGGAAAGTGGTAACATTTGCAGAATTACATTGCTCCTATATTTAGCATTCTGATCTGACTGATGATTCCTCGCCCTTCAGGCATCCTTCTCCAACTTCTACTTGTAAATGCAAAACCATTAACATGTTTGTGGTTTTAGGATTTTGCTTTTCCTTTTTGCTTGGATATATTGTCAGACATTATTTCCGTACAATTTGTTTTTGTGCTGACAACTGCATTTATTCTATTGTTCTTGTTCATTCTTTTGGGAAACATATATAATATTTAGTAACTTCTTTGAAGCAATCCAGACAAAAATGAATTTTATGCTTTGTATCTGTTTTCTTTCAGTCCAGCTTCTGAAATCATCAGACCTTGGCCGCCATAGTCTGCTGTACCTAAAGGAGATTGGACATGGCTGGTTTGGAAAGGTGAAACAGAATGTTTTGCCTTAAACAAAAATAAATAGGCAGTTTTTTAGTAAGATGTCACCATTATAGTTGTTATTTTCTTCCAAAAACTAGCAAAAACAGAACTGCTGTTACTCTGTTTTGTGTGCAGTTAGATGCTTTCTACTCTTTGTGGAATGCGTGGTTAATCAAATCTCACTCTAGCGAGGCAAATCTTTGGCACTTGTGTCAGGGTGTCAACTCTGTGGGAGAAGAGCATAAATTCACAGTTACAGTAGATTCCTTTCCATTTACTGTACAGTGCATGCTTTTGTGATGTTAACATTTGTTTGCACACTATTCCCATTCACACTCTGTGAAGACCTTTAGTTTACCAGTTTGGGCCTTCATGTTGATGCCGCCTTTTGGAAATTCCAGTTCCTTTTTTTCCAGCTTAACTTTGCTGTCCACATCCATACATGTTCCAGGTTTTGCTTGGTGAAGTCAACGCCGGCCTCAGCACCACTCAGGTAGTGGTGAAGGAGCTGAAGGCGAGTGCCAGTGTCCAGGAGCAGATGCAGTTCTTGGAGGAAGTCCAGCCATACCGGTCAGTTTACAAGAAAAGAGAAAAGAATTTACATAGTACTGGTTTTCTGTGCATGAAAACCTCCAACAAATAATGAAACAATGCTGGTGATTGATTGTATTACTTATGCTCTGAGTGGTTTTTAACATTAACTGTTTCTTAATTGTGTCTTTACCTGTTAGAGCCCTTCACCATCCTGCCCTCATACAATGTCTGGCACAATGTTCAGAGGTCACTCCCTATCTGCTTGTCATGGAATTCTGCCCTCTGGTAGGACATAATCTAATTATAATGGATCTGTTATTAAGTCTGTAACAAAGACTTAGACCTAGATTAGACTTAGATTTTATTACTTTCTGTTCATGTTTATGATATGCACCTACACATACTCAGTGAAAGCATCCAATTTTCTCATTTCTTTTTTTAACAGGGTGACCTTAAGAATTACCTCCAGAGCTGTGTAACTATTGATTCTGAAACTCCTGACAGTTTGATCCTCCAGAAGATGGCCTGTGACATTGCTTCAGGGCTTTTACATCTCCATAAATTCAACTTCATCCACAGGTACATGATTACAGTCCTTTTCCCTTTACCTCCATCTAGCGTTCATGACACTAAGCAGTAGCGACCATCAGTAAAGCCATTGTGCCCTCTGCTGGTCTCTTCCTGCAACAACATCCTGGTGCTGCCTGAGTAGTTTACGCAAACTCCAGCATCAGTGATTTTGTTGCAAGGGGTGAACCCCTTTGCTTCTGTCTGCCATGTGTCGGCAGCAACAGCAGTTGATCCACAACTGCCAATGTGAAAACCTCTGTGTGTGGAGGAGGTGAGATTAGACCTCCTAGTGTTCTTATTGTGTATTCAATCTAACGTAGTTTGTGTCGTCATGTCAGCAGGTTTGACTAACAACAAGTTGCAAATGACTGTTAATCTTCTAGTTTATCAATCTTTCTACTGCTAAATTTATTAGAGTAATTGAATGTCAGTGTGCAGACGTTTAATTGTTTTTGAAGATTGTTTATTTTGTTGTTGTTGTTTTGCCAAAACAGTGACTTGGCCTTGCGAAACTGTCAACTAACCTCAGACATGTCGGTTAAGATCGGGGACTATGGGCTCTCACACAGCCGATACAAGGTCAGCCCTTTTATAAAGTATCTGATGATTTTTTTCCAGACAGCTTGCAAACCTACTGATGCTCAAATGTGTTGATATGCTTCATTCTGCAGGACGACTACTACATAACACAAGACCAAATTTGGGTGCCTCTGCGCTGGATTGCACCAGAGCTCATAGATGAAGTCCATGGAAACTTGCTGGTTGTCGATCAAACCAAAACTAGTAACATATGGTGAGATATTCAAAGATCAAAGATATGAAGCTACCAGCCAGTATCATCTTTTGAAGATTATAACCTACAATCATGTCAATCCTAAAAAAATTTCAGCTTTGATGGTATATAAGCATGTGTCTGAGAACACGTTATGTTATATGTGTAGTTTATCAGGTTTGGGCCTCTTGTCTGGAGCGCTGTCAGGTGCGGTATATGAGCACTGAACATCCCTAAAGCTTTTCTTGCTTGTTCCAGGTCATTGGGAGTCACCATGTGGGAGCTGTTTGAGTTGGGAAACCAGCCATACAGACACTACTCTGACAGACAAGTGCTGACATATGCTGTGAAGGAACAGCAGCTTAAACTACCCAAACCACAGCTCCAGTTCCCCCTTGCCGACCGCTGGTGAGACAGGCTCAAACATTCACTCATTAAAACATACAATGCATAGAAATGCTTGCTGACTCTTTGTTTTATTTTGTTCATTTCATACGTTTTCAACAATATCGTATCTATAAATCTAGCTTGCATATTTATTTATAATGAGATGGTGTGCCCTGTTGTCTTGAAATATTTCATTGGGCATAAGGTGAGGCAGCAGTTCGAGCAAGTGATCAATACTTCCCTATTCTTTATGATTCCTCTTGCATCTGCCAAAGTTGGATCACTTCATCCATATTTACTACTGGATCCAGCCAAATGTTGTTTATACTTTTTAGTTTTTATTACTGTTGTTTCTCAAATGAAATATCTTATGCGTCTCTTTACTAACCTTACCTGACATCTAGACCTACTCTGAACGTATTAACTTTTGTTGAATTTTTTCATAATATCAAGCTAAGTGTTGTGAATAACTCAGTCTAAACATTTGCTTTTAAGGTTCTTTCTCTCTCTCTTTTCCAGGTATGAGGTTATGCAGTTCTGCTGGCTACAACCAGAGCTCAGACCCAGCAGTGAGGAAGTTCATCTTCTGATCACATACTTGTGCGCCAAGGGCTCCAGTGAAGCGGAGGAAGACTTTGAGCAACGATGGAATACTTTGAGACCCAACCTTCTAGGCAGCACGTCTCACACAGCTGCCCCCGCAGCCCTAGTCCTGACACCCACACCCACACCCGCCTCTGCTGACCATCACAGCACAGACGAGACCCAGGCGGTAGAGCTGGCCTCCTCTGCCTCGTCTTCCTTCCCTTTGCTGGAGCACTTCTCTGATGGTTTCCACTCTGACACGGGAGATGACTTACTGACTGTCACAGAGACAAGTCACGGTCTTAACTTTGAGTACAAGTGGGAGCAGGCCCGAGCAGAGCAACCTTACTGCTCCTCCTCCACCAGCGGGCAACTGGGCCAGGGTAACCCACACTACCAGGATGTCTACTATTCAAGCAAAGGAAGTTCCTCTGGGGGCTGCAGAACCGACAGCCTGAACTCGAGTGTGTCCCCGTCTTATTATGAACCTGAACACACAGGCGTTGTCCCGGTATTAAGTGCCCACAGCCCTTCAGTCAGCAGCGAGTACTACATTCGCATAGAGGAACCAGTGCGGAGTAACATTAAGCTTGATGATAATGTTGTGGACTGCAGCCCTGGACTGGAAGCTAGCATCAGCAGACAGTCTGAGGGCCAAACTGGTTCAACTATGGGACATTCCAGTGCTTACTGGTCCACTGTTGACACCACGGAATTAAATGCGAATGACTCTGACTCAAGTCCGACCATGGAGCCACTGCTGAAACATTCATCCAGTACCAGTCCTGTCAAATTAGGCCAATCTCAGAATTATATTCAATCCAATCCAAGTGTCACTGTCTACAGTGAGCACTCAGCAGCAAGAAGGTCGCAGCACCAGTCCTGTCTGTCTGAACTGGATGTGTCTCCAGAGTATCAGTCAAATGTTCTGCGTCCAGGTGGCCAGTTAGAACACCAACGCGGTGTATCACAAGCAGTCAGCAGTCCAAGCTTAGGGTTCTGTGATCCTTATCTTGAAGCAAACACAGGTCATAGCATGGTGAATGAAACCTGCCAAGATATGGTGGGTCCCCTGAGAAAGAAAATTCCTATTGTTAACCATATTAACATGAATGTGGGAACAGATGAGGTTCTACTGATGGGGCAGAGGGTAAGTGGAGAAATCGAGGAGGACTTATTCTCTGAAGGAGAAGCCACCAACTGGATCTCAAACCATTCAGCAAACAATAATAGCTTAAGCTTCGAAAGCAGACAGACAATCTATGGTAATGACAGCTATCTGGATCTCCAATCAAACGCCACCGAGTTATGGTCTTTAACCAAGGCTACTACGAAAACCTTCCATGGCTCTAGCTCCTTGGAGGGCAGACAAGCAGACTCTGGTTGTAGTTCTGTTTTCAAATCCCCTGAGTCAAGTTCATACATTCACTTATGCAGCAAGGAAAGAAAGGAAGCTGCAATTCAAGAGGAAAGGCACATGAAAATAGATAAGTTGCAATGCAGTGATCCTCGCCCTAGTTTAAATATAAATGCCAGTGTTGGAAGAATTCAAAATATTGAAGGGCAACATGAAATTGTATCACAGATCAATAAAGACAGGACATATTCAGAGGCAACACCTGAGGCAAACTATACAAAGTCTCCATCTTCTTCAAGGGAACCCCAAACTGGGCAAAAGCAAGCCTTATCAGACAAGCAGAGGAGCAACATCTGGGAGGGAGTTTCAGCTGGAGTGTGTGTGAGTCTGAGTAACAATAGAATAAACTGGGCTGAGACATCAGAGGACACCAGAGCCTTGGACTGTGGAGTGGGGATTAGAGACTCCAGCAGTTGTATGGTTGAGCTTGGTGACTACAGTGAGGATGATGATGACATAGCAGATATTACATCAGGAATTTTTGCAGACTTCAACCTTGACTATGGTGGGGCGGAAGAGGAGGACTTCAGCCCAGAGAGGAATCTGGAGAGGACTCCTGAATCTGTAGACACCATCAACTTGTCATCAGCGGCAAGCTCCTGTGATCAGGCCTTTAGTCCTGATACCTTCAACACACCCATCTTACCCAAGTCTCTGGACAGTGGCTATGACACAGAGAACAATGAATCTCCAGAGTTTCTTTTTAAGGAGCTTGGAGATCCCTTGAGTAGTGAGAGGAGTCCTCGGCTGGGTGGAGAACATGAAATTGTTCTGCAGATGGGTTTACGACAAGGGATCTGCACTGCCACAATGGCCTCAGAGCACCATGTGAAGGGCCTGGCAGACAAGAAAACATACAGGGACTCAGCTTACTTCTCTGACTATGATGCAGAAAATGAGCGGAGTCCTCAAGAAGAAAGTGGTCAATTCTTTGCAGGTTCAGGTAATTACTGTCCTTCTGAACATTTGAAATGTCGTGGAGATGGATTTTTTGGAAAACAGTTCACAAATGGGAAAAAAATAACAAATCCACAACATATCAAGAGTTGTGTTTTGGTGAATCTCTCAGCAGGTGACTCAAGTTCACCCCACTGTTTTCCAACCCCTGGATTGTCCATGCTGTCACCGCTTCCCCCACAAATGGGTGGCTGCCTTACCAAAGAGTCAGCCCCTGCAGAAGATGATCTTGGGTTGGAGACAGAGCACTCGGGGGATGAGCCCCCCTCAGAGCTCAGCTCGTCCATCGGTTCAGAACACTCCTGTACTGTCCAGGAGGCCTCGGCAAACCACGAGGAAGGCAGCAAGAAGGCAGAGGACTGCTCTACTGTCCAGTCCTTGTTGTCAGGTCACACCATACCTGACTACAGAGATGAAAACGGGGATGGATCTACTGAAGAGGAGGAGCTGCCTGAATACAGTCGTGTCAGCGAGGAAACAGAGGACAAGAGGGAGTGCCTTAGAATAAACGAAGAAGATTTCGAAGACATAGATGCGGAGGAATGCGACAGCTTATGTGAAGAATCGAATTGTCCTCATGACATTTCCACATCCTCATCATTGTTGGAGCTTTGCGGGGAAGATGTAAGAGCTCCGCTGGAGGAGGCAGAAGGAGAAGATGACTCAGACGACAGTGAGTCTGACGAAGAACTGAGGACGTACAACATCCAAGACGAAGACAGCGAGGACAGCGAGGAGGATGTCACCCCAGTGCCAGTGGTGATTAGTGACTGCAGCAGGGCGAGCCACCTCCGTAGCCTCCTGAAGATGCCCACCCTGCTCACAGAGTCCTTCTGTGATGAGCTTGACAGGAAGAAAAAAGCCGTGTCATTTTTTGACGACGTTACAGTGTTTCTCTTTGACCAGGTACAACGCATCAATAGATCACTGTGTACTGTGAATTGTACTCAGACATTTTGATTACTTAATTATTGTTTGTGTCTTCTAGGAAAGCCCCACAGGAGAGCTAGCTGACTATTCCTTCTCAACAGGAGAAGAGACAAGTGGGCAGGAATCCTCAGACTCAGAGCAAAAGACTGAGTCCTGCGACGCTCCCTGTGTTTCTAGAGAAACAGATGAGAAGACTTCAGATGAGGGTGAGGAAACACAATGCCACTCACTGTGGTCAGATTGTTCTTTCCAGATCCATCACTACAGTCACTTTCGTCTTATCTGTGTAGATTCAGACACAAGCTGTGTGTGGGGAGATGACCCCTTCTTTGAGTCCAACACACCTTCGGCTCACAACAACCCTGATCCTATGTCCTCACCTACATCCATTTCTAACAGCCCAGAGGCTCCTAAAGCCGCCCCAGTGGCACTTAACCGTTTCATGGTCTCACGATTCTCGATCACACATGTGTGTGACCCCCAAATGGGCACAGCAGCAGGTCTGTGGTGCTTATTTATTTCCGTTAATGGCTCATTTTGTTGATAAAGTTCGGGCCTCTGCAGCTCTTTTTAGTACAGTCTGTTTAAAATGTGCCTGGCAAAAGTTGTTGATTCAAGTGTGAACAGTGTTTGATTATTAACTAATCTCATGCACTTGTGCTTGTGCTCAACAGGGAACATTGAGGATAATCCCCAGGATTGAGCTCCCTGTGACAAAGGCCAATCGGGGCTGAGTCTAAGTCCTGCTCAACACAGAAAAGCAGCATTATTTGTGTTTTACAGAGTTTTATTTTTAACTCAATTTGGGGCATCTGACCTCGGTGACCCTGTATGGGACAGTGCTTCATTGTTGTAGTGAAATGTCCCAAACGATTTGCACACCGCTTTTTATTTCACAAAGAAAGAGCAATAGATGTAGACGTGGCAATCAATTGTGACGACCCCAGAAGGTGAATTCAAAGTAAAATCAAATTGTTTTCAGATGTAGAAATCTTATATTCTGTAGATTTACATGCAGCACTCATTTCCTTTGGTGAACGTACAGTTCTTTTAAAAAGTATATTACAAGATAATCAGAAAATAAAAAGAATGAAATAAGTGAAATGATAGTTCATCATAGCTACTCCTCTCATTGGCTGCGTTTGCACATCTGCTTACCATGGATCTGGCTTTTCTTGCAAATTAAGACTGTTACAGCTTTCATAGTCAGACCTGGAAGACAGTGATTGGTTATTGTTGCATAAGCTGTAATGAATTTATACAAAAAAACGGGACTTTAACAGTCAAGCTGGAAGTGATATGCTGTCACTGGAGGTGCTTAATTTTTCTCAGAATCCAAGTCATTTTCAAATCATACCAAATGTGGGAGTCGGTGGCTTCCATGTTATTTTTGAGCGTAAACATATATTGCCACTACCGCTTATCACTTTGGTGAATGCACTTTGTGAAGCCTTATTTATTAAAAATCTCTTCAACCTGGAATAAAAACCAACAAAAAAGAAAAAATGTCACATCCACAGTTTGTGTCCACACAAAGCTACGTAATCCTTTTCTTAAACATGATTTAATCTTCAAATTAGATTTATTCATCTGAGAAACAATATCAGATGGACAGAGAAGCATTTCCACACAATTCATTGTCTGTCTAATCATCCCAGTCATATCTGTGGAATGTTATCACCTTTATGTATTTTTTCTACAAATTCTATCATACATAAAGTATTATATTTGTGATGAAAGCCCAAGTCTGAGGTCTTTAAAGAAAGAATAGATTAAAAGAAAATTATTGTATGAATCTTATATCAACATGTAGCAGGTAGCTTGACTTGAATTACTACTGCTGTATGGACAACCCTCTCCCCTTCTCTGTCTCTCTGTAGCTCCAAGTGCCAACGCTTTTTCCTTTCTCACCTTACCTTTTAAATCAGCAAGACAAGAAAACATTACCAATATTTTTGTATAAACACTTAAAAAGATGCAACATAGAATGACCGTCTCTCAATTTGCCAAAGAGATGTTACAAAGCCTTTTGGCTTAAGTGGCAGATGCCTTTGGAGAAGGTGAGGTGGGTTGACCTATGCACTAGTAGTAACACCATCGCTGTATCCATTTGTTCCTCACTCATGGCTGTTGTAATACCCCAAACAAATAAAACCAAGTCTTTTTTCCTCCTTTTGTGTCTGTGATATTTTTAGACTTACCGTGACATTTTATTGAACATCTCTCTCCAAAACACGACAGAAAAACACATAAAATGGTGATATTTGTGCACGTTTCTATTTATTTTTGATCAGATAATTTACAGAAATGCACTTTCTGTACAGTTCAGATATAATACAAACAGGACAAAGATCACAATTTGAGAAGATGATAGCTATATAAAAGTAAAAAATAAAAAAGGAAGAAAGAAAGAAAAAGCTTGTGAAAATTTATGCCGGGATAAGCTTTGTAACAGAAGCATGACCATATCACTCAGTGTTAATGACTCATCTCTTGAAACACAAGAGTTCTCAATTTGATGCTAAAAAGCACATCAGCTCATTCACACAGCCATTCATGTTTTTGCCTCTTCAATGAGTCCATCAGCTGTCGTTCACACTATGCACTTTATATGAATTCCACTATTTCTTGGATGAGTATATTGTATAATACTGAGAATGAATGATCAAAAGTAATGATAATACTGTATCTTATCGGATAAATCACCAAGCCATCAAAGCTTAATATAAAAAGCCCCATAAAGCAGCACGTTATTTAAACTCTTGGCCATCTGGCAGCTTAGATAATGCGGAAATTATAAGAAAAGATTCAATCCAACCGACAATCCAAAACATTCCTGTGTGTTGTGAAGTCACAACTGAAATGTAATAAAGCTCTCTCTCAAGCAAAGAAAAAAGAAAAATAACTAAATGTGAAGTAATCCCACTAATATCTTTATAACTATAAAAATGGAAGTAGAACTGTATTGTATATTCCCTCAAACCAGTTTATTGAATAGGGTTATTGGTACTATCATATGTTTAAAGAAAAATATACATGAGCAAAAAATAATGGAAGGCACAGCACCCACATTAAAAATCTGGGTATACTGTATCACAAAATGTTATCAGGTTTTACATTACTTAACAAAAGCAGAATTATAGTTTCCTGCCAAACTGTCAAGAGAAGCTCTCTGTGATCTTTCATCAATACAAACGGTAACAAACTGGCATCCGTGACCATCTAAATGTTTTCCCAGCTCTCACTTTAACAGCTAAAGCAAAATGTGCCTTCACTCCGGATCAATGCTAATGACCTTGCAGATAAATTTACAGTGCATATTTCCGAAGAGAACAAGCTAATCCCAAAACAGAAAGCAGATACATTTTTTTTTTTATGGCATCATTACCTAAACTTCCAAGCTGTGCTTTATCCATAACTGCTCTGATCTAAATAATTCACTAATCTACAGTCAGTCTTGCTCTTGTTCAGACTGAGACGTCGTTTTGTTGAGAGCGACTGCAATACATACATTGGAAATTTATTCAGTAAATTTCCTGAGAAAAAAAAAAAGATATTTTTAGTAGTTTAACGTGGTTAGAGAGGTGAAACTTTACCCTAATCACAATTGTAGGCCCTTCCATGAAAACAGTGAGACATGCCAGTGATGGCTATCGTTTTCCTCTTATTAAAAGTGCCTATTGTGTAAAATGAAGACAGCAGGCTGCTAGTAGTACATAGGTGCAGACCGGTCATCAGAGAAGGTGGGCCTGAGGAAGACCTCCAAGGTACGGTCACTGCAGGGAGAGGAAGGGTGAGACAAGGAACACTGATAGTTAGAATGAATATCATAGATGATTGGCAAAGCACACATTTGATTATGACACCACAGCCACAGAAATTTGTCCTCATAGTGTCTTACAGTAAGTCAGAATAAAGGTTGGGATTTTGGAAGGTTTAGCAAGCATGTGATTGGGAAAATGCTAAAATAAGATGGAAAAAGAGTTCGGAATGTGCATGCATGGTTAGTCTCATATGCGCATGTTCTCAGCATACAAAAGAAAAAGTAAAAGTTCCAACACACAACTTAAGGCCTGCTGGATAGACAGAACCAAATGCTGTCACATCCTCAGAGGCCAAATACAGGAAAGATCAGCTATTTCCAGCATCCTAATGCAGCCACACAGCCAGTGACAACAGAAAGGAACAGGTATCAGTTGAAAGAAGATGAAAGGAGATTGGTCTGCTGAGAAACGATGGAGACTGGAGACTTACGGAGGTCCTGTTCCCTCAGAACCGAGACAATTCTGGACCCAAACTGGAAGGTAAAGAGAACCTTTGGGTTTGAATGGTACATCTCTCAGATGCATGGGTTACAATTAGTAAAGACACTTGTTAGGCTGATGCAAGATGAACATACTGTTGTTATTCACTGAAATGAAGGATGCATAACACTTCATGCTCAACATGCCATACTGTTTGCAAAACAATATGCTTTTTCAACTTTATGCTGTGTTCATTGGGACAAATTTGACTGTAAACTGAAAAAGATTAGCGAGACATTGTGTGTACCAAAAAGTGTTGCTTCTCTAACTCAAACAAGTCAAACACGGGTAAAATAACGTGGCACGCAACCAAAATAAATGTCAATTTAAAAAAAGGCAGGCAGAAAAAGTCACTCACAATAAGCATACTGTACAAATCACCAATTCACACTCTTCATTTCTACAATGAGACGAGCACAGATGCTATGGACGCTCAGGGAGGAGAGAGGCGACACAGCATGCATAGGACAAAGCTGGGACTTTAAATGATTCAGAAAGAGGTAAGTGTTTAGAATTTGAAAAAGAAGTGAAAAAGCCATCACCGGCAGAACAGATTTCTCTCCAGGCCAGGCTGTTTATTAATATATAGAGATATGTTTTATTTAGAATACCTTTGTAAAAAGTCACCATACATTCAAGGTCAAATTTTCGTGTCACATTTTCTGGTTTCCCTCCACGGCATGCATAATAGAAACACTTCAACTATTCAGTAGGTTTGTTTTTTGTGTCTGGAAAGCAGTTACAAAGACAGCATCTATTTTTTTTTCTAAAGAAAATACCAAAAACTACATAGCCACTCAGAGAATACAATCATATATAACACTGAAAGCTGCAAAGAAACAAAAAAAGAAAACTAGTTTAACAGCTGTCATTAAGGACTTAAGAACAACTTCAGACCCTGTCACTCCCAGATGTGAGCTGCTGAATCATGTAAGACGGACTCGCTGTGGTATAATGAAGATCTATGTAACCTATATGATTACATTGTGTGTATCTGCTACTTTAAAAAAAAAAAAACTCTGTACCAAAACCTGGCATCTTAACAGCAACAACCTATTTATTGAGAAGAAAATGGATCCGCTGATGCTTGTTCTAATGGCATCAATCCATCAGAAGGCACCTGATTCGATGTGCTTCAGGGTGTTGAAATGAGGTGACAGAGTGCCCTTCTTTATCAAAATTTATTTGTCGTTTTTTATTCACACGTCATCAAGCAACCTGGTGGTGTGGAGATCTACATTTGGAGTTAAAGTCACAGAGTATATGAATGTTTCAATTTCACGGTGTTTAAAACAATCAAAACTGAATGAAAAGCATTAACGTGGTGAGAAAATTACAGTCAGTGTGCATAGTGGCAACGTACATAATCAAAACAGAGCATCTTGATTTTCAGTAAATAAGAAGAGTGTTAGTCCGCTATGGCGCATGCGCAAGTTTTGTTTGAGCAGGCGCATGTCATATTGAGCAAACTCACATTAGGCAGTGACAGAAATTCCATACGCACTACAGTTTAAAAAAAAATTTCAATTAAATTTAAAAAAGGAAAGACAACTGTTGTGAGGCATTTCATTTTTAAGCGCAAATTAGTGGACATATGGAAATAGCTTTAATCAATATATGAACGTATATTTTAGAAGCTCTGATATTTTTGCTTCATTGCACATAAAATATGTTCAGTAGGAAAGAAAGCAAAGTAAGGCAAATATGACAGTCCTTCTGGATGAAAAATAAAGTCTAGCACTGACACAAGGAAGCACAAGGACCAATGGGATCTCTCAGAAAAAGAAACATGAAGCTGTTGCACAGCCTTACTTTGAACAAAGCTTTTTGAGCATTTGTTTTGGGTGGGAAGTCCAGAAAATTGGGCCCACGTGTGCTTAAAAAGGCCATTCAGTCAGTGGCTTAAATACAATGACATAGAAGTCTTTTGGCACTTGTACAGTACATGAACATGTCTTTTAGTTTTGACAAAATGACACAACCATGTACATGCATGAAAGACAAGCAGTAGCAAAGGCAGTCTCTTGACAGATCAGTCCATGATAGTGGACTATGATCAGACAGAGTTTTCAGAGTCCATATCGCTGCATGCCGAGCAGGTAGGCCCCGCTCTGGCCCTCTCGCTCAACGCAATCCTCCACCCACCAACCGCTACTGTCCACACCGACGCCACCAGCAGCAGTACCCAGGACGGACAGAAGGAGGAAAGGAGGGACCCGGGGAGGAAGAGAGGACAGAAAGGAGGGATGAAACTGGCCTCTTCCATTCGGGGAGAAGGGGTGTGTGTGGAGGCAGAAGGAGGAGAGGTGGAGATAAGCGGACAGGAGGGAGGCTAAGATGAGGGAAAGATGGGGAGGAAGAGGCCCCTGTTCTATCCGGAGCTGTCTGTTTCTGCCTGTATGTCTGTTCTCACACAGTCGAAATCAATTTGCCATCAGGACTGTCACTGTGGAACAAAGAGAGAAGGAAGCTTGCCAGGTCGGACACACTCAGAGAGAAATGGAGAAAGACAAGACAGGTACAAGAAGGCAGGGTGGAGTTTAGGAGGTGGAATCTCGAAATTTGTGTCACCCCACCTGCAAACTCCAAATACACCTGCCAACATCAGGAAGATTAGACTTCCAATTCCCTCATCAACACTTTCAAACGGACATGCTTGCTGGCTTGAAATTGTTTAACAGACAAAGAACATTTTTAGTCTCTTTTTTCATCTAGATGCTGCAGTTGATGAGGAAATCATTAAGTCATCTCCTTATATATAGAGGGATGCAAAATTAGTCTGTTGGGGTGAATACACCCGGCTGGACAGTGTTATGTCAAAATACTGGTACAGAAAACAAACACATTTAGAGCAGACAGGAGTGTGTAACAGCTTGACACTGTTGCTTAATGCCCCAGGCTGACAAGCAGAGATGACTGAGATGAAGTCAGCATGATGACTACTGTCACAACACGTACTCCACCAAACACCAATACAAATGCACATCATTCGAAAACCGTTTTCCCATCTCTCGGACACCATCTCTCACACATTTATATATGCGAATAGAAGGATGTACTGCCTGACTGGACAGGTACAGGCACAGCATTGTTCCTAACCTCAACCTCACACAACCCTGGAAGCCAGCAAAGACTTGATAGGATTTCTGTTAAAATTTCCTGGGCCAAGAGCACTGATGAAAAAAAAAAGAAAAGAAAAAAAAAGAGATACCAATCCTGATAGGCAGCAATAGTTACTATAAAAAGATGTTGTTGTTTTTTTTAAACAAAACAGACATGAGGAAGAGCAAAGAGGAAAAGATGAAGCATACAGCAAAAATATTCAAAGCAAACAATTTGCATCAACTGAAAGGTGAATATCTTTCAACTCGAGCAATATGGGTATATTGCAAGAGTTCAACTCCTCATTAAACCTTAAACAAGCAACAGAAAGTGAAAAGGTAAATCTTTAAATTATTTTGACCAAAATTATTGTCAAATTGTAAGCCAAACACGTTGGTTGACGAGATGTCTCTGAATATGCAAAACAAAGTATGATTAAAATGAGTTAAAATCAGGTCATACTCAAGATGTTGGAAAGCAAACAGCATTTTGCACTTCAGGTAAACCATGGGGAACTTTTTTTTGTTTGTTTTTCTGTGCATACTGCAGCCAATTGAGTATTTTATCATAATGCAAAAAGATTGTTTGACAAATACAGCAGTAATTTTGGATGCATCTTTGAACTAAATTCTCTAAACTGCCAAGGCAGTGGCACTCATACAGCCTCATTCAAAACTTGGAGGGTAAAGCAGTTATTTCACTTACCTTGTGGCAAAGCGGGCATCATAATCCTCAATAGCGGGCTGAAAAAAAAGTATTTTTCATTAAGACACAGCAATGATGCTACTGGGGTACATGCTATATTACATAAAAACACTAGGTGGCAACATAAATAGAGCTGAAGTGTCATTCTCGGTTACTGCAGGATTACTCATATCCAATTATGCAACACAGCACTAAATCTGATAGGAAATGCAAATTTACAAAACAACTTTGACAAGTGTAGAAACTGTACAGATGATGGATACTACATGTCGGAATACCTGTGGGCCAAAGCCTGCCATGCTGTATGGGCGTGGGCGGGTCTGTGCTAAGCTCTGAGCCAGCAGCCGGGCAGTGAGGCCATAGTCAGGTGTGGGCAGAGACGCATCGCTCTCCAGCAGGTTCCCTGTGCTGCTGCTTTTCCCATGATGGAGGCTAGAAATGTTCAAGGACAGAGGCTTCAGAATTTGTCCCAGTTTGGCTCATCAAATTCGAATACTATTGAGGAAAAGTACATACTTCACTCTGAGTTTATCACTGTCACTCTCAGGTAGAACGCGTGTGTAGGAGAATGGGAACCAGCCACGCCTGAAAAATGAGCAGAGGTTGTTAGAAGCATACTTTCCTTGAACATGTGACAACAGACAAAACTAAACAAATAAATCCACAATTTACATCTTGTTTTTCTCATTCTCTCCATAGTGCCAGCCATCACGGGCTTCAGGCACTAGCAGGGTGATGACGTCTCCCTCTGAGAAGCTGAGCAGGGTGCCGTTGTCACCTGCAGCATGGGAAAAGATGGCCTGGACCCGAGCGCGCCCATTCTTTTCAAGTCCTGCTGCCATGGAACTGGACCTTGGCAGGGTCCGTGTCTCTCCTGTGAAGATTGTGATTCTTAAATTATGAACATTATTAAATAATCAGGAGTGTTAAGCTCAGTAAGGGTAGTCAGCAACAAGTTAGCGTTCTAAACTTAGTGACGTTCTAAATGTGCTTTTTTAATACTTAAAAACCCACAACACTGCCAAATTAACTAAAATGTGTTGTGCCATCATTATCAGACCAACAATAGATAGCCATTCCACTATATAATAGTTATACATACATCTATAAGAACTGCTTTAGAGCTCAAATATGCAAATGAATGATAAAATTTAAGGATCTTTTTAGATATCTTACCCACTGGATTTTTATTTTTGGCAGGGGCAGGCCTACGGACTGGGAGAGTGTTGGAGTAGACGTCGCTGACCTGTCTCTGAGGCTGGGCCTGAGACTGGCCCTGCGCCTGGGTCTGGGGGGATGAAGGCCTGACTTGGGACACAGGCATTGTTCCCCCATCTGTCCAGTATTCTTCTCCATGGACCCCTGTTGTCCCATTGACCATGGACATACCATCAGGGCCCATCAACCTCTGAAATCAATAAACGGATTTAAGGATAGAGTAACTACATCAAATATCAACTGTGCAATGTTGTCACAAGAAGAACCTAAATGAATACAGTTGACACACTGCATGCACCTGTGTGTGTGTGTGTGTATATACATATATATGAACAGGAGTATGTCAATAATTTGCTCACCGCTGGGTGTCCAAGACCACTACCCATGAAAACGGCCAGCTCTGGGGGAACAGGAAGAGGCTGTGCTCCAGGGATGGGGTCTGAGATGACCAGGTTGGATTTGGAGGTGTGAAGGGGACTTGTGCCTCCAAGCGCAGCAGAGCCCATCTGCTGGGCCAGGAGCATGGCCCTTTCTGGCAGCCTGTTAGGGTCTGAGCAGGCCTGTTGCCACACTGGGATTTTCTGAGTCAAGAGGTCTTTCCCCTAAAAGGATCATTTAATGATAAAAAAAACAAGATATAGAAAGGAAACATGTTACTTGTAATATGAATTGTGAGAACTATGAAAAGTAAGCTAATAATTTCCTTTTTGGTTCCATTTTGTTTTTCTTTCCAAATAATGCATTACAAAAGTGTTTATCTTTAGTCGCCGCTCTTTGAGTAGCTATGACAGTGTGCTGCGTGGTTGAAGCTGACCTTCATACAATCAAGCTGCCCACTGCCACATCTCCCAGCCTGCGGACACAGCTGTTCTTTTAACAACTATACAAGTTGTATCTCTCCGATGCGAGTATTGCACACTCAAACAGACTGCGTTATGTCCCTTTGTATGTCTTAATTTTAAGCTCTAATCCCTTTTTTGCCTGTATCTTACATAGATGCAAATACTCTCTAGTAACCCTCTGGGAGAGGGTTCTTCAGTTTGCTGAAAGTGAACACTTCCCACACACGCCCCCATTATGATTAATGACCAGACTCCATTTTGAAGAAATCAGAAAAAGACAAAGACGCTGCAGCATTAATACACGGAAACACAGACTGTATATATCGTCCTCCTCCAGCCACATCTTCAGGCTGACAGTTCTCACCCACCAGTAATCCCAGTTGACTGATGTACTCCACTACCCATGAATTTGATCATCTTGAGAGATGGATAGGTGTGCATTTGAGGCACACACCCACACAAACACATACAAAAAGGCCAACCATTAATATGTATGATCTGAATAAACTAGGCTTTAATAATCCTTTACAAGGGAGATCATGAAAAATGTTTGGACTTAAGGGGTTTTTATTTCAAATGTCGGCAGCAAAGTGAAATATAACAAACAGAAATAACTATTCTCCAGTGGGTTGTAAACAGTGTTTTTAAAGCAGCTAGGAGATTTGGTCCTGCTTATTGTCCTCAAGGTTTATTTCAAACCAGTGAACACTAAAGGAAGCACTTTGATTTATTTCCCTGTTAGTCTTTTCATGGACAGAGAAGGTAAGGCAGTCCTCTACCAAAAGGTGACCAGATGGTCGAGCAGGAAATGATGGATTACTGTTTCACATATGCCTGTGAGCTGGTCATTGTCTGCAGCCTTGAGACATCTTTCAAACTGAAAAGGCTTCTGTGAGTGGTCAAAGCTAACAGAATTTTATAAAAACAGGTTCCACAAATATAAGAAAAGACCTCTGCACAAGCATGTTTAGCTGTACAGTGTTTCCAAATATGTTTAAAGAATTAATCCAGGCTTAATCTCTCCTTCCCTCAGTTCACATGATTTTGAACATTTAGAGCTCAACTGATGTAAAAACAACAAGAAGAAAAAGCGATGTTGCAGTACCTTGCCATGGTATGCACTGCTGTTCTTAGCCACAGCACACTGTCGATCCACTAGGAAGCAGTACCTACGACGTTCCTCTGACAAGGCTGTCTTGTATCCCTCTGCGATGAAGGTGTCCAGCTCAGTCTGCTTGCTGCTGATGGTCTCCACAAACTGCAGGCAAACACGCAATGGCAAAAAGAGAATCATTTACCAGCCCTGTCTCAAAGCCACAAAGTCTAGAAAATTCTCCAACAGCACATATTGGGTAAATGCAGGATATCTTATTTCAAAAACTGGATCACTGCTATTTTCACAGTTGGGACAGTGTGAACGACTATTTTGGTTATTGGTTCACTGTGAGAAAAAAGAAAGGAAAACAAAAATGCCAAAATGCCAGCTGTCTCATTGAACAGATAAGACAAACTGTCAGAAGCTATCAAATAATAGGTCTAAGCAGCAAGCTAACAGCTGACTAATAGGTCAGATTAATTTCTTTACACATCTTGGAGTTGTTCAGCACAATGCAGAATTCTACTCGAGCAATTAGGGGTTAAGTGCACCTTGGCAGTATTAGCTGTGGAAGGAAAGAGCATTATTGTGTGACGTTTTTGTTTTTTTTTTGTTTGCCAGTTCTCTCTGCTGAGCATGTAGAAGGAAAGCAATTATTACTTAAGATCCCGCAGGGGAGGAACTTCCCACAACTTCCCTATTCTACTTTAACTATTGAAAAATAGCAAATGAGTGGAATGTTAATGTCTGTAAAAAGAGTGATAAATTGGAACGAAGCGAGACAGCTGGTACTGTCAGGTAAATCTTCAAAATTATATGTGTGTATATATATATATATGAAAATGTGTATGTATTTCTAAAGTGTTAATTGGGGGTACTCCCTGCAGCTTCTGATGCTCCAACATAGAGTGCAAATGCATTTTGTTTAGTCACCACCAGAGCACACTACTTCTCCACTACCAGCAGTCCTGAGGTTAATTCAGTGTTTAGCAAATCATGTGTGGTGTGGTATTTTAAGTGGCTTAACAACAGTCTACTCAAACATTTGAGAAGCGTTTCTTTTGCATTTGCCCAGAAATCTGATAATAGGACACAATCGCTTTCAAAATCCAACCAGAAGGATAAGAAAATCAACATTCATTTCAGAATTTAAACATTTAAGCCATTCCTGAATGGAGAATGATCTTATTCTGGGTCTTTGGGCATAGCAACTGTAAATAAAGAGCTTCAAAACTGGTTGAGTAAGTTGTTTTTCTTTCCTATTTTTTGTTTTTAGAGCTTTTCTATGTATGAGCAACCTCTCTGCAGGTTGAGTTTAAATTTACCACACAAGCTGCAAAGTTGATTTATTTTCTTTCCCTTTATCTTTTCTTGTGAAAACTATAGATGGTGATTCAAGTTTGGAATGACTCACACTCTAGACTGCAGAGAAAATAGAAGAGAGAACGAGAGAAACACGATGTGCTGAAGAAATGTCCTGCAAACAGAGACACACAGCTGGGCTCTTTCAGTGCAAGGATTTGTGAATGGGTAGTTGATCACAGAAAACCATACGGTGTAATGACCCTTTGAAAGATCACAACCAAAGTGCCATCCCCGCCGTCTCTCAGGTGGAGTGATCCATTTTGTCTTTTTGCAGTCTGACTCACAGTCTGATAGCCTCTCCAACACCTCAAACCAGCACTAATGGGAGCGGGCGAACCATATCTGCTTGCTTTTTGTCAAATCAGCATGGCCCCATTCTCCAGCCATTCGAAAGGTCACCAAAGTAACCCAAGATAATGAGTGCAGTGGGAAAAGCACAGACAGACAGCAGTCACTATTATCTCTGAGTAACCTCGGGTTACATCATACCTGGAATAACTTGTTTAGCAAAGGCAAAGAACATAAAAGGAACCTGCAAATCAGTAGTGCTCCTCCTACACTTAAGCTTTAACCGATCAGCATTACAGCCTTACTTGCATGCATCCTTACACTGACATATTTAGGACAGAATCCTGACACGGCTGCACACCAACACATTTTCCAGTAATTACAAGCATTGGGAGGAGAGGCTTTCACACAATTTGAAAAGTGAAGACTACACCAGGCTTCACAGCAGCAAAACTGTTTCTACTATGCCGAATCCCTCTGGGAATTCCAAAAGCATTTCCCTGTACAGTTTCAAGCAACTAAGGTCTCCTGTTTTGTTTATGTTCCTTCATCATCAGCGCTCTTTAGATTCAAAAGCAATGCATCACAATGCTCCAGGGCACCAAAGACAGCAGCTACACCAAACGTACCTGCTTATGTTTTACATAAGTTTTTATTCATATACATAACCAACACCTTTCTCAGCATTATGCATGAATGTATGCTGTCAAATTTCTTTTTTTTAAAAACTTATGACACTGGCGGGACTTAATCAAACATCTCCCAACATTATTCATAGGGTAGAGTTTTGTCTCCGACTGTGTCCTTACTGAAAGGCTTCTAAAGTGTAAAGGAGTTTATCTTAATAAAATTCCTCTCTACAGTGCCGTGGTGACATCCAATGAACTACACAAAGAAGTGATTAGCATTTCAGGAGGCTTTATCCACTGATGACCGGCCGCAGTGGAAGTGTGTGAAGAAAGGAGACAGTAGGGAAAGGAAGGAAGACAAAGAGACAGACAGAGGTGGTGAGTGACAATGAAGCAGCATTCAATGAATTTCACCCAGACAGCGCTCAGATATCTTTTAATGAAAAAAAGAGAAGGAAAAGTAATCCCAGCTTCTTAAGTATTACTAATGTGTCGGAGGAGGAGAATGAATAACCCTCAAATTTCAAACAGTGACCGGTACTTTCTCAGCAGTCTCCTGCTTGCTGAGAGAAGTCATTTAAAGCCTGTCAAAATCTAAACTATTTTTTTTTTTAGGTGGACTGTTGTCATTAAGAAGCACAAGTCTTGTGGGAGAGCAGGGCTCTCTTTCTCTTTGTGTGCTGTACTCCCTGCAGGGCTCAGGCACAAACTAGTTGACTTTTCTCTCACACGCCCACAGCCGTGATATGATCAGTGAAAGTGAGCAGGCTGAAAATAAGAAAGGGAGATTGATTTTTCTTTTCCTGTTAACTGGTTGTGTATTAGGAGTCGACAGCCTGATGAGCTCATCCCTCTGCACAGATGGACCCAACTGAACAATCCTGTTACACATATATAAGGTATTATTACTACTCTTATGTATGTTCAATATGCAGAGAGGAGTAAAGTTGTTTTTTTTCTTTTTACTAGTGGTTCAGCTACCAGCCCGACAGTAGCCTATAGTCTGTAAATCAGTTTCCCAATCTATTCAGTCTCTCAAAAATATGCTATTTATAATGAACGGCAGATAATCATCTCTGGTCTAATGGTGTAGTGAAGATGAATGCCAAAACCGTCAGTAGATTTCTGATCTGAATAGTTCCATTAAGCCATTGTAATCACAAAATGCCACAATTGAAGTTCTGGGAGATCCTCTGAAGATTTCCAGTGTTAGTACCTCCATTAAACCATATTTTCAATTCTTTCAAATCAGCCCTCACTACCTAACAGTATGGCAGGCATTTGAAATACAGCACAAGAGACACCACATGTGCAGCTGGACATAAAGGCCGAATCATAGAATAGTCTGACTGGACCTCACATGTGATTAAACTTTGCAATCGTACAGTTTTTTTTTATTATTCACATCCAAATCAGGCTTTTAAAGGAAGATATGGATGAAAAGGTAATGACCCAGTAACAATCTGTGAGAAATTATTGAGGAAACAATTTTCTCTGTAAATGATTGCGTGATTGTTGTTGGTAAATGGTCATATTATATTGATCATACACTTGTAAGAATATAACCTGGATTCACGTTAGGTAAGAAGCACTGATCTTGTGATTTTTAGTCTTGATGTTTCTTGCTTAACAAAGCAGCTTTGGTCAGTGTGCTGTGACTTAACAAAATCCCAAGAACCCCAACTTTCTGCACATGCGTCTATTTATATATAGCACTTGTGCTTTAATCAAAACTGTACACAACATTGGACAGCTGACTGACAGGCCATTAGACTTTTAAGGGGTTGAATAAGCAGGCACAAAGTAACTTAACTCTTTTCCGGTGAGGAACCCACATAGTCATCCCACTTCAAGCTGCGTTTCATGCTAAGATGGACTGTTGGACACACTGACAATCTTGACAACTCATGACAACATTTAACAGCATCTCTTTAAGGCATTCTCAATACAGTGGAACAAACTTAATGCGACGTAGCCGTCACATCAATCCAGCGCTGCCGTACCACCGCAGACAGGACTGGATAGATGTGTGAATGTGTGGATTTGGTGTGAGCAGTGGCATGTAAAATGTGTGGACAGAGGAGGTATTCCTTCGCCAAAGGCTTGGCAGCAAATCATTTTTATGCCCAGTGAGCACCGGGAAAGTTTGCATTCGGAAGTTTTGGTCTTAATGAGTCTGCTGACTGCACATCTCAGCCTGACCAACAGCAGCTCAGTAACCATGGAAGCCTTGACCTGTCAGTTTGACATTTTTGCACCCATACTATGTCAAAATTCCATTGAAATCTCTGTGGCATTCACAGCACTTTCATTGACTGCAGTGCAACCTTTTTCAGTTTAGCAGTAACATTGGACAAAAGGGCAAACAATGGAGCAACAAACAGTCAGGACTTGTGAGAGTGTTCAGAGAAAGAGGGTAATTGCTATTTTTTGTGTTAGATTTTGCAGCTTTCACTGTCAAATTGGAGGTTGACTGATGGAAAACCATCAAAGATCAGAGGTTGCTATGGAAGGGAACACATGAGCAAAAACCTTTTTCTTGTGTCAAACCAGCTTTAGTTTTGAAAAACATATTGATCTGTTCCCTTAAAATGAATACAAGTATCTTTAATCCATTATATTCTGAGTAACTCCTCAAATGAATCATATCCCATTATCACTTCAGATGAAAATAATGCATAAAACTTATTTGTGAGGTTATTATGTTCATATATCAGTGTCATAAACTGTTGGTAACATCCCACATGGCCCATTTTGAAAATTGTGTCACCTATTTTGAGGAGTATGTGAACACTGTGCTTTTACTCATCCTGATAAACATTGATCAAAGCCTGGTGCCAAATCACTGACTGAACTGAGCACGCACCTTCATTACATCAATTACTGTGATTTTTTCATGTATGCAAGTGTGTGTGTGTCTATGTGACTATTGCATGTTTGCCTGTAAATGTAATTAAGTTTACAGAGGGCACCCGGCTTCAAATGAAGCCTTCACTATTTGCCCTCCCACTCCAGACATTTTCTTGCCTCTGATTCTTCCTCCATACCAGCTCTATTGTTTTCCCTTTGTAAAGAATGAAGTGATTATTTTCAAGAAGTCTCATAAATCTCAAATCCAATCGTCGCCCACATCCACTCAACCTGCAAAAACAGTGAACACAAAAACAAAGGAAAACAGTGCAACAGAACGTGATGCGTCAACAGAGTTGCTCTTATGGTTTTTGGTCATTTTAGGCTTTTTTCTTTGTTTATCACTGAATAACATGTTTAATTGCTAATCAAATTCTCTGTTTGATCATGCACTTTTAATGTGATATTTTCTCCTGTGCAAAAATCCAGAGAGGGGCTCACCTGCATCTCCTTTTCTCCATATTTGGAGGGGTTCTTGCTGCCCTGGCTCTTCCTCCGCAGCTTCTTTAATTCACCCTGGCATTTCTCCAGACTCTCGCCTTTGCTCTTGTGTTCCACCTGGTATTTCTTCAAGGCAGCCTGCAAGGGGGCATCAAGCAACATAAAAAAAATAAAATAAGACCTCTTAAAAGTAGCCACAAATTAAAAAGCCCACATGAAAAAGAAGCCGAGACATCTGACACTCCCAGGGCATCAGTAACAAACCAATGGTGCATGACCAGCAACTGTTACTCTGAAGCTATTAGCAACAGAAAAATGTGGCTAAAGACCAGGCAAACTGATCCTGCCATGGTGCGGGCACTAGCTGATGGCAACCATCACCCCAAGAACGATAAAGTGACCTTGCCAAACAGAAGAATTTGTCTCGTCAGCATCTGACTGACCGTGACATGTATCCAATGAACCCCAGTCAACAGAGGGTCTACCCTACAGCCCTGAGCAACTAAAATGATGTGCTACCAAGGATCCAGGGTTGCAAATAACATGACATCCTGAGATGTCTTCTCATTCTGCACTTATGAGTCGATTGTAATGTTCTGATTAACTGGTGAATAGCATTGTTGGTCGGAGAGGAATAATTGTTCTTTTCTTTTACTTTGCATCTGTTTTCCAAGAACCTTCTGAAACCCCGCTTGTATGATGAGCAAATAAATTCAAGTGATATCCTTAACAAGCTCAGTGTTCACTCCCAAACAGCTCTCCTGGTTTAATTTGACATCATCCCAGCCTACACCTGAGTCTCCACAAACATCCGCAGCAACTGATTATTTTGTCTTTCATCAAGAGGCAAAAATCGGTTACAATCTGCAGATAGGGTGGGGTTAAAAGAATAGATTTTTAGAGAAAATATATGAAAGATTAAATGAATAAATAAAATGATCAACCCCTTAACCTATCTAATTTGCTTTATTAATCATTTATTGGGGGGGGAAACAACTTTGTTTCCAGGCTTAATGAGCTCTGTTGCTATAGCAACAGTGTCTGGTGTGAAAAAGCTCATGTTTTCTTTCTGGGAGGCAAAATTGATAGAGCAGATTTCATAACTAGGATTAAACTCTCACATGAGCATTTTAAAAGTCAATAATATTATATGCTGACATTATTTTAGCATTCAGACTAACAGCAGTAAGGAAGCTGCTGCTGTTACTGTCAGACAAGCAGAGGTGTTGAAGTCCTGTTTCAGTGAAAACTTACCCAAAAAAAAAAAAATCAAGATACAATTTATCATGTCAACATCAATTTTCCAAATCAGCAGTTACCTAAAAATGTCTAATCGTTCAAAAAATGTTTAATTTGGGAAGTAATTACTGATGTCAACGAATGAACTTCCCTGACGCCTGCAGTGAAAATGTTTACAGGAGACTCCACTGCCTATTGTGAAACCTTTGCAGGAATATAAGGCGTAATCAGGATATTCCATGTCATCCTTTGAACTCAAATGATTCTTATTAAAGGTAGGGCACCGTTTTGCCTGAAAGACACCTCTCTACTCCTGCTACATCAGAGTGTTAAACATGGCACTTAAATCGGAATGGAAACTGTGGGGGTCAGGGGGTGAACGGTGTCTGCACATAAAAAAACTTGTGCTTGGTCCTACAAAAACCTACCCACTCTTTGACGCCTGTGAAATGACTGACTGTGTGTTGTAAAAATCTTATGAGAGTTATTGTGTGAAACAAAAGAGACAGCAACAGATTTTTCACAACATGCCCAACATTTTCAGGTGACAGAGACTAGAAGTGCAATTCATCATGTAGTGTCTTTTGTCAGCATACTCTATGTGATGGATATGTTGTCTCATAAAAAAAACACTATTTTTTCTCATTTTTGCTACATAGTATCAAACTGAATAAGAATATGAAGCTGTTACAGAATACTACAAAATCAAAAAGTCCCTTAGTTCTGTCATCCTTCCTATCACTTCCTGAGGTATATATTTTCTAATTGATAAATCAAAACTGACTTCTGGTGTTAAATATTGCAGCCAGTGAATTACGGCTAGCTTTGGAAGTCAGATGCTTCAATACACCCTTTTCATTTTTTGCTCTATTTAGTAACTCAATGCAAACTTGCCAATTAAGTTATCCCTTGTATTAGTAATAGCCCTATTGTAATTTTATCAGGTCTAGCAAAACCTTTTAGTATCAAAAACAAAAAAGTACAAAATAAAAAAAAAACACTGCCATTGACACTGAGCTACACCAGGGAAATTACAGGCTTTTTTGTAACCGCTACAAGGAAATATAGAGATGCCATACTTCCATATGATCATTAATCACCCCCTTCGAATTTGTTTGGCTAATGGCATTAAGTTACACATGCCTAATTTGAATGCTATTTGTAGACATAATTAATAAGGCACTGGTAAAGGGACTAATGTGTCTGTAATTGCTTTGATTAAAGAGTTTCAGATTTGATAACTAAACAGACTGTGTAAGAATTAGACCTGAACTCAGACATATATCAAGTGAACAAGGGCTTTTAAAGGTACATTCATAACAATTAAAGCAAAACTGTAAATCGTTCATTTGAAAAGGTAAAGAAGTTAAACTTTTTTTAAGGCAGTTAGAACGTTATCTGTTCAGTTCCTTTAAAAAGTACAGTTAAATAATGGTGAAGACGGAACACCTTATCCAAGCCTCAGAGGGGAGACTGGCCTTGACAAAATGGTTGATTTCTACACCATGTGAATTGTAACAAGTTGGACATAGACAGGAGAGAGAGAATGATTCACCACTGGGACGACTGCAGTCTCAAGAACAAAAAGATGTTGCTCTTAAATTCCTTTTAAACTCTGTAAAACGTTTGATATATTTAGAAGATCAATTCTAACACAAATTAGCGTACTGTACCACATCTATATAGAATTCACAATAAATAAGAGATGTTAAAGCCTCATGGGAAAATGAGTATAGAGACACCTAAACGGGAAAGGTTGCAAAGATATACGAGTTTAGATTAGGTATCTATTGATTGATATCTACCTGTCTGACAGAGAGATAGATGGAGAGATAGATAGAGAGAGAGATCGATAGAGTCAGAGTTCCTCTGGGGTTGATATTAGGGCAATAACTTTCAACTGAACCTGATGTCCTATTTTAGTGATGGACTGTTTGTTAAATAATAATCTCTGAAATTCTGAAATCTCCATCCTAGTAAATGTGTGTGTGAGTGAGTGAGCAGCTGAGCTGAGCTGAGGCAGCACATAACGCCGTCTCTCCATGTGATACAACACGATAATGGCAAAGCTAACCCATCCCCCCAAAAAACACACAGCAATACTGTTCTACACTCAGGCTGCAGCCCACTCATTCTAAAGATATCACATGTAGACCCACTCCGCAGTACTCATACACTTATACAAACACTCCACGAGGGGCTTCTTCTAATCAGTCTAACACTGACCGAACCCTAGACGGGAAATTTTGCATATAAACACAATCAGATCTTAGCACACGCAGGTTCTTCTCCATAAATGATCACTTTATTTAAATTAAGAATCGGCTGATTCAGCACAACACTAAATATACTGCTAAAATTATCCAAGGGATGTGTGGTGTTATTCAGATTTTGGCAGGGAAATCTCAAACCTTCAGGGCAGCTGGGCCTGGAGCAGTTATATACCCCTGATCTAAGATGTCAAAGGCATTCATCGGGATTGTCAAAAGGAGAGCAAAGATCGCACTTTGATACTCACCGTCAAATATCGAGCATCCAGCTCCACCTTCTTCTCAAGCTCAGAAAGAAGCTCATTGTGGAATGATTTCAACTGGAGAGAAAAAAAACACCACAAAACCTGTTCACTCAACATGTGAAAAGTAGTAAACATTAAGTCATGAATAACACAGTCTTCTTCTTTGCTCAGTTACTGGAAACATTCAGAATAACACTGAATGTACTCTGCCACTCAGTAAATGTGCCAAGGACCCCATCTGGTCCAAACCCACTACCACTCTCTAACATGTGGCTTTTGGGTTCAATGTGAGCTGAATATCAAACTGAATTAAACATTGGGGTTGATGCTTAAATTATTCTTATGTGAAAGTCATAAGGGAATAACATATAAATCAGTTCTATATTTAAGCGATAATAATTTTTCTCTAAAATATATTGCTGGTGTAATATCTTTTTTTCCATCTAGTCTTTCAACATATCTAAATATACAATATTAGTCTCCACAGACTCAACCAATAACCATTTTGAATAGAGGTTAGAATACCAACCATCTCCTCTAGCTGTACTTGGATCTGTCTGTGAACCTCAGCCATCTGGAACAGCACATCCCCTGCAGACAGAGAAGCAGAGACAGAGAAAGCACATGAATACTCTATAACACAAGCAGAGAACTGACAGGAGAGGAGTCAGAAACTTGAGGGTAGCAAAAAAGAAGAAACAAGAGAAGCAAGAGAGAAAAACAGAGACCCCAGCATGCAAAGCTCATGCAGTAAACCAAGACACAGAGGTTTAGGACAAGTGACTAGTAACTGGGACAGTGATGAACATGATGAAGGTTTGTTACAAGATGGTAGTCGACATCACACACACAAGACCTGGAAAGAAACCTTAATGAAAAACAAAGCAAGCTTGATCTTGGGGACGTAATGTCCAAAACAAACTTATTTTTCTTCTATACAACTTAATATGTCAAAGAATGGTTGAAAACTAATAATAAAAATAATTAATGAAAACAGAACAATAAGAAGGGGGCATGCAGCTTTGATTATATTGCTTTCATATACCTACAGGCTGCCTCTTCTGAATATGCAGTGCATTGTCAAGAAAAGGAACACAAAGAGCCACATTGAGCTAAGGACACATACAAATAAAGACCTGGTGGAAAGACAGTGAGAGATCCACATGTACAGAAAAATGAGACACAAACATTTCTTTGGTAAGGTGCAACGCTCCTTCAGCCATGTGGAAGATATTTCATTCTGCCCATGCACACTTTTGATTGCCAATATTAAGACTTCAGAGAATATTTATTAATGTGAATACGGGCTAACAGACCCTACTTCAGCTTCTCTAAGTATTGGAGAATCCTTTGGCATAATTTCAATTGAAATGCAAGCTAGTCTTTTTAAAAAAAGCCAAAGAACCACTGTCAACATATTTCTGAAACCCTGTCTGGACAAAAAAAAAAAGCATGAGAGCTAACAGTAGAGAACAGTATGCTGACAACTAATGTCAGATTTTTTTCTGGCTCATTTCACACTCTCCCGCTGAGTCCCCTTTTGAATGCTGACCTATTAAGATGCCATCTCAGCCCATCTTAAAAAGCATTAATAGTATTCAGAACTGAGCTGAAGTGGTTTCAGTGCAAACTTCAACACTGCACCGACAGACTTTGAAGTGGTGTCCATGTCAGCAGAGAGCAAGCCAAGAGCTACCCCAGAAAGTGAGCATGGCAGAGTTGACTGCATGTATGTGGTGCCAGTTCATATAAAAGATAAATACCAAGTACTTTAAATAAAGTAAACAAGAACAATGTAATATGCAATTAACATTTTGGCTAAAATATTGTGTAAACTTCTATACAAAAAGTGCAAGAGACAAAGGGCTTTGACATTTTGGGGCGCGGGCTGGTGTCCCCTGCCTGATTGCAGCTATGCTGTGCAGCAGTCCCCCTACAATCATGAACTGATCTCAGATATGGAAAATGGATGGATGGAGATCACTGAAATTGTAAGCATTTATGGAAACAGTTTATTTTTCCATATTGTACTCCGCTTGCTCCATTTTAATCCATTCCACCTTTAAACATTTAATTTAGTAAGAATATATCTTTGCATCCTTTGAATAAGTCTTCTTGACATATACGGTGTCTGAATAAAACATCAGCCTTGAAAAACAATAATACTAATATACACGTCTAAAAAAAAAACTGATTACTTTTTTTTCTGACTAATAATGAGACTACGCTGTATGATGACACAAAACTATGCCTTGTCAGCCATTACGTCTCACCACCGCTCTTGCAAAAACGATGGCTCTGGAGAAAGCGCATATCAATATGCTAAGTCAGCCACACAGAAGAATGCGGGATGTGCAAATTGAGAGGTAGAATTAAAGTTCCGCTTGAGGCATGCCATCCAGCCACAATGCAGGTGTGCAAATGTGTAACATGATGATGTCAACAAACGGGATGAAACTGCTGTCAACAAAGAAGGTTCTAAGACTCAGAAATAGAATAATCTGAGATGAGGTCATCTCATGATGCCTAACACAGCAAGGCCTTTTGCCTACATTGCAACCTGTTCAGTGATCTTATACTTTACAAGAGCAGAGAAGCAGGTCAAAGCATCCTGTCAGTTCCCAGTAGGCCTGCTAAGCAGCTTACACATCCCTGATCACAGCCCCAAGAGCTTAGAGACCCTGTTGGCTGCTTCAAGTAGCTGGATCAATTAACTAATGAGCATCCATCAATGTATTGCAGACAAAAGCTCCCACTGGAAGGAGGACAAGGGGCCACAGGGTTAAAGAATTACTCGAGTCTGCAAGAGCTCTTCTTCTGTCTGTTAATTGCTGTACAATGTACAATGCATAAACATGGTAGCAAAAAGAAAGAAAAAAAAAACTAAATCAGACCTGGAAGATGCAAATGGTTACCATGGCAATTTCAATATCGTAGCACACATCAACACTACCAGAAAATCAGGCTGTAAGTAATCCTCAAGTGCACTGAAGCATCAGACAATTCTAGAAAATTACTAAAGAGGCATAAGGAGGAAAATTAAAATGTTTCGCAACGTTATTGTTTCATCCAGGGAATATTTGGCAGGCATGAAACAACCTGTGTAAGAGCTGTCAGGCTCATATCCGCATACCAGATAAGAGTTGTATGACAGGTTGATTGCAAATAGAAACTGCGTAACTCAGAAACCACTGTGGCGCGCACAAAAATCTCTAAATACACCAGTGCGATTAATGTATCAATATTTCCTAGCTCACTTCAGCCTTTCCAGTTTCTGTGGCTGAGAGAAAACAATAGTTCCTTTGTTAGTAGGTGAGCTCAGGCTAATCTGCACCTGCAGCTCTGCAACAAGCAGCCACATGCCTGGTAGCTAAAAGCACTGAGTCAGGGTGGAAAACCTGGTTTGCTGGACGTTTGCGCATACGAACAGACTGTCCCCTCAAGTATGACATCGGCTTGTGTAGATATACTGACTGCTTGTGTAACAGTAGCCATGCTACACCCACACAGCGGGAGAAAAAGAATCACAGAATACAGGCTTTAGAGCAGGAAAAAAAAGTGGAAGTTTGCATTTCGGAACAGAGAATGAGAGAGACAGAACTGCAGAGAAAGAATGGAGGTGGATGGAGAGACACTGAATCACTGGTGAAGGTCAAACCAGATTCACGAAGGGTTGTCATGGAAGCAGGATAATACTAGGGTCGTTGCCATGGGAGAAGCTGTAAGATGAGGAGCCGCGCTTGCAAAATCTTGCGCTACAAAATATTGTCTAAATATCTCCACCCTTACTATCAGATATCATTACATCAGCATACACGATCCCCTGGGGAAAAGAGGGGTGGGCATCCCATATGGGGAGTGTGTATTCAGTACGGTGCATGTGTGTGTGTGCGTTCACACATACATGGCTTAACGGTGAAGATAATACCGGCCTACCTCACATGCCAAGTCACAAGGGAACAAACAAGTGGGCATGTGTAATGGGGCAGCCGAATAATGTGTGAGACAGCGGTAATAGCTGAGACGCTGGGTGGCCACGTGAATGTGTTTGCTACAGACAGATGTGCGAGGATACTCTGCAAAACTCTGGTTAATCTTCCTGTGAGGAGAGATCATACTGTAGATTTACTGCTTTCATACACACACGAAGGCAGATTTACTTGATGTGTAAACTTGATCATTCTCTTTGAACGCTTTCCCCACTTTCCACATTCATTTAGCATCTCAGGGAAAGCTAGTGATGCCTTTATGAACACGTTTCTAAAAGGGGATGCTCAAACATGACAGCTGTTCATATACATTTTCACAGCAATGGTGCCACATATTTAGGCCAAATATGAAAGCTTAACAGGAGAATTGCACATTTGCCAAGAAGAAATAGGCCAGAGTAGTGCAAGGAAAACTTACATTCATTCTATGAGAGACTATGCAAATTTGTACCGAATTCAAACCATCAGGCCTCAGCAATTCTCAAACTTAGACTTCAGAACAGTTGTTTGATGTTAATCTTTGTGAGAATAAAACATAGATTATTGTGAAACCCCAGTTATTTCACCAAAATTTAAAATAAATAATAACCATTCTGAATTTGATAAATAAAAGATTAACAACTTAACAGAGACTACGAAAGCCTATTGAAACAATTTACTCTGAAAATCAGTAGCTTTACACTTGTGTTGTGCTTCATATTGATAAGTTGTACCTGGAACGGAAACTTTTTTTATTTTAAGTCTACATATGTATTTGTGGGTGGACTGGTATTGAATCATTTTAGAGATTGTTGTTGTTGTGTTTGGAATGCAAAGAAAAAAAATCAACATGAAAGGGAAAACAGATTTGGTACGCGTATAATGGTGCATTTAAAGTGCACATCAGGTAGGAAGGCGAACAGAGGAGTGATCGGGAATGTCTCCAGAGAAGAGACACGAGTACAAAAGCAAAGAAGCTGTCCTGAAGCTACGACATTTTAATCCTGTACATGGCAGAGTTGTATCCAAGACCATGGAGTAAGTGCTCTGCACTTGAGCGATGGTAATAAATAAAACAGCACAGTCATGAGGAGACCTGGAGATTTAAGAGGGAGCCAAGTGAAAAATCAAATCAGGTGCTTTGACAGAATGTGTGTGTTGTTTGACCAAGCAAGTTGGCAAAAAGTACCCAGAAGCCTTTAAACACAGTGTACCGATGTCTGAATATGCAAAATGGAGAAACAGACCGACTACAGCTTCAAATGTGCACTTTTTTTCCCCAGTCACTTGAATACATCACACAAAGATCTTCATGCAGTTTCAAAGCTCCACGATTTTCACTTTCATCTGCATGATTTTTGCATGTAGTACCAACTTTAATCTAGTTAAATTGTAAAATATGCAGGCTTAATATTCATTGCTATAGTTCACATTAAATAATTCATGTTTGCAGTCAGACAGCAACTTCAGAAATACTATGAAAAGCTGCCCTTTAACATTGACGTACAGGTTTAATTATGATTTTTCAATAGCATGACTTAGAGAACGCTTAGACCTAGGTATGTAGGAACATATTTCTCTAATGTTTACAAGATACCTTTTTTGTTTCAGGGGCCTAGGTCTATAAAAGAAACCGAGGACCAACATACAGACCTGAAATAATTAATCTAGGTAATAGCACAATAATGACTGTTTTTTGTAACGAAGTCTGTGCTTTTTGAGTGAGAGTTTTATTGGGGCCAGCGCTAATTTGAAGCCAGCACATTGTTATCATCAGTGGCATTGAATTTAAAGTTGCATCTCTTTTTTTGGTTTTGCGTGCAACGTCGGATTAATTTGTTTACATTTTCCAGTGCCCCTTCCTATTCAAACAAAAGTGCCATTTTACTTGAGCGAACATTTTGTTTTGTTTTTGTACAAGTACCTTTATGTTTCAATGGAGGTTTTCTTTTTTCTAGCATGAAAAATTGAAGGGCAATGTGAATATATTCAGATGGCGAATGCAGGGGCCACTGGCTTCCCATCATGCAGTGCACACATCAGAAATGGAGCAGGAGAAAGCAGGGACCCCTGGGATAGTGGCACGGAGCTAAGAAAAGAGCTCCTCTGCTCTCATTTAAACAGGGACAGGTGCTAGAGGAGGAGAGAGGTAGGCCAGACTGAAGATAGGATGACAGAAGAGGTACAGAGACTATGGTGGGATGCTGTGGTTGCTAGTTAAAATACAACATTTAAGAGTCAACACCCCATCTGCTAGCACCAAGTAATCTCTCACTCAAAACAGACATATCATTTCCCGCTTTTACAGAGCATCCATTTACTGGCACAACTGCAATGCTTCTGTCCCACGACCATTAACCTAAAAAGAAAAGATCATTATGCTGCATCTGTTTGCAGCCTCTTTTTTTCCCTGTATGAACCCCTTTTTTTCCAACTTAAATAATTACAAGCAGGAACATGAATTTCTTTGTGCGCTTGTGTAAGGAGGAAAAGGGGAGGGGGGGGGGTGTATCTTTCCCCAAAGAAAACCTAAGCAGTCCATTTGCTCACTACAGTTTGATATTGCTCTTTTTTCCTATCATGTTATTTCCCAAAAGACATGTTTTTTTTGTGCTGAATCATACATGATGCTTTATTAAAAACGTGGTGATTAGCGAGGTTCTGGAACAGAGGGATTTGATTTCTTCTGGCAGAGGAGTCTAAACTGTAAGCACTTCTTATCCTTGTTCAAGTTGCTGAGAACAGACCAATTAGGCAAATGGTCCAGAGGGAATTTATGTTATTGTTAACTAGAAAATTGGTAGACAGAAAGCCGTAAACAATTTAAAGTAAAACACAAGTGGGCTCTTCATGATAGTAGTTTGACTGCTGCTGTTGTGGTTAAGATGAAGACAACGAAATACTGGCCATGTTAGGGAGCATGGATAATGTATCCTGACAAACACGGAACAGCCCTTAACTCTGCTTTGTACGAGCATAAAAGTAGACTTGCCATTCCGGCGGGATGTAAGTGATTCTACAACCTTTGGATCACGGGAGCCTTTCATCAAAAATGTATTGTAAATGTGTCCTACAAATCACTTTTATAATCTTGCTTTTTGCTGATTATATTGTACCTTAGAAATTTTGGCTCTGTAAAATTAGCTGGACATCTGACCCACTGCACACACACATAGCTGTCTGCTAGCAATAAACAGTGAGGCAACACAGCAATTTTGAAGTTAAGAACACGTAGTGAAAACGTAAATAACAGTTTAATACTAAAGTTCTCAGTTGGCTTCGAAATTTGAGGTTTGAATGTCTTAGATGGCTTTTCTATTCGCCCATCTCTATTCTGGGCAGCTGTTAGTTTGTTTCACCTCACAGGATCTCTCCCTTATTCTTAAGACTGAGAGCCCTCTGACTGCCATCCTATAAAGTGAGGACACAACCACACACATCACAAACATAACAAAGTAAAAAAACACACACACATAATATATATACATTTTGTTATATATTTATCCTAAAACAATAAAATTAAATGTTAAGATAATTTGTTCTTCACAAAACCCTTTTTTTCTATGAAGTGTATTACAATTAAATATGAAGCACCATTACATAAAAAGAGTAAATGCATGTAGTTACCGTCTACAATTACATGTAGCTCCAGTGAGAGCTATAGAAACTCCATCTATATGTTGGATACATCTCTTAAATAATTCCAAAAGGGTCCTTACTAATGATGCTTATCAAATTACTGTGAACTTTAGGAGAACGTTTGTACCTTTACATTAGCTTGACATTTGTGCTAGTTGATACGAGTCTTTCTCCAAAAGAACATAAACACTGGCTGGTTAGGTTCCAATAAATATCTCCACCCTGCCAGATGATGCCATTTCCTTAGAAAGCCCAGAAGACACAAACTGTCACTGCAGAAGTAAGAGCTCACTCCTTCTACATGAAGAGGGATACAAGAAAAGAAGGATGGGAGGAACTGTGGAAGAGAAGGAAAAGAGTAGGAAATGATCAAGGGAGAGCAGGTGTGTGTATAATGTGTGTTAGCATGTGTGTGTATGCATGTGTGCGTGGGTGGCGAAGTGACAGGCGATGATTAGCCCAACCAGAGGAGGATACGTGGGAGGGAGTGTGTGGGAGTAGTGGGACTGGCTTGGGGAAGGAGGACAGACTCTTTCTCTTTAGGCGGAGATTTTCACAAATGGATTAAAAGAGCACTCAAACACAGAGATGCGCAAAAAAACTCCCCCCGGTCATGTGTATAGAAAAATCGCTGAACGCATGCTTGCATATACAGTGTAGTAAGGGTGGATTCCTGCAGGAACATATTGTGCTATTGTGCTGCGTTGGCATGAATTAAGATTCAAGCTGAACTGTTGTGCAATTACATGTGTCGAGCATGGAAAACAACCACAGAGGCAATTATTTTGCAGGGTAATTTCAGTCTGTGTTTTAAACATAATGTGTTTATTTGTGTCAAAGACTAGTTTTTAAAAAAAGGAAAGAGATGCAGAGCAGCTGGTGACTCTGAGGTGTGTAGGTGGGACCATTTGCAGCCCCTCACTTAGTGAGCCTCTGTGGAATTAACAGGCTTTAAAGAGGTGCATCAAGAGCTCAAACTCATACATACATAACTCATAACTCAAATTCATACACTGTTTATATAAGGAGAATCACTGACTCCACACCAACCGATGAATCATATGATTAGATTTATATCTTTCTGAAACCGCATGGATGTAGCTTCTATAAAGTCAGTCGAATATCTCTCAGTGCATCAGGGTTTGAATCTACACAGATGTACGCACTGATGGTTTTATTGAGAAAATACATTTGTCTGATGGTTTCAAAAAACATTGGTTACAGAATACATGTCTCATCTAACCCTACAATGCCATTTAAAGGCATGTTCTTTTTCATTAGCCATCTAATCAAACAGGAAGGTACACTAAAATCTTGGACATGATTTTAGGTTTGCTCATGGTGCTGGCAGCTGTGTCTTTTCTTTCCTCAGGCTGTTGATGAACAGTACCTACGCTCTGCTGCCAGTCAAACAGGAAACCCAACTGTAGGTCTCAGTCACATGCAGGTCAGGACGATACAACTGACCTTAGGGTGGGACTCCAAAAAGTCAAAAGCAGGTGGTTGGAAAATAAAATATAAACTTTCCCCATGGGGAACGAATGGGCCTGCAGTGGTGTTGGGTGTAGCTGCTAAAGCGGACAACAATAGGAGCTGATATTACACAACAAAATCTCTCTTTTTTGCAGTGTACAGAGATTTGATCTTTGATGCCTCTTCTAGAGGGCAATGTGGAACATTTGTCTCTCGTCCTTGTGGTCAGGGATGTTTTTTCATCCTGTCAACATTGCTTTTGAGACACATTTAAACAAATAGAAACTCTTTTTATCCTTTCTGCCACCTCATTCTTAAATGTCTCTGATGGCGGGACAAAAGTTATTCAAATGCCATGTATATGCAGAGATTAGCTATTTATTTTTACAATCTTTTTTTGTTTTTTATTGTTTTGGCTGTGACAGCATCCTTATCCATGCAGCTGCACGCAGCTCTGCTGCACTGACACTTTGTTTATGTGATTAATCGTCAGCCCTATTTTTAAAGGGGGTTCTGTTGTAGTGTGATCAGAAGATTGTCAAACTGAATTGCCCCCTTGGATAAATAAAGTCTCAACCTTAAACAGAACACAACTGAGTTACACAGGACTGTCTTCAAACTACTTATAGGCTAGCTTAGATTCTCTTTAAAAAAAAGATAACTTTACCCATTATTTGAACATTTATAGCAATGAAAGGGTCTTACAAGAAATAAGGGCTGAACTGACTATAATAATCAACTAAATACCTCACAGATGCTGCAAGATAGAAAGATGGGGTTATATGGTGAATAAAACATCACGCAAGTACTTTCATGTCAGTCCCAGATGACTGGACCGGAGGAAATCCTAAGTGCATTTTAGCTCCACTGAAACAAAGGCCCTGTCAAATCAGCTGCTTTTTATACACAGATCAAGCAGTTAGGAGAACAATTGGTGCAAAGAAAATCTCTTCAAACAGGAGTGCATTTCCCACGGACTGGGAACCACAAGTACAGACACAGTAGAGACAGATCACCAAGGAAACTACTTGATATAAGACAATTAAGGTTTACCTCGCTAACCGATCTAGAAGTTTGAAATCAGTACACACATACATATTCCTGCCACATGGGGTGGAAAACATCATACTAGTTTTGATTTTCTAATATCTACCTTCAGCTTGAGTGGAAACATGATAACACCATCAACAAGGCCAAATCATGTTAAGCCCACATCTCACTCATCATTGGTACCTGTGGATTTTCTTGATTACTTCTCTCCATTGAAAGGAAAATCATAAACAGGAAGTAATTTTCTATGATACTCAGGCCACTTAGAGACTGAAATGATTCTGTAAGAATTCTAAAAATAAAGAAGTAAAAACTGGCTGGAGCAAGTAACTTTACTTACCCATGCCATATCCTAAAGACGGAAGGTAAGGATAGCTGACGTGTGTCTACCTATGTTTTCATAGACATGATGTTGGTGTAAAAAAAAAAAAAAAGAACAAATATGTGTTTTTAATCAGATGTGTATTAGTTACTTACCCAAATCTTTGGATCCTTGACTTTCACTGGCTAGTTCACCCATTCTGACGAGGGCATCAAAGTAGCCTTTTGCAGCAAATGTCACATCTAAACGCAAAGAGAAAAGAGTGGCTTGAATCAAAAGGTTTTACAACTGGGCATTTAAGAAAGTGTCAAATGAGAGATGCTGCAATTTTGTGTAAATAATCAACTGTGTTTTCTCAGAATTTTTTGAAGACTCAGACATTGTTTTGCCATTGGAAAATAAGACACTTATGCTCTAACACAAATTACTTTGTTATCATCACGGATGCTTAATTGCAGGAAATTATTTTCTGACAGAAGAACTGTGATCAAACGAATTACTCTTTCATAAGAGTTATGTTTTGCTCAAACTTCAGAGTTGGAATTAGAAGAAATTCTGCTTCATTCTAACTTCAAGGTGTGTGGTAGCATTTGATTTAATATTCACGTATTTCCCCTGCACATTATTTCAGTGCTGGATTAATTAATTTCCTCCAAAGCCCATGGCTACGATCAGTTATGTTAAAACGTTTAACTTGCTTTGTCCATATTTGAACAACTATTTAAAATTATTTATGTGTAAAAGTTCCACAAGTCCAAAATGTCCACATCAGAAATACTAGATGATACTGCCCCTTAAGCCTGAAAGCCTGCGACATTTATTTTTTAAATTCTGATTGTCATCTGTGCTAAACATGGTGATGGGGTGGGGACGAATTCAGGTAAGCTGCAATGTGACTCACCCTGAACCAAAGGTGGATCAGTAAGTTTCCGCGCTTGTGAAAGGTTAGCAATGAAACTGCCATTAAAGCTGAGAGTAAAAAGTTATTTATATGTACCAGCTGATGCCTTCATTATGGTAGGTAAGCTAATCAACAACTACCTATAAAGACCTTGTTTCAAAGATTAATATCCAGTTCAACCCCTACTGCTCAAACCTTTGCTAAGCTACCATCAAAGGTCAGAAAGGGCAGATGCAAGCTTCCACTGAGTGTCAAACACTGAAACTCTGTGAATAATGGCGGCTGCTCTTGGAGGCCAGTTCAACAGCAGACCAGGTGACAGATGGGATCTGTGCCTGTAGACAGCTGCCAGGTGTGAGCCACATTTACAACAATAGTCTGTCAGGAGCAAGCAAATTCTAACAGACAGATGCAGCCATTTCTCAGCACAGGAAGTCTTCCCTGCTCAGGGACATATGCTAATGCTAGTCCCAATTACAGGTGCTGCAGAGGACAGCATGGGTTTGCTTCCCACTCTCCAGGAAAATAACTGAGGAGTAAGAGTGGAGACTTCAGAGCACCAAACCTTTAATTATGGCACAACAGATCTTGTGACTGTCTTGATATAGAAAGTGTATGAATGCTTGTTAGATCATATGAGTTTGCACATGCGTGGCAGAGATTTGTGTGAAATTGATGGCAGGAGTCAAAGCTGCTCTCCAAGTAACAGACACTTTTCTTGCTGATGCAGCTGCTGTGTGATATGCTAAATGTGTGGTTGAAAAATAGCTGAATAGATAAGCAGGATCTGTTAAGATACTTCTGTCTTATTAAATGTATGGTGAGGGGTTCAATCTGACAGATGGAGGGGATTACCACATCTCTGATCGCAAGGAAGACAGTAGGTTGGGGAGGGGCTCATTTCAAACCTACTGATCTATTGCACATATTTCACTCCAGAGGAAGTGAAGGAAACACATTTTCATAACGATGACATGACAGAAATATCTCACTGCTAGAGAGCCTGAATAAAATGTTGAGGGCTAAATCTGGCTTCCTGCAGAGTTGAAAATTAGACATATTTTGTTTTTACACAGACAGAGCACTGTGTAATTCAGTGATTGACTGCTGTGTTTGAAAATCTGGAATCCACACATGTCCAGATCCAGGCTTTCAAATCTTTTGGAACTGTTGGTATTAAATCATTTCAATGATTACACCATATGGGTGTAAGTGTGTCCTTCCATCCCCTACCACAGCAAATCCAAGCTACTAAGTCCTTTGGGTTGAGCCAATCCTGCAAAGTGGGTCTTTAATGGCTAAGTGAACCCCTACCAGCCTGTTCCCTACCTACACAAAAGCCGGGATTAGTTATTGTGAATGTTGGGGAAAACAAGTATTGGCTATCGTATAAAGAATTATTTTTACTGGTTTGGTAGGTTGGGTTTGTGTTGAGACAGGGAAATTAAAAACTGAAGCACTGTCATCTAGCCATGAAAAGTAAAAGGTCTTTAGAAGAACCATACTAAAAGTATAAACTGTGAAAAGGAAAACATCCACACACCTTTTTCCTTTGTAAATCTAACTGCTAACTGTCACATGTCCAGACTTGCGCATTACATTAGATTTTGTTTTACCACCACTGCAGCATAGAGGTCATTGCAGAGTTTCTGTCATGATATGCTCTGAGCAGGTTGCATGAAGATAAGTATGACATAAGTTTAAAACACCTTAAAGTGAAGTAGATCAATGCAAAGAAAAAGAGTGCTTGTTTGGCTGAATGCCTAAACACACAATGAAGCAAAGAGAAACAAAAAAGAAAGCTCTTACTGGCCAGGGCCTTTTCGTAGTTCTTCCCCATTGCAACAAAGTTCCGCAAGCAAGGGTTGAACTGCTCCATGATGGTCTAAAAGAAAAAAAAAAGAGACTGTTAGTGAATAGAGGTTTCACTTATCATTGGAACAAGGTCAAGAGCACAAGATGACCTTCTCTGTTTTCTTTCTTTTTCCAACATACCTCAAAGTCCTTGAGGTGCAAGAATCTATCTTATATAAACAGACATGCACACACACACAGACACACACAAAAAAGACTCGAACAATAGCAACCCACAGGACTTTAAAGTTGTGTTTCAAATGTCTTGTGCTCAAGATAATCAGTGTCTTGCAAGAGTATTCGCTCGCTTTGGTATTCTTTCTGTGTTGTTGCCTTATAAACTTGAATCAGTGGAAATATAAAATGAGATAAATGGGTAAATAGAAATAAACAAATTAAATAAAAGTAAATATTTCATATCTTCTGTGTGCTTACCCTGTCACAATGCACTGTAACAAGATCTATCTGACAATAGCTTGGTTAAAGCAAATGATCAACATTTTATTAGTTTGGGGTGTTCAAAGATCTTCAGCTTATTATTGATGTAAATTATTAAAAACATATTACAAAAACCTCATTTTCATAGTAAAAAACCAGTATATGAGTTATTGCCACAGGAGATATCCATTTTAAGCTGAGCTAGTCTAAATGTTGACAATGTATGCTGCTACAATTGTTTCCTCCACTTCTCCTCCACCACTTCTCTCCCTCCTTCTCTGCTCCACCAGGTCCTCCAATTAGTTGTTCCCAAGTCAGATACTCAGGAATAACCTGAGGACAGGGAGACAACCACAACACTGCAGCAGCAGCAGTCGTAACACAGACCATCAATACTGCAGGAGAACACTTAATAATCTACTTTTTGCCTGAATCCACACTAAGGCAGGATTATATTAAAGTGCCACCAGCGACAACCGGAGGTAACCACTCCAGCTCATCCTCGTTCGTCACTCAGAATTCAGCACTTTTGCTTTACTCTTCCTCACAGTATCTCCTTTAAAAATAAAAAAACAACACACACACCAAAAATTCACTAAGTATCTGTTAGTGTGTCTATGTGTGTGTTTGCTGTGTTAGGCACTGCAGTTTAAGTGGCCTGAGTGCAGCATAATCCACCTACAGAACAAATACAAATGAGTCAGGAAAAAAGAAAAAGACTTTTTCAGCAGTTTTCATTAACGCTAACCTTTGAAGAGAAATATCTTACTTCCTAATAACATGATGAAAATACGAACTGGAATGCAGTGAACTGGATTATAATGATAAGAGTACAAAAGGACAAACATGAGAAAAGAAAATCACCATTAGTTACTAACTGAAAGCATGAATGACTCAACTACACAATAATGTGCTTTAAAAATAAGGAAATAAAAAGTCCATACAAGCCCAGACTCCCGGATGCAATTGAGTCTTTATTACAGAGAACAATGTGGCAGCTTATTGTTTCAAAAGTTATAATGACGCTAAGGCACTGCAAGAATTAGCAAATTAAAGCACCGTACTCAAGTTTAAACAGCTCCCGTTATACAGCACCCGTTTCCCTGTGTCACATATTTCTAAAGGATGGGAAGATAATTGGGGGGAGAATCCCATCTCAGTTTCACACGGTGTTTGCACAAAAGGTATCCCCACTCCGTCTGCCTGGGGGAAGATGAAAGACATCCCAAAAGACCTTGCATACGAAATGTGTATTCCTTTTGATTTCTCGTTCTGCTTGATTCTGATGTAGAAAGGATCTCGGTGACAAAAATAAGGCAACCCGAACATGTGCATTACAAATGCTCTCATATTAATGGCTGTGTGCGTCCTCATCCACACACCTACATTAGCAAAAGGGTTTATAATAAAGAGTGATGGTGTTTCAAAGTGGTGGGAGGATTACATAATGAAGCTGGTCCCAATGCGGCACCATTGCCGCAAACGCTCCTGCTGTAGAGGGCAAAGGTGGCCGACACCAGCCTAGTTGTCATTTTTGCACAAACTACAAACCCACTCTCTGACCATTGAATAGATACGCTGAAACAGCAGTGGTTCAAATGTTCTGCTAAAATCACACGATTCAAGGAAAATTAAAAGATCATAAAAAAGACAAAAATTACAGAGCATTTCACTTGACCTGCAGTAGAGAAGACACTGAGGTGGTCTCTGTCTTTATTGTTGCTAAATTTGTCATCCCAGTTCTCTTGCTCTACATTGTCACCCTAATTGTGGCAGCTAATTGGGAAATGAGGGCAGGAGACACTTATGGTTTTATGACATGTTGGGAAAATGTTTAGCAAGTGGACGGATTATGAAATAAGGTACTATAATAATGTCCTCTATTACTAACATTCTGTATAGACTTTCAGGTTAACAAGTAGCAGAATTAATAATCACAGCTCAGAAACAGTCTCAAATACTGAATGGATTGAGTTTTAAGGGTCAGGAAAAATTAAATCAGGCAATTAAAGGATGGGAAAATGACACCCATTTTTTTTTTTTTTTTTGCTGTGAGTTGAAACAGAAGGGAAAGAAAGAATTCGCAAAGAGCAAGAATGAAGGCTGCAGATAAGAGAAAATATCGAGAGGAATTAAATTATTTCTACTGGCATTAAAATTAATTTTCCCCTCAGTGTGAAAGTAGCAATCAAAACAAGGTCAGTGCACTAAAATAGACAAGTTCAAATTGGGGAACATTCATTCCTATCTGTTGATTCTGTTCATTCCTGTCTCTCTTGTACATGCATGGTTGCACCTACACACAAACATAATAATGATATGCAAAGGGGGCAATTTGAAAGTAACGCAGGCTGATCAGAATCAGGAGGAATCATACGCATAAACAAGCTGGGATGCCATCATCTGTTCCCCCGTGCCCTCCCTTCAAGCCTTTTCTAAACGGCACCCTGCTGCAGAGCTGAAAAAGCTGAGGATTAGATGAACATCAAAGCTCCCATTTACCTTTTCCAGGATAACTGTGAGGATCTGTCAGGTAATGAAAGTTGACAAAGGCAGCCAACATGAATATGTATTCAGAGAGGAATCTAAAGAAGGTGGGTGATCTTTGGATTGATATGAGGCAAACAAGCAGCAGCCCAGCTGAGGGACAACTGAGACCTACACCATTTTCTGTGCAAATAGTTTGACTGCAGTGTCACCTTTCTAGTTGACCTCAGAAAATGGTGAGAGACGCCAGATCAAGACCAGGCATGTCAGGATTGGTACGTCTCACCTTTTTGCCAGCTTTCTTTGGGGAAAGCTTGCATTTCACAAGTGACTGCAACAAACTTCAGGGATTTTAATCATTTATGGGATTTTAATAAGGAACTACCTCCCCAAAGTGAAAGTGTATATTAAAACCTGTTCTTAAACAAGTTAAATTACTCAATTGTGAGTGTTTGAAATCAAATGCACTGCTCTGTATCCCCACTGTCAGTTTTGTCAGTGCCTGTCTAAAGTTGTGTGTCCTCTACATAACCATAATCAATCCACCTTCACAGTAACTAAATCTGACATGAAAAATCAAACATTGCAATGTGGCTGCTAAGCCCAAATCTCAGAATGACGAAAATCTAATCACCCGAGATTTCAGAACAGGATATGAACTAATGAATGCATGACTCTGTGATTGGATTAACAGCGGTTTGGAGTTCTACACCGCCTGAATAGCAGGCATTATACTGAAAGCCTGTGTGGTAAAAGCTCACTAATAGCCTGACAGAACAGATGGTTAGTTTTTACAGAAACACCTGGAAACACCTCCATTAAAACCAGTGGAAAGAGGCACTTTAACCAGGTGATCAGATGAGGCAGACATCCTTACTTGTGAAATACAGACATCCAAAACCAATTAAACTAGAAACAGGACCGGAACAGGAGCCGCCCTTGTTGATTGTTGTCAGACCAAAAACCCAAATGCATTTACTTGTACAGGATGCCAATTGTCCAAAACATTTGCATTTCACTGGGAATCAAATGACTGGAGCCAAGAACCACTAGCAAGCACATTAACCCCCCTCCTAATAAAACACTGTAAATATCAGAGTTGGGGAAGACAAAGTAATTGTACGGCAGCGAGTGTTAAATGCATTAAAACATTGAATATGAGCTCTTAACAGTGGGCTTTATTGTAACATGCATTTAGTGCATTACTCCACATAAAGCTTCAGTTTCAGATTATTATGGTATGAAAATATTTTGCAAAAGCATGAGGTAGTGCTGCTGGATGTGGAGGAAATCTGGGCATTTTGCCAGAGGTCACGCTTGGTCAAACTCTAAAGTTGTTTATCTCTACCATACTTGGTTCTTCTTCGAAGTCAATCAATTCAGCACAAAGGCTCGTCCCAGCCGATCACAGGCCCTTTCGTTTTGCAGTCACAACTGATAATTCCCAACTTGTTGACATACTGGAGAGAAAGCACTCACTTTGGAGAGGTTGCATTCCAAATCTAATTAAATTTCACCAGGAGGACATTAATTCAATTTCAAAATCCTGTTTAAAAATAGACTAGTCCCTGTTTTGACTTTGACCATTTCCGCATCACAGATGGTTTAAAAAGTTTCCGTTAAAAAAAACTCTAAAAATAGCATTTCTGCAGAGTATGCCTGCTTTTCTGAATTATGAAACTGAAAGCTATCAAAAAAGAATGATAAGACAAAGGTTTTTGTGCATCTGCTAAACTAATCTCATAATAAACTAAAATGTCTTTATAAAAAAAACATCCACAGTGAAATACTCCCACCCATACTGATTAACAAACACATCCAGTCTCATATTTCAGTGTAAAGTCCATGTATACACTCTGGCAGTTTGAACTTCTTGCATTCCCAAAGACTAACTGATACTAGAGTACACATAACAAGGGCTTTCAGTGTAAACCAAGATGAACATCAACTCTGAGAATACAAGGCAAATCTTTGTCCCTCTTCCAAGTTGCATTGAAGGGAACAAACTTTTACTGGCTTCTGAGCAGAGAGAAGATATCCCTCCATCCTTAAAGTGTGCACTAATGTGCGACATGTCCCACTTAAAGGATGATGCAGCAAGCCTGCAGAAATGATCCCAGAATTCAAGGGAGAGACTTTGTCTCTTTGATCAGGCTAAATGATAGCTCGGACTGTGGCGGGGGGGGGGGGGGGGGGGGGGGGAGGAAACGTGACCTATGGCAATCCACTATCAAGCGCCCAAAAAGGCAGAAGCTATTACTAATGTTTTTATAGCAGGGGTCCACTTAAGGAATTTAACAAGGCATGTCAGAAGAGCAGTTACAGTCTTTAGGAAGTACTTGCTTTATGAACATCATGTACACATCGTTTCCTATTCAAACACAACTCTCATTGAGAATTTTGTGGACAAAAGAGGAGAATTTGTCTTATAGTCTTTGTATTTTGTGACGTAAAAGGAAACCATTTATTTCTTTCAAATTATGCACACACTGTTTGTACTTCTTCAAGGTCTTCTACTCCCCAGTGGCAATCCTCTTTTTGGATGAGCTCAATAGTTTGTTATTATAAACGTTTCTCCCACTGTAGACTTCACTGAGATCCTGTCAGGTAATTGCTTTTGGCCGCTGTTACAGAATCATTTTGGTTGATTTGGTTGCATCTTGACAGGACATCAAATTTAATTTCTGTGTTTGGAACTGTATTATATGGGTCTAAATGTGTATGTGGAAAACATAAACCCCTTAAACTTAATTTTTATCCCATTTTCACCTTCTACTGTACGGCACGGCAAATTTTTTGCTCTGAAGAGACCTCCTGTTTACTTTGCTTGCTTTGCTGCCATATGCAGCAAATATGACCCTTGTATACACCTCAACATCACTGAGCTAACCTAATACAGACTGGTAACCATGGCAACCACGGCTCCGACTTGCTTAGGAGAACATTCAGAACCTTTTTGTGAAGGATAGCAGTGCATTTCTTTCAAAGTTTGTCAGAATACGTTTGAACCATAAGAATACTGGACAATTTGTGGCAACAAAAAAGGAAAGAAAACCTTTGAATAGCACGGCCATTTCAGTACAAACATTGTGTAGAGATTTCAGCACATTGACAAAGACAATTTGCACTTGGATCTCTAGACGATTCTTTTTAACAAAGTTGTCACCCCTTTTGAATGCAGCATTGAGGGGGTATAGTTTGCCCACTCACTGTCTTTTCCTTTTTCCATATCTCAGTTAGCTAGCCAGAAATTAGATGGAAATGCATTTTAAACTACAGACCAATTAAAATAGTGTTGGTAATGTGAGCCAGCTGCATTAGTCATTTGCAAAGTTTGGAAGTGAGAGCATTTTTTTTTTTACCAAAGGATAAAAAGCAAGAAAATCTAACTACGTGGCTATCCAAGCAGCGTTGCCTTACTGTACAGTAGTATGGCTGGCCTGTGGTTGCCTGCTTAGCCAGCCCCAAGTGGGTGTAGTGTAGCCAATGCTACCCAAAGTGGTGGCATCTGTGACAGAAAATATACTGTAACAGCAGCCACAGGCATGTTAACTATTGTCCATGACCCATAAATGTAAGGCCATTGTCCACTGCCAAAGCACTTACAAGAATTTTCTGTCTCTGTGCCTCCCTCCGTCTGTATAATTATAATGTCACCCTCTAGTAATTAAGGACTTCAACAAGGATATGGACTGTCTCCATCTATTTCCCCCTCTTTCCATCTATTCTCTTCCACCCACTCATAAAAGCATTAACGGGATTTTTTTGTTTGTTTGTTTGTTTTAAACAGACGAATATGAATGTATGTCGTACTTGAGTCGTCTCATACAGCAGCCATCTTAACAAGATAACTTCACATCAAGAGTAGATATTAGTGACAATTATGATGGTTCTTTGCCATCAATACACAGTAGGTTTGCATTTATCACTGAATATTGCCAGTCTCTGTCCTTGAAAAAGCAATGCTGAGTAAAAAAAAAAAAAAAAAATGGATAAAATGAGATAGAGAGAATGTCTCTAAACCATCCGCCCCCAGACGTGCAGAGAAGGTGGGTGTGTGGAGCAATAGTCCTCTCTCTGCATCACAGTCAAAGGAACAGAGAAAAAAAACTGCTCTCCACCACCAGTGAACATTATGATATCTCCTACAGTGCAAATGCAATAATTCCAAGGCTCTGGGTGCCAGCAGGCATAAACTTGTTGAAACACAATATTCAGGAGGCAGATGTTCAGGAGCTCCAGTCACTTCTCACTCATTTAAATTGTATATTATAAAATAATTGGTACCTGACGAGGTGATCCTTTAGAAAAATTAGGATGAATGAAGAAAGGAATTATAACTTTGTTCAATTCCCATCAAACGACTTTCATGATGGAAAACAACAGGATCAGTGGTGTATATACAGCAGACAAGACTGGTTTATGAAACAGTCCCTCTGGAGCTTTTATGAATCACTTTAAAATGGCCCTGTAATCTAGCACTAAAATAAACACGTACATTTTCCAAAGATCACATTATCATCACCACCATCCTTTTTTCTCCTTCTTATTTGTCACTAAATACAAGTCCTATAGCACAATGATATGACAGACAGGCATAAGAATAATGGCACATTGTTGCTAAGAGACCACCTGTTCAGATCTCCCTCATGTGACTGTGGTACAACTGTAGTTCTCTTATCATCAGAGAATCACTCGTGTAATATAGAGAATATCGTGACGGAACCGCAGAGAAACTATTACATAACAAGATGTCTTTTAATCAGACTTGCTGCATTTCAGAAGAAGCTTAAATTAAACAGCATGCTACTCTGCTAGCCGACTTTATCACAGTCTCTTTATCGCAGATCTTGGAACAAGAGGGAATGGTAAATCACACTTGATCCAGTTAACATGAAACAACTATTTTGCCTTTAACAGTCGTTTCAGAAAATGGTATCCACTGTTTTCTTGGCAGTGTTGACGTTTGGGGAGTGGTGCTGCATGGGAAAATGAGTGGTGTCCCGAGGGCTGGTGGAAAGGAGCCGCTCCCTTCTACTCCCTTACCTGCAAGGGTGTGTTTTAAACCTGCATCACACAGAACACAGGAAACGACACCTCCTAGGATGAAGTCTGAGCAAATGCAAGCAGGGGTTACATTGCTCTTCAGGGCGTGTGCAGCCACAGCTTTTGTGCAACCATGCTCGGTAGAATTAAGGTCAAATAAATCTAATTCAAGTAAAGTTGATACCAGCCGAACTGCATGTTTGGCTGAATTAACAAACAGCCCTATTATTCTTTAGCTTCTACTCTTGAATAATCCGTTTGTTCACTTTAAGCAAGCCAGGTCATTGCTCAGACTTCATCCACCCGCATGCTAAGAGGCTTGACCCAAACCACACCCTCCCCGGCCATGGCCAGCTGGTGGAGATGGCACCGGAGCAGACACCAACACCGAGTGTCACTCTTAAGTATCCGTCTCACCCCGTCAGCACGGGGATAACTAGATGCCGAACGCCATGTCTGGAGCCTTCCATCTACGCCAGGGAGAAGTAAAGTGAGTCACAGAGGATAAGGCAGAGATTGCTGGGTTTACAGGTCTGCCTCCCTTGTTGATTAAGATCATCTCAGGAAACTAAGGAGTGTCTGTGGCCTTTACCAAAGGAGCAACACTCACAGTGAGATTCAGAAATCCCAGTCTCGCCCTCACTGTCTACAGTTCCAGTCTTGTTAAACACACACTCAACTGGGCTAACATGAGTCACGGCGGCGTGGTTACCCCCCTCATTTCCCCAGTGATTACTCCGAATCTTCCCAGCTGCTGGCTGCGCTGCCTTTATATATGCTGTGTGTCTTTAAGTCTCACCTTGCATGGAAAGCAGACATACTATTATATGCAGGTATCAACACGTATTTTTAAATGACAGCAGATTTTACATTAGAATTTCTTTCACCTGTTTTAGACAAATTTAGAGTTTAAGATCTGAAGTATTCCTGCTTCCCAACAGTCAAGTGGTGTGTAGATCACACCAGCCTTATTGTGTCATTTCATATTTTAACTTTTACTGATTTACACATTACCACGCACAATGATCTTTCCAAAATAGTTTTGATGATAAAATCTTGGTAGTATGACAACCTGTATAACTCCAGCTTTATCTCCAGCTTTTTTAGATGATGTTTGTTCTTAGCAGAGGAATTTAAAAAAGAAAAATAAACTTAATAAGCTGTACTGTACTGGTTTTATTTGGAATGGAAGCCTCTGACAACTGCTTTCAGCATGCAGCCTCTCCTGAAAACTCCTCCCCAATGAAAGTTTAGGTCAAAGTCAAACTTTTTCTTAGAATATTGAAGCATGTAAAAATATGCTTTTTGTCTTCAGAGAAGATAGCATATTTGCAAAGTAAGCAGTGCGACACGCGGTGCTCTTTGACCCTCTAGCCTTTGCCAGTGGGTCAGATCCCCCGTGTGGAGAAGGAACCCCCCACTCCACCGCCCAGCTGCGCTTATAGCTGTCAGGGCTCTGACAGGAGGCCCACTCCACAGAGACTGAGGATGACTGCTGCGTTTGTACTTAAACCAACTAATCCTTTCACAGATCAAACTATCCTCAACTAAAGCTTTAGATGCTTGCTACACATCCATGCTGCCATATTAATAGATGCTCACATGGGGAAAAATCCCAACAGACCACAGCAATCATCCACAATAGATACACCTCTGGGTGCTTGACCAGTTCAGAACAGAACACAAGTTCCCATTCGAAAGCCACAAATGATGAACACCCATCCTATTCTAATGTTTTCTTATGATTTCTGTATCAAAACCTTTCATGTAGGTGCTTTCTCTTCTTGTTTTTGTTAAGCATTTCCTCCATTCAGGTGACCAATGCGTGTGAGTGCTCTTACAGTTGAATCATTTTGCCCACTCTACTGTCCTCTTATGCTATATTTGCTCTCATCAACTTTTTTTTTCAAGAGCATTTTGGTGCAGATTATGAAGGCCACCCTGCTCTTTTTCCACTGTGTAAATCTAATAGTACTGAATGAGCGAGGTTACATAAAGAACACGCATGGACGCCTCACAGTTAGTATATCTGCTAAACATTAAGCAAAAAGACAATTGCATTTGTCTCCTCTCTAGTGATCCTTTTTTTTTCCTTTTTAGGGTGTAGGTGATGTGTCCTCATAAAATTAAAACCTTGATAAAACTGTAGTTTGTCAATTATACATCAAGCAGGTGATTTAACTGTGACTGTCTTAAGTGCAGTCATAGATGAAACTCGTTCATCTCAATGGATATATATATGTATATATTTTTAAATAGGAGGATTGACGCCTACATGCAAAGCCCATACAGATTTCTACAAAGGACAGGCTCGGGACAAATGTTTACTTGTTGCAACACAGGCTTAACGTCTTTTCCAAAGCCAAACACCTATTCAGGAATGCAGAATGGTCCTGTTTCAACTACTTGACAAGATCAGTCACCTGGTTTCCTTGGAATAGCTTAAACTTCAGTCCGCACTAAACAGGCAATCATTCAACAGGCCTACATGAGGTAACACACCGTCAGACGGACACTGGTTTGGAAGACAGAGCTATTTAAACTGGACGCTGCTGGCCGGATTCACACACTGTTCAATTTATCAATTTAACTGGGGCGTCGCGGAATATTCTATCGTGTGTGGAAGACGAGTTTCAGGGCGTGTCACAACTGATTAAAACAAATAAATAAAGAAATAAAACATGTGTCTCCCTAAAGAGATTAACGGAGAGTGGGGCGTGCAGCACAAGGCTTTGGATTTATTTAGTCCTTAAAAAGAATTTTCCAAATGCTGCACTGATATACGATGCGTCTAACGGCGACAATCCTAAACATTTCTAAACTTTGTCTATCAGTTGAACCTTACCTTATAGACATTTTCCGTCATGCGGTGAACCTCGTCGGTACGAGACATGGTGGAATCTTCAGCCAGGACCATAAACGTTTCTGTCGTTGAGACGTTTATCCGCGTAAAAGGGAAAACCGGCGTAGAAAAGAAATACAAGTTTGATCTAACAAAGAGCGAGAAACGCGACACCAAGCGCGCGGCAGCGCACCCAAAACCTACTAACTAAACACACCTTCCCTCTCCAGCTGGTGGTCCGCTGATGCCTTCAGGGACATCAGGATAGTTCTGTTTTTCGCGACTGCGAACCGGACTTGGGTTTAAACGAGAAGTCTTTAAATAACAGAGAGAATGCCGTAAGGATGTTTTATTTCTCTGAAATATAATATGCACTTCTCGTGAACACAGAGCAAAGCGGTGTGCCAAATGGGACCGAGTAACGGCGGCAGTCCGACATTAGCTTGCCCTTTGGTCTCTCTTACGTCCTACGGTATGGGAATGCGGCATTGTCTTGTCAAAGTGCAGACACGGGCACCCGCCCCCTTTATCTTTGTACCAATGGAGCATCACCATTCCCATAGTGTTCTGAAGTAAATTCGCTCGTTGGCCCACAAATTTGCATCCTCCCAAAATAACAACCCTCTTTAGGAGTCTGACTGAGCATGCACAGTCTTTACAAGTTATGCATTTACCGTGTAATTTTGTCTGCTGACACAAATAAGCCCATATATAAACGAAAAGATGATAAATGTTTGGTTAGACATCCTCCTACATCATTTGGACAAAGTGTTGCTGCCCTGGCATCAGTGGAATTCATTGTGGCTGTACCCTGTTCATTAAAGCGATTGTGCTTGCTGCTGTTGCCGCTGGAGCTAAATATGAAGACGAGCAGAGCTGTTGTCCTTGTCAAACCACGTTTCCATTTACAGAATAAGATTTCATGTACATTACTGCATTTCATAAAACAGTAAGCAAATCATAGCAGTTGTTTTCTCGCTCACCGAAGGGAACAATTTGTGTTGGCCTCCATACCAATTAGTGTCAAAGTGCCTATTTCGAGTAGGATTGTAAATTCTACTCTGGTTTTCTTTTTCTAAACATCTCCCACTCACAATAAACATATTTTCCTTTAGTCAATAGGCATGTTCAGTGCCTTAAAGACAGGCTTTGTGCTCAACAGTGTCAAAAGACATCAAAGAGGGCCCCCTTCTGGCCAAAGTTAGGTGTTACATTTTTACTGGCAGAAAGTGCAGGTCAGAGGTCATGAACTTAAGCTTATTTTGTTTTAATACACGTCTGATAAGGAGGAACATTTAATATTGATTAATTATATGAATAAGCAATAAAACATCAAACCGGCTGTCAGTAAACTTAAATTGGTCTTTCTCTTTCCCAATTTAATGTGGTCATTGCCAAAAAGTGTCATCATTACACCACACACACTTCTCAGGAGTCGGACCCTGAATACTCAGCTGCTGCTAGAAGAAAAAAAAGGATACTCTCAGTGCAATATTTAATCTTTCTTTTTCAACCTTTTCTTCCTTCACATATACTCCGAGTTATTAATGTAAAAAAGACCATTAGGATGGTTTTGCAGGCCCCGTGTGGCCCATGGACTATCAATTAATGAGTAGCTCTCCAGGCCATGTTAATAGTTACAAAGAAAAATCTAAAATTAGTTTTTGTGAAAAAGAAATACTCAAAACCACATCTGTTCTCACAGCTAAATTTAATTAGTAAAACAACTTAAATTAATGTTTAAAACATCTAAAAATGACCATGAAATTAACTGGTTCAGATCAGATCAGAGTACAGACAGAGCAGATGCTGTAAAATGTATGAGGATTCTCTGATGTCTGCAGGTCTCACCTTCAAATACCAAAACTAAGAACAAAGAGGTGCTGCTATGTTTACTTGCAGCTCAACACTGGATATCAACCACCAACTCTGACGGCTCCGTCAGGCTGCTAGCATCTCTCTGTTCGGTTTGCTCTTCAGTTCTCTTCTCTCTAGAGATGAAACATACACAAAACAAAGGTAAGAAATAGAGGATCAAAATTTAACATTATATCACATGAAGACTCAGAGCCCTATAATGTGTTACAGGAATGTAAGAATGTAAAAAGCATGACGAACTTACCTGGTTCGGCTTTGGCTGCCTCTGGTATCTCTGGTAATGGCTCCGTAGGGACCTCTGGAAGTGCTATGTCTTCTCCCTGTGCACATATACAGGGTCACATTAAAAAAAAACACAAACCAGCAAAAAAAAGGGAAAAGACATCATTTAACAAGCTGAAAAAAATGCATTCAGTTACTGAAGATTCAGGAGGTCTAATAAGAAGTGACTATTGATAAAATGTGTGTTCCCAGGTGTTTCCAGCTCCAGTCCGAGGCGTCCACAGTCATTATGAACAGCAGTGGTCTGCTTTCACTGATTTCACTGACAAAACAACTGTGCCAGATAAATCATTTAAACTAACTCAGATAAATAGCTTCAAATTCTCTATAAAACTGAACCAGAACTTGATTCAATACCTTTTAATATTAATATTAAACTACCACAAGTTACATGATTTTGTTTAAAATCAACAAAGTTCTGGAAGAATAGTTTTGGTACACAACAGTTGTGTGCGATCACTGTTGGCCAGTGCAGAATTGATATTTATAGAGTTCCTGACACGGACCAGACCTTTCGAGCATAGTTCACACGTTCCGTTTGGGAATCCTATTCCATAACTTCGATGTCTCCCTGCATTACCATCTCAAGAGACAGTCTTATTATTCGAGCCAAGAAAAGTCTATATAAACAGTGTAAGCCAACGCTCTGGTCGATCCAGTGTTTTACCATCCACACTAAAAAAGATATCCTCTCAATTTATCCTGAAACTTGGGCTGCTCATACAGTTTTAAACAGAGTCTATATATATTTAGCATGATTCATATTTAATTTATTTCATATAAAATTATATGTAAAGGTCAATTTTGCCTAGAAATTCCTTTACTTATAGTGTTTGAACAACCAAATCTTTTCAGGTTTTAGGAAAGATTAGCAATAAAAATGTCGTTTAGCGGGAGAACAGCTCCATTTTGCCTGCAGTACCTTAGATAGAACTTCCCCCACTGAATTACAGTCTCCAAATTTCATTTGTATTACCATGCGTGTTCAAGTGTGAAACAGACATTTCTGAAGTTTGATACAGTGGAGAGAGGGTGCGTGCCATTTAGAATGATTACTGCATTACAACAGCAGAACAATCTGCAATGATATTAATCACTATCAATTAGTTCAATTAAAATCCACAATAGCTTCAATTACATCTTGTTAATATAGAACAACAACAACTGTGCGGTAGAGTGAGCAAAATTATTTTGGCATAGCGGAATCACTCACAGAGATTTTCTGCAAATCTGAGGTCAAATAGACAACATCTATTTTGACATAATGTGCTTTCATGACTCAGATCTGCATCCGCCCCACAGCCAACAGCCAAAGACTTAGTGTAACTATAAAAGTTGCACAAACGCTCTGAAGAATTTTGTCGTATAAACATTTAAGCATGCAGTGTAACACTTACCTGAGTGATAGCTTCCAGCTCTGCCAAAACAGCGTCCTCGTCTTCCTGAGTCAGGGCTCCAGCCAACATTTCATCTATTTGCTACAGTAAAAAAAGAAGAATACATAGTATGTGTACAGAAAATACACACATTGTAATATGGTGTTTTTATATATATACCCTAACCCACATTTGTTTTTTTCTGTAAAGATAATTCTGTACAGTTGTATAAAACCAATGAAATGAAATAAAGTATTTACCCTTTGATATTCAATAGATTCCTGGGTCTCATCAAGGATTCTTTCCACATCCTCTATTGACATGATCTGCAAACAAAGAAAGGAAGCCCATGTTAAAGACAGAAATGTTTTAGATGCTGAGTGCTTAGTCTGGTTGGCTTTTTGAATTTCCTAAGCAAAATCTCCTAACTGTATGCAAGGATGTGCAGCAGTCACACCACTGTAGTCAAGGCTTTCCTTCTTAATCCCTTAATCTTCAAACAATGTGCGCAAGCTATGCTAGCGATGCACAAAGCAAAAGCCCTCTTTGCTTCTCAATCCTCATCCAGGGATGACATTAGAAAAAGTATGCCTTTCAGTGGGAACTTTGACACTGTTACAATGAACACTGATACATGCAAAGCACCAGGAAGTATTAATAAACTGTGACTGGCATATTCATGTGGAGCAGGAGAAAAAAGTACATATATATCTTACCTGGTGCATACTTTTCAGGCAGTCATTGCCAACCTTAAGTCCCTCAATGACTTTCATTTCAATCTGCATAAACTCGATATCTTGAACCTGTGGATAAACATAAATGTGGTGAGATTTCATCACCAATAAAAACAGTGAGCTCTTTCTCTTTTCCAATCTTTAAAACAAACACACAAAAAATGAGAAACTATCCTGATCCTTCCATTCAGCATTGGCACTTCAGCTAAATGTAAGCTTTGTATGCTGTCAATACTGAGATGGTATTAAATGGTATTACATTTCCAGAAACAGATGTTGGTAAACAGATGGCATTCTTACCATGCGCTCGAGGTTGGAAATCTGACTTTCAGTTTTGTCTAATAACTGATCCTGATATCGTTTTTTCTTCAGAAGCAGCAGTGCTTTCCTGAAATCACAAATTCTAAGGTAAACATCTAGAGCATAAAAACAGTGTACACCTTTACCTGCAGATAGAATAGTGTCTAATACTTCTACAGCTCAAAAGGCTATTTCACAGGCAATTACTTATTCATACTTCTCTTTTATGTATTTATTTACTCTGCTTTCTTTCATGATGATCTGACATGAGAACAAATGTGGTTTACTATATGAGCGTCTGCTTACTCTTTTTTGCCATCTTTTAGCAACTGCTTTGCCAGAAGTCGTTCTTTTTCCAGCTGTAAGTTTATTTTCTTCTGATACTGCTTCAACTTATCTCTCTGCTGTTTCAGTTGCTGAGGGGGGAAAAAAATCAAGATACAGTTCAAATCCAGGATTATAAAGAACAACAGGATTTCTATGGAGCAGCCTATGCAGGTAATCAGACGAACCAACAGGGCGGAATAAACTATACCTATTTACTGATATCACTTTAAACAATATCTAAATAATCAATCGTCTTACAATGTATATATAAACGGAGCGATGAAATTACAGTAAAATCTATGGGTAGCTGGATCACCCAGCATTAATCCGTGTTGCTTTTTAACCAAAGCAATGAGAAGCCGCTGCTAATAGCATTATGTTCGTATAACGGAGCGGCTACACCTGCTATCAGCTCACCAAAACTGCTTTGTCTTGCTCCGTTACTCGAGAAGGTCGGCTCTTTTTCCCAAAGACGTTTCCCATTATTCAGCCACATCTCCGCCACATCCTCCTGCGTCTATATACAGAATACTACGTAATAATTAACATTTTTCCCCGCAGCCTTATACGGCTAGCAAAGCTAACTGACTACACCATGTCCATGTACCGTTTCCGTGTTTTCTACGGCAAGCGAGGCAGGTCCAAATGTCTGAGACGTGTTGTATGACCATAGAATAAATAACTTGTTCACAACTTCCAGACAGAATAGTGTTTTGATATACCACAGATCCACTCACAGATCCAAACGTTTCTTGGAATAAATTGATAAATTGATAAAATTCATATATTTTTAGCGACGTGAAGCAAGATTTCACCGTCAATCGATTGGTTGCAATAGGCTCCCCAGGGGTTCCTGGATCAGCACCATGGACAGCGATCTGTTTTGTTAAAATAGTACATTGTAATAGTGAACAGATGGACCGATCATTCTTTTATAACATTTTATTTGTTCTTGTAATCATAATAATAATATGCAATGAATATTGATATTGAAAGATATGTGGATTAAATAGACAAAAAATAGAACAGTTGCAAAAAACTAAGTGGAGTCAAGAGTGCAATGTTTTTCATTTTAAACAACAGTAAACTAGAAAATGTGACCATTTTTGTAAACCTAAAAAAAAAAAAAAACTCAAATGGAAATCTATACAAAACGCTGTTTGCACTGAATTTGTCTTTTCTTAGAATTTGTCTTTCATGCAAAAGTTTTAAAAAGATCAGATTCCTAACTGGACTGCAAGTTGTTGTTTTTTTCCCCGATTCTGTTGAAGGTCTGTTAAAGGGCATTTCTGACTACTCTCATGCTCTGATGACAGCATGAAGCTCTGACACAGTTTTCATCTCTAAAGATGGGTTGAAACTATTGTATTAGATAATCAGATCTTTCAAGTCAAATTACAATAAACGTGATGAAAACAAACACAGCTTGGACCTTTATATTTTGTAAAGCCAACCTAATATATGTTGAAATATTCTTCTTCGCGCAATTACATCATTTTTTTCTTTTAGTTATGGGATGTATTGAGGACAGTAGTCCTTGTGACATCTGTTGGTGCCCTAAATCCCAGTTAGCCTAAAAGCGTTAAAATATGTCATTTTCACCAGAGAGCAAGACAAAAAGAGAGCAAGCATTAAATCAGTTAGTCTAAATGTAGAATTTTATAGCTGAAGTTTGGTTTTATGTGATACATTATACAACATAGAAAATAGTATATAACTGTTATTTTCAACAATTTCAAGATTGTCAATAGCCAAGTGGATCTAAACAAAAATCCAATTTCTGCACACCGTACTCATAATTACATCAGTCATTAGTGGCACTGGTTCAGAAACATAAAAACAAAACAAACAACAAAAAAGCAAATATTTCGATGTACTTTTGCTCATACACATTTTTATTATTTTTTTATTTTTTAGAAAGTCACAACACACTTATAAAAGCCAGGATATGAAAATCCAAGCTTTTTCAGCTAAGAGGCTCAAGAAATATTTCCCAAATGTTACATAAAACGCCAATAAGAAATAAGTCTATTTGACTAATTCTTAGAGGCCTATTTGGCTGTTCAAAATTTCATTACATGATTTGTTAGGTTTTTTAATGACACATTCAATTACTATAAGGTCATTTCAAAGATGAATGTATTTAATTTCATATTGCACCATTCAAAAAGACAAGGCCAAAATAATGTACTTAATTGCATGGGATGCTGCAAAAATGCCATCCTTTCAATCTATTCCACAGCTTTTGAATTTGATTCACATGAATACTTATAATTTGAGTAACAGTTTTTCAAGAAAATATGCTAAAAAGGAAAACGAAAAAAAACACCATTCAGCCTTGGGATTCTGTAGTATAGGCCCTTTCTCTTCAACACGGCACTTTCCACGCATTGCACTGATGTGTTACAGTAGTAATTGCTTCAGTATGGCCTACTTTCATGTCTGAGATTTAATGGCAGGCTCGTACTTCTGTAAACAGGATTATGTCTTGTGGTCGGTCTTCCTGGTAGGAGCTCAGAGTCTTAGACAGAAGCACAGAAGACGGCTTGGTATGTAACAGGTTAGACCTGGAAGTCTGTCCCAAAGTGTCTGATCTGAGCCTCGGTCATTGAAACATAGGTGGTCCTCATGCTAGGTGAATACTGCATGAAAAAAGAAAATGGAAAAACAAGATTTAAGGAGATGTTCATTATGCAATTAAATATTGTAAAAATAAACAAAATAATGACATCATGTTATATAAGTTTGTGAGCACTCCTTTGTTCTGTTCCTTAATTTGAAACCTGCAGATTTAGGAGAAGCTATGCAATTTTTTGAGGTGTTAAAGAGTATGGGAAGAAAGGATGGAGAGCATAAATGAGCTTACGTGGAATAATTTTGACTCAAATGCAACACCTCGGACAACACAGTGAGGAGGAGACAATCCACAGAAATGTAATGGAGCTTAAAGGATATCCCTGGGCGTCTAGGTTTTAGGCTGAAGGGATCTGTATGGCAAATGTCATGAGTATGTGGGAAAGGGGTAAAATTAATGAAGAAGATAAAAGAAAAAAAAATGTTCATGTGAAAACTGAAAGCCAAAGAACAAAAATGTAAAAAGTTATTAACAAAACCCTGCTCTATATTCAGCAGTTACAAAATATACTGGCAAACCACTTATATGATACAACTCATACAAAATGTAGGAAGAGCTGATTCATAAAAAACAAAACAAAAACCTCAAACCAAGAAGATATGCTATATTTGTCAGTGTGTAAACTCAAGAATTTATTGAAAATATAGTTTTAGTTTTAAAAGCAGCAAAGAACAGCTACCAATTTCCAAATTCTCTTGCTCCTTCACCCTCTCAAATGTTGTTTGATATGTTGTGAATGTAGTTCAAGCCACAAAAGTGAAAAAAAACAGAGCATAAAAAGTAATACAACAGAAACATTGGGCATGAATTTCTTATTATATTCTATGTGTTATGTATTATTTAGGACCTGCTCTAAAAACACAACAAACTGTACATTATGAATGCACAGTTAGAAGTGCATACCCAAAAATATATTGAGCAGGCAGCAATGTTTGTGGTACCACCTCATTACACTAATTTAATCGAAAAATAAATGTGTTATCTTTAAAGTGTACTGAAGGATATTTTCCAACTAAAACTAGGAACAAGGGAAAATCATTCGAACCTTGGTGAAAAGAAAAATAATGATTTGAGCCTGGCAGCTACAAATAAATGGAATTCCACAAATGCCCAGCAGAGATCAGTCTTCCATCAGAAGCACAGATATAACCATTTTTAGAACATCTTGACAATGAGCAGCCTGGAATGTATAGGGATTATGTTCATGCTTTCTATGACAGACATCATCAACATGTTCATCACACTAGAGATACCGGAGCTTCACAGGGCCAACGCACCGAGGGAGGTGGGGATCCTCTCCCTATCAGAGGTACATTCTCATAACGTGGGGTCCCTCCAAACAGCATAGACTGATTCCTGTGACAGAGAGAAAAGAAAAGGTTGCAAAAGATTAAACACACAAATACTCCATCGGTTATTGTAAAGAGAAAACACAGCTCAATTTTCACCTCTCTACATTGGCTATATCTCCAATTTAAAATACAATTTCTAATTCATTTTAGCTAATAAAAAAAACAGTCTAGCTCCACTGTGATATCTTATCATTCCATGTTAATATACAAGAGCTTGGTCTGTCTCTGATCTTTTTGTTACTCCCAGGAGGACACACAGAGCCTTTAGATGTCAGGTCCTTCTCATGGAACCAACTTTCAGTTTGGGTTTGGGATTCAAAATTGCTAACTGAAACAAAGCTAAATAGTTACTCCATTCATAGCGTTCATTCGCCCTTAAAATAGTTTGTATCAATACTCAACTGCTATTTTCATGGCCGTTTTCTTATCATTTTTACCCTATGTAATTTCATCGTAATTACATTTCATTCGACTGCTTTTCTTTGTTCTGTAGAGCACCAAAAGTCGAACTTCAATGCTTAACACATCTAATGAATAAAGCTATTTTGAGATTATCTTACATGTATTCAGGTGGTGGTATTGTTGAAGTAGAAGCAGATTGCGGCGGTGGATGAAGGCTGACTTGGCTGCCAAGGCTGCTGATATAACTACAGAAACTGTGTGTGTTTGACCTTCTGGGATTATATGATAGGCGTCGTCCTTGGGGGTTGAATGGGTCTTCCTCATCTATGTCATTGTACTCTTTATCCCTAATAAGTTACAAATCCACACACAGAGGTAGAAAGAGTACATTCATGAACACTTTGAAGAAGTGCATCTTGGGCAGTACGTGATGGGATAAAGAGGTCACTCGGCACTGACCTGCTGCCGATTAGTGTCCACAATCGGAAAATGACACACAACATGGCAGAGAGTGCGCAGGCAGCCAGAAGAGAAAACAACATGAGGTAGAGAAGCCCCTCCGCTCCATCATAGCACACACCAATCAAGGCATCCAAATAGTCCTGGAAAAATAAGTTGTCAATGTCCAGGGCAAAAAACCCATAAAACCACAAGCATTACACACATGTGCAACTATCTATAGCCTGAGTGACTGTTTTATATAGTATTACATTTTCCATTCTTTATTTCTACTTGAACTGACAGTGTTTGCACACATGCTCTGAAGTTCTCATGAGGTATAATCGTTATCATCATCACAAATTCTTACTAACTAGAGCAATTATACTTGATCATTGTGGATTGATACATTTTAAGTCATAAGACTCCTATTTGAGCTTATAATTCAAATTTAGATGTAGTTTAAAAGAGATCAGTCACGGACCATGAACAATGTTGGAAATCAGATTTGAAAGTAAACAGTTTTCAGTGCTCTTTTGGTGGAGAAAAATAACTCCTTTTATCCCAGAAATAGTGACAAGAATCCAAGACTCAGACTAATGCATGGTCCTCTGATAACATGCCTGTTATTGATGCATTTTTGTTTGATTTTCTAGTACTTTGCATTCTCATGTTTTCACTGCTGTTGAGTTACTGAAAAACTGTGACTGGTTTAGAGGATTGGTCTATTTTACATTAATTGTTTGCATTTATGAGACTTCCTTGTTTACAATCCCAAATAGCATTTTTCACTGGCTCATGCTGAAATAACAGCTGCACATTATTTCGAATGTATCTTTAATTGACACAATTCTGTCAGTTTTTTATACAATGTTGAACAATATTGTAACAAAAGCACATGAAGTACACAAAAATAAGGTGGAAAATGGCAGACAACTAAATTCTAGCTTTAAGCCCTTCTACGGAAAATTCCTTCTAAATGTGCCCTGATCAGTCTCACCATACCTTATGCAGCCCCCGACAGTCCAGCAAAACTGTTAGCTGGTGAAGACTGAACTCTGTGGAATTTAACAGTCGCTGGATCCCTAAAAGGTCTCTCTGCATAACAGGATGTAAAAAGGGCTACAATGAAACATAACTTTCCACAATCTGGTACAATAGTATGTCAGCCAGTCACTCACCTCAGAAGTGGGAAAAACGGGCACATAGTACTGCAGAAAGCCTTGGATCTGGATTTGCATGGTGGTCAGAGAGCGCTGACAGATTGTTAGAGACTGTGAAAACACAATCACCCGCCACATCACACACAGATCCAAAACATACAATGAGAGGATCTTATCAAGCAGAGAATTGTTTAGAAGGATGCAGCATGTAAACAGATAATTCTGCGTTAAATAAGGCTTGATAATACGCTTAACACCGAACAAATTTCTTTTTAGACAGATTATCCTATAGCGTCAATTGTCCCATCCACTGTGATCCGCTCTGCCAATTCGACAAACAAAATTTCAAACATAAACAAAAGAGCAATATTTATATCATCTGGGACATCAGTATAAAGATGATTCTTTCACAATGAACAAGCACATTTTTAATCCATGGACGGGTGCTATAATGGTAGCTTAGCATGTGGGTTTTAATTGTTACAGGTCATGGATTTAATTCACTCTCTTAAGACTAACATAATATCTACCACACAGATGCAGAGCCACTCCAGATCATGAACAACCCTCCCCCAGATTCACTCTGTACAAAAACACATTGAAAGTCGGGTACATGTTTTATGTTTATTAGAAAAGCCTGTCAATGTGGAGTTGCCTTGAAAATAAGTCTTCTGAATAGCAGCTGATAAATTCCATGATAATTATACAAAAACAGATAAAGAGTTGATGAATGAATGGGCCTCAAGCACTGAAATATATGAGTTGACGATATATATATAGATATATAAATATAACCACTGTGGACCTAGCAACGAAAAAGATGTATCTCACAAGAAGAAAATGCAATGGATTTTCCAGTGTGTGTGTTCCTTGGTAAACGAGCACATGAGTAAGGAGACGGCTAGGACATTTAGTCAATACCTGTTGGTAGGGGTTTGGCAGATTTGGACTGCAGAACAAATAATAGTGAGCAACATCTGCAAGGTGAAAGAACGAGATTAGTCAGCTTTGTGTCTTAAGTTTCAGTGACAAGAGCTGGGGTTTGAAGTATTCTGTATGTTGGGAAAATTACCTGCACTGATGAAATCCCTGGTTTGGTTGACAATATACTTGTCTGGTAAGACACAGAAGTCACTTATGCCCTGTAGAGAAACAAAAAATAATTTATTGATCTATTCTTGCAAAACTAAGAGAAGTGCAACATAAAATTGGGCAGCTATAAATTAATAAAAAATCTAAATTCAAAAATGGAAATCTAAATTCCATTGAAAACAATAGCATGAGAGCAGGAGAAAAGTGCTTTTTGTATCTGCCAAAATAGAGATAGTCTCTTCCTGGCAGTCCCTGTGAGGCATAGCTGAAGAGATATGACAGTATGCAGATCTGCTCTGGATTTACAAGGAAATTATGAGACGCACAAACCCAAAAAGAGACAAAGCTTTATTTGTTCGATGTCTCTCCATTTCATCAGTCCCAATTAATCTGTTTTTGAACAAGTCTAAAAATCAGGTAAACAATACCCGAGTTACTATGTTAAACAACAACACATCCCATTAAGCCAATATGCAGAAGCAGTGTGTGTAAAACTAAGTACGCTCTCATTGTTACAAAACGAACTTGGAGAGTAAGATGCAGCCTAATGCGTCTAATCAAAAGCCTGATGAATCAATTCATTGATCATTCTCGCCAACTCATTGAAGTAGAAGTTTTTGTGGTGTCCTGGTCTGGCATTCTGGTATGAAGATCGTGATCAGCTGATCAGGTGATCTCCATGATCACTGATCAGTCAACAGTGAGAAAGATTATACATGAGTGGAAAACATTCAAGACTGCTGTGAATTTCCCCAGGAAGGAATGTCCCACATGTTCAGGCTGTGCATGGTTTAGAGGTTTTATTAAACTTGTTCTGTAAAACAGCTCCACATTGAAACATTTTCTTGCAATGTTACTCATCTAATGTAGTTACAATCGACAATCATTAATTGGTGCTCCTGTATTATGCACAGCCTTTATCCATGTCATCACATGATATTTGTTTTTAGCAAAAAAACAATAAAATGAAATAAAAAACAATCACACGTACGGACACTGTAAGAATGTTACCCTTAATCTTTATCTCATTATACCACCAGGGACATTTTGTTTATGCTCTGTCTCATCAAATATGCATGAATCTCGGAGTATTTTCTAGGACACCATCGTCATAATCTTTCCTCTCAAAAAGCATAAATTTTCATACATGCATTTCTTTCCCATGATGTGCATGCACTGCAAGTTTTTGCATACTGTCCCACATTGAATACCTGGTTGATTCTGTGTTGTAAAAACTGTTGACACCTGACGTAATTCATATGTGTACCTTAATTCAGAGAATGCTAATAAGTAAATACCTGGCCATGGATTTTACCTCAGCTTATCCATGACATAACCTTCCAGTGGGTGAGAGATGTAAGACAACCACATGTGTTACAGTCACATATTCTGGAAGGGCTGACCTAAAAGGTCAGAGGTTTCGGTGAAAGCTTACGTCCGACTATAAGGCACCAAGCTAAGATATAGTTATAGATAGAGACATTGACAATTCGAAAAAGAAAATGCATGAAATTGATTTAAGGTTCAAATCTATTCCCCTTTTCTCACATTTGCCTAATTTGAAACAGCTGCTAAAATGCCAAATCCAAAGGGATTATCCACAGATGTGAGACTCCCCTACAGGGGACAGGGAAAACAAGGATAGGATACAGTGGACATAAGAGATGGAGAAAGTCTAGAAGCGTGAACCCCCTATGGTGCCCCTAATTCAAGCACCATTAAACACACCGAGCCCAGATGCATGGAACACATGGTGTATAATCTTTTAGATAGAGCAATCTGCCAGAAATAAGAGTTCCTGGAAGAGAAATAAGAACGAGCACAGCAACCAAAGACATTGTGAAGAAATTAAATGCAGCAATTAAAAATAAAAAGCTGCTTTATTTACAGTGGGGCTAAGGACCCTCGAACCTATAAGACGAGAGATATGTAATCAGCTTTACGGAACGGCCTTAGAACAGAGCTTACTATACACCACAGACAGATATAGGCACCTTTCAAGAAGCGGACATGTTTGTTCATAAGTTCATTCGGGAAAACAAGAGATATGTTGCAAGTGACACAACAATCAATGGTGAATTTTAGAGCACGTGATGATTTGATTCTAAACATCCAAATTCAGTCATAAAAACTGGATTTAGAAAAAATAAACATAAAAAGTTTGGTGATGAGAGATCAAGCTAATAAATGATTGTTTACTCACCACAGCTGTAGCTGTGCCAGTTCCAAGTGAGGCCCAGCTCAGGATCAAAGACAATATGACAAACCCCATGATCCTGGAGCAAATGGAAAGGATGAGGTGGAGGTGGTGGTGATGACGCAGAGATGCAAGCAAAGGAGAAAGAAAAATGGGAAGAATGTGATGAATAGGTTTGGTTTTCTGCTGTGATCATCCGCCCTATTTTCAACCACTGAATTAGATTTATTCTTCTCAGTATTTGCTTGGAAATTGTTCTCTTTCACCCTGACCCTCACCCTGAAGATGATGGCCCTACTGTCACTGTGTTTTATAGACTATAGAGCTTAAATCTCATGTTTTAAAAAGTAATATCCAATTTGTGATTTGTGACTCAATTATCTTATTTGCTGTTGAAAATTGTACAATTATATCATACTGTACTCAGAAATATAATGCAGAATAAAAAATAAAGAAATAGACATAATCAAAGTGCACCTGATAATTACTGTCACAAGGTTAAGACTTTACTTCATTCTTGTAAAATCTGTTCAGATGTATTGTTGTGGTATAATTTAATTATAAAATAAAAGTCTCTCTATAGCAATTTTCTAAGAGACCACCGAGTCATCACTGCCAACTAATTTCATACGGCTAAACTTTTTTTAAGCCTTAAAATGGAAGATTTAGTGGCCCTGAATCGACCAGTAGACAGACAAGAGAAGGGATCAGAGAGGGGATTGAGTCAATCCCCGGTTGGCCGCGACAAGGACCTGGTTAGCTCCATGACCTTATAACAAGCATTCCAGGACTGCGGGCATGAGCGTGGCCATGCCCCCATTGTTTCTCTGTGTTATCCCTCTAATGATCTAGTAGCCTCTGGCATCTATGAAGATATACTATGGAATTAAAATATCCTGACTTTTATAGGTCAGCCCTTTTACATAACCAACTTATACATGTAGCATCAAAGCTATTAACATTCTACTGACACTTCCTGCAAATTGATTTGTTTTTTTGTTCATTTCTATGTATTAGTTAGGTGTCAGTGTTAGGGTATCAGTGCTGATCAAAAGCTACCTCAAGCGTCTCCCCTTTTTTTGACCACCTATGTTAAAAAAACTTTTTTTAAAACAATATAACCACTGGCATCAGCATGAAATAGTGTCATGAACATGAGTTAGATAAATCATGTAAAAAGAGACAGAAATTGGCCCCCTGATGGATGTAAAGGGGCCTGCATGAGCTTTGCCTTTCCATTCACTCTTGAGACCTCCTTGAAAGCAACAATGAAGCAGCCTGAGAGCACTTAATAATTAGTTAAGGGAGCAGACATATCCTGCTCAGGCGATCAATAGGCATTAGTGATGGCCATTAGAGAGGGATGTGAGGAGCGATCCCGTGCATCATCTGCTAGCGCTGACACGTAGGTTGCACTAAATTGGGCAAATGGGATGAGGACTTAGAATTGTGGATTTGCTCGTCAGACATCAGTAGTGATTTGAATCACTAGCTGCGGTTTACTAAACCAAATGTTCCTCCAGTGCAGTGGTGTGTCTGTGCGTCGGAGTTTATGATGGTTTACAGCTGCTATAACGGCATGCGCAACAAAAGCAAAGCTCGGAGGAGATGGAGAAGATGTAATGCCATCATGCGAGTTCTTAATGGAGTGTCCCACCATAAATTTGAAATTGCACTCATATTGTGGCATATTGTTTACATTTTCCCAATCAGGCCAAATATGTACCCGATTAATAAAAATAGGCTCACGCTTAAGTTAAAACCACCATGGTACCTACACGATAAGCAGCCGCTGAGATTGCTTGGCCATCCCCAAACACATGGCCAAGCAGATAACCAGATCCAGGATCAGCAACAGCAGATAGCTCAGCCATCTGAAAGAAAAACAGGGAACTAAAACCTCAACAACAGTCCCCAGAAAGCACACTTCATGCACACATGCAAGCCTCAGCAAGTGTGAGATAAACATATATTAAAGCCTGAATGTGTTGGCTCTGTGTTTTAAGTCAGCACTTGGGTCTTCCTAGTTCCTAGAGTCCAGTAATTTCCAGCTTGCTGGGCTTAATAATTCAATACCACCAATCGATAGGCATCAATTTTTCATTCTTCTTTGGAAATGTCATTAAAAGACACGGCTAGTATAAGCATAGGTTTAAAGTACCTATTCTAACCGTCCAAACAAATGGCGATTCTTAATTCTTACGTATAGCACCTCATGACTCTGTAGCAGGGCAAACCATGGATGTGCTGGATGTCACACAAACTTTCATTTTCTCAGCGTACCACAGTTAGACACTAGGTTAATGTGGTGTACGTGCAGCATAGCAGTAAATCTGTACACCAAAGTTAGTAGTGATTATAATTCCCTGATGTTCACAGAGAAGAACATACATACTCTCATAGGTTCATTAAAATGTAGACTGGCCACTCTGTCTGCACATGAGGTCATGTTCAAATAACACTTGGTCGGGTGTAACATTTTCATTTAATCCATAAAGCCCTGCTGCAGTACGTTCAATAGTTATATGAAATCCAATGAAAAAACAGGGGATCAGTGCCCAAAGAAGATATGATGTCAATCCAGAAAGGACACACCATGTGGAGCAATTGAGGAAAGTGTATGCTATTAATATAGGGATATTATATTATGTTAATGATCTTAATGTTGCTTTGTCTTTCTAGAAATTTTAGATGCAGCCAATCCAACAGAGGACAAAAGCAACAGATACGAAAAAAAAAATTTCACATCCTGGACTGGTCCCCAGTCAATGTGAGTGTGTGTGGTTGTTCATTTCTATGTGGCCCTGTGATGGAATTGTGACCTGACCACTGTGTAGACGGCCTCTCATCCAATGTCATCTGGGATAGGCTCCAGAACACTTGTGAACACTTCTTTTTCTTGTAAAACAATACGAGAGGATGGAGGCTCAGAGTAATTTGATCCATATGGATATGGTCAAGCACACACATGCAGGAATGATTCCAAATCCGACCATTCAATAGCTCTGCTCAATGGTTTTAAAGTTTTCAGTTTTGTATGATTTCAGTTGTCAACTTTTTTATTGTTTCCATATGTAAAGATCCCTTTTTTTAACGCTCTTAGTTGTTGTTTACTTATTTACTTGCTTAAATAAAGAAATGTATTATGTGCCTAAGTAATGAAGATTTCAAGAATATAATGTGTTGTTGGGACTTTCATGTCCTTTAAATTTATGCATGCAATTCCATGTTAAATATTGCATGGACTTAAAAAAAAACTCAGCTTTAATCATTCTTTTAAGGTAATCATTGTGATGGTACAGTTTGTGTTCCGTTTGTGTTGCTCCCAAAAATATGGGAGCTTTCTGTATTTCTATTTTCAGTTCAAATACTTAACTCCTCTATAGGCCTGACCACTAAATTTATCTGAAAGGTAAATTTAATTCCATAAAAAGTATGATATCATGCTTCATTACAATGTAGAAAAACACAAGTTTGAGCTTTGGGAACATTTTCTAAAATGGCAAATCTTGAAAATAACCAGGGAATATATTAATGGGATGATTAATTCATACACACACCTACAATATGATTGGAATTACAGAGGTGATTGTAGTTACAATTCACAATGACATGCATAATCACTGGCAGGATATTTTTATTTGATGCAAACAGAGCATAAATACTTCAAAACATTTTAATAATTTGCTGGTATTTCCTGTAGCCTACGTTTAATAAATTAGATTTATGCTTTCATCTTTATATTTTTGTTGAAAGAAGAAAGAAGATTATCTGTCTGTATGGTATTACATGATGATAATGTATACACACATACCTACATATATACAGGGGTTGGACAATGAAACTGAAACACCTCTCATTTTAGTTTGGGAGGTTTCATGGCTAAATTTGACCAGCCTGGAGGCCAATCTTCATTAATTGCACATTGAACCAATAAGAGCAGACTGTGAAGGTCCAATTAGTAGGGTAAAAGCACAGTTTTGCTCAAAATATTGCAATGCACACAACATTATGGGTGACATAGCAGAGTTCAAAAGAGGACCAATTGTTGGTGCAGGTCTTGCTGGCGCATCTGTGACCAAGACAGCAAGTCTTTGTGATGTATCAAGAGCCACGGTATCCAGGGTAATGTCAGCATACTACCAAGAAGGACGAACCACATCCAACGGGATTAACGGTGGACGCAATAGGAAGCTGTCTGAAAGGGATGTTCGGGTGATAACGTGGATTGTATCCAAAAAACATAAAACCATGGCTGCCCAAATCACGGCAGCATTAAATGTGCACCTCAGCTCTCCTGTTTCCACCAAAACTGTCCGTTGGTAGCTCCACAGGGTCAATATACACGGCCGGGCTGCTATAGCCAAACCTTCGGTCACTCGTGCCAATGCCAAATGTCGGTTTCAATGGTGCAAGGAGCGCAAATCTTGGGATGTGGACAATGTGAAACATGTATTGTTCTCTGATGAGTCCGCCTTTACTGTTTTCCCCACATCCGGGAGAGTTAAGGTGTGGAGAAACCCCAAAGAAGCGTACCACCCAGACTGTTGCATGCCCAGAGTGAAGCATGGGGGTGGATCAGTGATGGTTTGGGCTGCCATATCATGGCATTCCCTTGACCCCATACTTGTGCATGATGGGCGCGTCACTGCCAAGGACTACCGAACCATTCTGGAGGACCATGTGCATCCAATGGTTCAAACACTGTATCCTGAAGGAGGTGCCGTGTATCAGGATGACAATGCACCAATACACACAGCAAGACTGGTGAAAGATTGGTTTGATGAACATGAAAGTGAAGTTGAACATCTCCCATGGCCTGCGCAGTCACCAGATCTAAATATTATTGAGCCACTTTGGGGTGTTTTGGAGGAGCGAGTCAGGAAACATTTTCCTCCACCAGCATCACGTCGTGACCTGGCCACTATCCTGAAAGAAGAATGGCTTAAAATCTCTCTGACCACTGAGCAGGACTTGTATATGTCATTCCCAAGACGAATTGACACTGTATTGGCCACAAAAGAAGGCCTACAACATACTAATAAAGTATTGTGGTCCAAAACCAGGTGTTTCAGTTTCATTGTCCAACCCCTGTATATATAAAATAGTTAACTGCACAGTAGAAAATTAGTTCAATATCAGATTTGATTTATTCTGCTATCAGGAAAAATTCAGCTTTTCCAGTGTGAATTTTAAGAGGGAGATCAATGAAAACCCATCTGCTCTGTGTCTGTTCTGGATGACTTTTAATCCCTGTCTGAGCCGCTTGTTTACTCTATCCAAACACAAATTAAATAAAATGATCTCTATCACTTCACAGGAGTTGGTTAGGTTCCACATACCTGTAATACTCAACGAAAGCAGTTTGGTTTGCAATGGCTGCCAAGTCAGCCTTAGTTTTGTCTATGTCTGGCAGAGCCGTCAGCTCACGGATAACATTGTTGGCCATTAGCTGCATGAAGCGCAGAGCTTGAAGGTAGTCAGCCCTTGCAGCAAATATTTCATCGAGGCGTTCCAAGTGCTGCTTGAGTCCAGTTTCCACATTTCCTAGAGATCCGGCAACCTAAAGAAACACACAAAAAAAAATCGAAACGAAGATAAATTAAGGAAGTTTGAACTGCTACAGGGGAATGTGGAGTAAGAGAGAATATATCATCAGACTGAAACATAAATAAATCAATAAAATGCACTCATCCTGTTCATGTAATAAATATATAGTTAGCTGTGAGAAACAAAGGAGCTCTCCCCTGGGAAAAGACTAAATTTTTCTTTTCAACTGTGTTTAATTCAGATAAACAATGTTATGGTGGAAAACAGATAACAATACCAGGGAGGTCTGTTATCAGAGGGGTGTGTGATAGAGAGAGCAGAGGTGCTAGTAAGCATGGTGGAAGACAGTGAGTGTAAATTACCCTTCAGTTTTTAAAATAAAATGTAATCATGTGTGGAATTGTGGCACTTTTACAAAAAAATGCAATGCCATTTGTTTTCCGAGCCCATTGGATGAGAACCCACTACTCATCTGACTGGCATGTGCTCCAACCATTTCATTATTTTTTCGCTGCAGAACAATTAATAACCTGCTGCAGATTGTTGGGGCATTTTAAATAAGATGAGCATCATGAACGCTTTTTTTAATTGAAAATTCAATCTGTCTTTGCTATAAGCATTATGAGATGACTTTATTCCAATCTTTCCCTAAGAGTCTCTTATCTTTAGACAGCTCAGCTTAACTAGCCACTTCTGACAGTGTTAATAAATTAATCCAAAAGTGATTTGGGCCAGGACTTGGAGGGTTAAATACAAAATACTTCCGGTAAAAAAAAAAGTATTTCGTAATTCTTAAGTATCGGAACCTGCGGCAGCCCTGCTTTCTTGATCGGTTTTCTTTTTCTCTTTTCTGAGAGGGACTGTTCATTCCCACTCTATGAAAATTCACAACAAAGAACACAGTGTATCTCTCTCTCCTTGACACAGCAACTGACATGGCAAAAACGTCACACTCTTGATTCAATTTTACTGAGTGATGACACGGATGGTTTCTAAGTAAGACCCCAGAACTAGTGCCAGTGAACAGATGGAGCAAAGATACAGGCTGTCCTTTTCCGCTACTCCAGCAATCCCAAAGGGTAGAGAATGTGATTCCCATTAAACTGCTCTCGCTCCCCACTCCTATGTTCATCATCTCTCACAGTTCCTGCCACAACGCCTCAAATCTTATCTCCACACCAGTCTGCTCTGCTGTGAGGAACGGAATCCATCAGCTAGCTGCAAGAAGTGATCCACATTTCCCTAATCTGGACTGCCCTGTCTTCCTTTAAAATGGATTAAGGCTCTCTTTTACAGAAAATCAGGTCACAAGGAGGATCCTCTCTTTACTGGACATGCCTGTAATATGAGACTCACAGCAGCTCAACCCAAAATGCCAATTTCACATGCGACTGCTCTGCTTAAAGCCTTCACTGATTTAAGTGTATTCACTTCAGGATTAAAACAATATACGATGCCATCACTTCAAACTCCATAAATGTTATAAATTGAGAAACAAGGTCCCTGAAAGAGACATTTAAGGGAACTGATATATAATGCAGTATGAATGTAGCGATGACTTTGTTCCAAGAATCACTGGGCAGCTTTCAATTTCAAAGAGGAAGCACTGCATGTAAGAGAGTAAGCACTGCTGCAAATTGGAAGCACGCGTTTTGATAGAGTGTGATTGCCGTGTTCTCTTATCCATTATTTCGTGGCAGCAGTGAAGAGCCCTTAATATTGCAACCTGAAGATTGGAAACAAGACTGAAATACAAAATGCGTACAAAACAATCAAAAGCTCCCCTCAGCAGAAAAAGGAGAACGGCCTTCTTCATCCGATCACTTTTAGACTGTGAGTGCACATTTAATGGTGAGAAGCTCTTTAATAACGTCAGAAAAGTCTAACGTCTCGCAGCCTAAATGCCTAACCCAACCGGAGCATGAAGAAATAAATATGTTGGTGCTCTAGGTTCTACCTCTCCAGTGTGAGATCGGAAGTACTAAAATGCCATCACTCATTGAAAACAAAACAAAGACAAATTTAAACTTCAAGAGAGGAGGAAGTGTGTCTATTAAGAACAGTAATTTCATTTTTATCATTCACAAGAACAGACAAAAGAGCCACAAGCCAAACCATCAGCATTGTAGGAGGAGTATGTTACACTGAGCTAGAATTTCGCACATCAGAGAGGATTTGTGTCCCTTAGGAGGATGGAGTCTTCTCATGTAGCCAAAGTATCCATCATGCTTTAGGTTCAAATCAATACCAAGATACCTCGGATAAAGTCTGCAGTAGGCTGAATCCCAAGAAGTACCTACAGTACAAAGCAGAACATAATGTGCTCTTTCTTGCATCATATTCAACACTGCATTTCTGAAATAAAGCATATATTAGTTCAATATGTTTCTCTTTTATTTTCTTCTTACAGATATTTTGGCTGGCCTTTTGGATAATGGCTTTTCATCAAGATGTTTCAATATATTTCTACTTCCTGTGCCTATTCTGAGACAAATTTTGTGCCAAACAAATCCAGATTTGATGTCTCTTCTCAGACAGTTTGAAAATGTGAGTGACGGGATGCTAATCTTTACATGCATTTCTGTGATCTGTGAACATATGAGCACTTAAAATGAAAATGATACAGACGTGTGCACACACATACAGCACACGCACGCAAAAAAAAACACTTTACAGATGGTTAGATTGCACGAGATGGAAAGAAGAGAGGCTTAACATCCATTAATGCGCAGCAGATGGGAGTTAATCTTCTTCTTGCCTATTGTGATTACTGCTCCTTGCAAGGCTGTGCTCTTACTCGCTTTTCTCCATCCTGCCCCTAAGCCTCCCAAAATAACTTCCCAGAATGCAGGTCAGGAGTTGTATGGAAATAAACCTTATTTACAAATCCTCAGACAGCAGTCACCTAAATTCTCCCACTGTGACAAAAAATGGATACCGACCCCCCCCCACCGCAGTCAGGTGCTGCTTGGAGACCGATGTGCATCCTGTGTTTAGAGGAGGAGCATTGTTGTTAACCACCTGTTACACAGTGCTTCAACAAAAGAGTGAAACACTAAACCATGTGAGTATCATGCTTCTGCCATTACCTAAATGTTGGCAGTTTTTAGTAATGCAAAAAGCATGGGTTTAGAAGTTATTTTCAGTGAAGTCTGTTTTCATTTTTTTACAAAACATCCACTGCTTGGTCGGATTGTACTAGTATCACCTGAACGATGTTTAACTGCAAGTTAAATAACCCTGTTTCCTAAAAATAAAACAACTGTAAATTATAGATAAAAATGTAAATTACATATGAAGTAATAACATGACAGTAATTGCAATTTCCTACTGTTAAATAATACATTAACAGCATGAAATCTACAAGATGAGCCTTATCACAGACTGCTCTTTTTCGCAGATGTCAGACTCAACAACAGCACAATGTGGTCACTGTTGATTTAACAGTTTTTGGAGAACTCCAATTTCAATTGAATATCAGTTCAATACTTTCCTTTGAAATATCTCTAACAAGCAAAATATTTTGCCATCTTGGAATCCATAGCTTGGTGAAATGCTTAACAGTGAAAGTTTTCTTCAGAGACAAACTGATAAAGCATTTTGTTGAGTCAGTTTAACAATGCTCTGCCAAAATAAGCACAGCTTTCCTAGAAGAAGATTTGTTTGAATTGTACGCTGAGGCAAGACAAACAGTCCCATTCCTGCAGCCCTGAAAATGCTGCATCCATGATTCACCTGAACTGAATTTATTTTTCAATCTGTCAGATTTTGTAGGCGCTGCTATTTCAAATGAAAATGTCTTTTTTTTCCTTTGCAATGTCTTCATAAATGCTTATGACCCCACAGAGTCATTTCTATCACATATGTGGGAAAATGTCAAATGTTGTATTGCCTGAGGGCCAAAAGATCAGGGCCATTCATTACTGCCTCTATGCCCATCATGAAAAGAGATTCTTTGATTTTTTTAATTAATGTAGTGTGACATTGATTAAGAAATTACCCAAATTCATTATAAAAAAGAAAACAGCAGTATTCCTAAAGACTTTTTTGTTTAACCATGCACGAAGGTATTTTTTAACACTACAAAATGTTGTATTATGTTTGTCTATTTAGTCATAAGGCTGGATTACAGTAAAGGTTCTGTGTAGCATGGCACAGGTAAAGACATGTACATTTGATGTTGGTTCTTAAGCAATACATTCATTAGAGAGATCACTGATAGAATTTTTGCAATGCCATTCACACAGTAAAAAACAATTACCTCAGTGAATTTAACAAAACTATTTGTGTTTGCACTGGGATAGGCTCCAGTCATCCTGCGACCCCGTTTGGGAATAAGCGGTTCAGAAAATGGAAGGATGCATATTTAGTTTTTGCTTTTCTTTCAATTGATTTTCAGAGAAGTAGTTTTAGGCTACATGTCTCACCATGCCAATTGTCTAATTGTGTAGATTAAATCATCTTTATAGAACCATTACATTTCTTGTAGTTTGGTTCATTCAGTTATTGATGTAATTTCTTTCCTATGCTATTTCCGTTTGATGAACCCACTTCCAACTTTATTATTTTGTCCTTGCTAACAATTTATATAGAATCGCAGCTATTTCTCAACACAATGCTGTAATAAAAAGAAGATAACTAGAAACCAATACATGATGTAAACTATGTTGCTTTTGTAGATAGAGAAAAGGTTGGCATGCTTCTCTCACCAGACTGTTAATGACACCCAGAGTGTGATTGGCATTGTGGAGTGAATAGGTCAGCTGGTAGACGCCATCATTGGTCTCGCTGTTCCCATAGAAACCCACTCCAACCGAAGAACTGTGGAGAGAAAAGGAGTGATTTAGATAAAACAAATGAGTAAATACCCTTTTTTTTGTTTGTCTCTTTTTTCTATTTTTGCTAATATATTCCTCGGTCACAAACTTTATGTGAGTAGTACATAAGGCAAATATGTGCTCACTGGGAAGTGATTTAAGTTTTATACTTGGATAATACTTTTCTGACTAAAATTTTAAAAAATCCCACTGTGATTTTCACATATCAATTTCACTTTCTACCATATAGTGAACCAGGGGCAAACTGACAAGATTATTTTTCATATTTTTCCAGTACCCTTTTATCCATCTATCCATTGTTACTTCAGCATTTTACAGTCAACATTTCTTTAGAAAACGCCTAACTTTAATTTCCCAGCTTAAATCGTCCATTTCATGTTAAGATCTGCATTGGAATACAGTTTGACATCTGAAAATGTAACCAGCTGGAATTTTCCCCAATTCATATTTCTCATATCCCTGCTGCTTTTTAGAACTGTGCCTGGGCCACTACAAGAGATGGGGGGGTTATTTGCAGCAGCCCAAGAGTCAGAAAACTTTGGCCTCTAACAGTTTGCAGTAACATGAACAAATGTACTTATTTGCAGAGTGTTTTTCATATTCAAAATTTGGAGAATAATGTTATTGTACTAACTGTGGGGCTGCACACTTTATAACATTAAATAAAAAGAAGGTGATTTAACTAGTGTTCAGGGTGGAAGTAAAAAAATATATTTTCAATCTATCTTTGTGAAGTTTAGTAATCCTTGCACAAGAAAGCTGTTGTGTCCTTTAGAATCCATGTCTAACACATAAAGCGACCACAGCCAATTTAACCTGCTGAGGATTAAACTAGAGAAAGAAAAAAATGACCCTAGCGAAGACCAAAAACTGACAGAGTAAATAAAAATAAGTCAATAACAAGGAAAAAGAAGATTCATTGGGAAATGCAGCACATGTTGAGAGCAACTCTCTTTAAAGTTCAGCAGAAAAAGTAACCTTTCATGCAGTTCGAAATATACTGATTCCAAGTCAAAGCAGGAACCAGATTTGAAACCTGCTATCTATGTGACTGTACTGCTGGGCCACATTAAATCTATGTCTGTCACGTTGATAAGTAACACATGTGCAGTCAATCCATCAACGGTGTTTCCTTCAGCACACGCAAACAGAACAAAAGCAAACGTGAGAGGCCATTTAGTCAAGATGCTCACTCACTGAATCGAAAGCCAGTGTGGGAGAAACAATGGAGCTGAGAAGATGCAGGAAAATAAGACAGAAATCATCCTACAATTCTAAAGAACTTCATAATCATCCAAAACAGTCTCATTTTAATGTGGTACTGCATGAAACCCTTTAAGTCAGCCCTTCTTATTCTGTCTTCAGCAAATGGAAACCACAGACTCTCACACTACATTGATCCCTCCTTTCTGCAAGCACAGATCCACATTTGAGCCTTTTGAATACCTTTTCTATCAAGAAAGCACCTTTCGAAAAAGATGGTGGGTGCCATCTGCTCGTCTTGTTATAACCAGAGAAAAGGAAGAGCTTGTGCTATTGAGCCGTGCACCAAATACAGATATGGAGAAATATGGAGAGAACCTTATAGAATGCAGAGAACTTAACTGCAATCACCAGAGTAAGTGCAGTGAGTGGGCAGCTGAAAAGCTCATCGATGTGAGTGACAGCAGAAATGATGAAATTAGCTTTTGAAACGATGTACAATTTAAATATGAATTTGGTGTTAGTGTATATGATTTTAGTTTAAAAGTTACACATGGTCTTCGAGAGCTTAGACAAATTAAATGTGTAAGCAAGACCGAGATAAACCAACTGAAAAATAACATTGTTGTACTATTATCATATCAAACAACCATATGTGAAGTGCATGTTATTTCTATAAGGGCCTGATAAACTATGTCTTCAATTGACAATGAAGTATTACTGTACTAAAACATATAAATGCAAGAAAAAATACAATCAAATACACAATTTCCTCTCGTTTGACTACCATCTGATAGCTTAGTTTCTGTAACATTCAATTAAAAATCTACAGTACAAATTAGCATCTCAAATATCCCTTCAAGCCTGGCATACAGTATTTTTGGAAGGCGCATCTGTTTTTGTGTTCCCTTCTTATAATTTTGTAAGTATAATGAAGAATGCAGCCTGTTTCTTTTCCTCTAAACTAATTCTATCTGGTTATGATTAGGGACACAAGGGACATAATATATCTGAGTAAGAAAGATACAATTAAAGAAGTTCTTACGAGCCAAACTACGTAAATGCAGTTATAGAATTACCTAATTTATCTGATTAAAAGACACAGAAATTTGATGCAGTCTTTTGATTACATCTGTGTATAAGCCTATCTGCGTTGGCTTTCACAATGCATTCTTGGTGAACCCTGTAGCGAAGATGACACAGAGCAGCTAATCACATAGTAATGAAACAGTAATGTCTGTTACATTCACGATGGGCCAGTTTAGCCTCAGGGCTGGTTTTACATTTTGTTGTGTCTGTGCAAGGGCTCCTCACATCTGTTCATTGTTATGAAACAGATCGACATACAAAGTGTACACTTTATAAAATCAAGAATATTCAGTTCCTTTAAAAGTTAATCTCTGCACTAAGTTTGACCAGACAACAATTAGGAAATACAAATCTGTTGCTAAAGAAGTGAAATAAACAATATTAAGGGTAACATAGGTCAACTCGGGGCCATGTGTGTAATAAGCAAACAAATTCTTTAAAAGGATGTAAACATTCCATGACAAATAAAGAATTCCAACGAGGGCTTTTTCAAACAAGATAGATTCTTCTTTGTATTTTCATCTGTAGGCCATCTTGTATTTCCTTCACACGCAAATTCACAGGCATTGATTCGATTTATCCAAACTTAACGGGTTGAGCTGTGAAACGTAAAATGCTCACCATAATCCTATAATGACTTCAAATATCCATCAAGAACAACACCAGTAAATAAACGGTCAGGAAAAATGAAGAAGTCAGGGCTTAAATTCTAATAATTGAGGCCAAAACTACATTTAATCAGATCAGTCCATCATTTTGCCACTAAATTTGAATGTCGATTCATATTAATTGAGATCACGGGGCTCTTATTCTCTTTGTCTGACAAAGGCCTGGGCTGAGTGTTCCAAACCTCATTTCCAGTCGATTGGTCCAATTTCCATCTGTCTGAACACAAGCAGGTATTTTAGTTCCACTGTGCCACCATCACCTCGTGGTTCAGTTTTCACTCTGATATCCACCGTTAACTGTAAGGCCTCAAGAAAAACCAAGGATACCTGTTTAATTATGTGCAATGAAAGCCCTTATGCAGATGTGCATTCAAGTCAAGGAGTGCAAGTATTTGTACTTAAAAAAAGACCCCACATCAGAGGCCAGATGCATGTCATAGTAGGAATGTTGCCAAGAATGGGTTTTGTTCTTAATAAATTACAGCTTTTTCTATCTGAATATACTTTCCATTCCATTGCAGGAGTCAGAGCTAGAAGATCACTTCAAGCTATTTTACTTAAAATTAAATTGTGTGAATAAGGTGCCACAAAGCAATGGCTGCGAGCTAAACATAGTAAGGTTAAGACCTTATATAACGATATCATGCCCCATCACTTAGCGCCACAACAGGCCTCGTGTGCTGTAGTGGTGGCTTGGTATGGATAAAGAGAGTTAACAAAGTTAGAGTGCACCAAAGTCACAAGTCTGAGCAGTTCTGTGCTCAAATTCAATCAAGGTTGTTGGGACAAATTTTGTATTCTTTCATCTTTAAACATTTTTTGTATTACATCATATCCAGAAGTGCAATTATTTCTGGCAATGTTGCTCTGAAAGCTTCATAAAAGCTCCCTACCTGCAAGGGTTACATTCAGCACCACAGAATATACTAAATACATTAAACACAATATAGATATAGGCAAAAAAAACATGTAATATAAGAGTTTCTACTTTACATTATCCAATGGGAGCAGATGGGTTTCAATTGCTTTGTTTTCTCTGTCTGAATGCACACACACTTATGAATCACACCTGACCAAGTTCAGATTAAAATGTCTGACTGTAGTTTTTGGACTGAGCAGGAAATGATGGACTCATGACTGGTTCCATTCCAGATATGACATGATGACCGAGATATCCTTGGAAATTCAGTTAATTCCACTGGGTGGAAACATAAGTACGCGACCAAACAAAATCCCCATTCACAGGTAGTAATGAACCATACACTGGAAAGGCAGAAAGTATCATGGATAGAAAATTTCTGATCTTCTGTTTTGTTGGACGTTTCTGTCAGGTGCTATGCCCTGCTGAGATAGGTCTTAACTCTCAAGATCAGAGCACCCTAACAGTGATCTGAGAACGGATTTCGCACACCCTGATATTGACATTTTTACCAAGTGCTCCTTACAGAAAACTCTCTCTCCTTTTTTCTCTGTTGCAAATGTCCTATGCAGCTGTGTTTCAAGGTTATTCAACAGAATTACCACTTACAGCAATCTAACAATAATAATGCCAGTTTATTGGGTTCAGGTCGGATTTAAGATAACCTCTGAGAGCTTTGCAAGTAAATGATAACCTGACTAATGTGACTCAGCTGGCAGTACCGGATTTTTCAGTGGACAACAGAGGCTATGCACTTAAATCTTATCAGTCATCACCAGATAAGGCAACATTCACAGGAAAAACAGCCTAATGTGTAAATACAATTATTGTTTAAGTACCCCATATGTCAAACTCGATTGACAGATGGGGTTCTGACTAACACTGATAACTAATTCTCCATTATCAACATTTGACCAAATGTGGAGAGACACAGTATATAGACACATACTGCATCAAAAACAAGGGAATACAGCAATCTAACAAGGCGCATCAAGCCCATTTGTGTACATAGATACTGTTGGTGTATGCAGGTATATTTTCAGTTACCATATGATGAGACCGGTGATGACAGCAACCCAAGTGACACAGCAGGTATCAGGCCGTTTAGTGTCTTCTTCCAGGTCTTTGCAGCAGCACAAGCACACCAAGTACACTGCCAGAATCAGCAGGCTCAGTCCAAGGCCGACCGCACCAACACATGCTAGAAGTATAAGAGACTGAGGAAGAAGAGAGGACACATTATGTTAAAGAGGTGGCCGAGATATGGTCATTGCGAAGAACCAGTGAATAGTTGGCAAGTACCTCCAACATGAAAACAACTGTCCAGCTTTAATAGGAATAAATGTTAGGTTAACTATAAGTTTAGTGTGCAGCCATCTCATCCTTAACATGAGCATCGTCACTGCTGACTGTAGCCCAGAGCAAAGAAAGTCAAAGGGAAGCATAAACCTCTGTGGCCTTTTGGCAAATGCTGCACACAGACAACCTTTATTGACGCGGGAGGGCTTGGACTACGGCCATGAAAAAAAGTAAGAAGCCCAAAGCTGTGGGAGGGGAGCACCATGTGACGCTATGGCTTTCATTCAGTCTTGTGATTTCTGAATGTGTAAAAGATTTGAAGCCTGAGGTTTGGAGAAACACAGAAAACCATTGATGTGAAAAAAAGAATTAGCCATTTTCTTGTTTATTCCTAACACTTTCATACTATATGCATGGAATATGTTTTTTACACTATATGTATAGCAACTATGGAGCAACAAAATTTCTTGGTTTGCTTTAAGTTAAACGGATGCATATTTTATATTATCTTAACTGTCAAATGGCAAACTTGGCGACAGTGTTTAGTTGCTAACCATCTTATGATAGAAGAAAAATCTATTGATTTATTCATCTATGAAAACCGCATAAACATATATCCCATCATTTTCATTTTTTTTACAAGACTACAACTGTAGTTTCAACATTATATCCAATGTATCCATAGTATTTATAATAGCTAGATTGATTTCAAGAGCACAAACACTAATTGTTTTAGCAATTGGTTTGTTAAAAGACAAGTTATACAAGAGCATCATCTTAATTTAATTTGGTAACCATATTCATAACAAGTTTTAACACCCACAAGTTTAGAGTCCATGTCTGACTGACTGGAAAAAAGATTTCATGGCAACTATTGAGACCAATTATTCATTTTGGATGGCACTGGCTCTGTGACTGAACTGAAATTAGCATATATTGTATGCACATTCTAATGAAGTTCCTCATAGTCCTAATTTACATCACAATGAGCCCTATTTCACCCTTATTTCTGCTCAACACAATTTTTTATAAAGAATAAAAGTTAATGTAAACTGACTTGAAACTATTTAAAACATTTCGCAATAAACACCATCAGTGACTTGTTTAGCCGGCCAACTGAATTATCTCACTTTAGCTAACTTTAAGGCCAAAATCTTAATCTAATAATTTGCTAACAGTTCTGTGGATGGTGCTAATGATGAGCAATAAGTTACTTTGTCTCAGAGCCAAGTTAGGCCAACAGACATTTGTCTCAGTTCAGGCCCCTCGCAAGAAGAATGTTGATCCTCTCGCTCCTCCGATTTTTCACACAACTAGTTCAATAATTAAACATGGAGACACTTCCATTCTCAATAGGATGCAATTCTGAAACAAAGAGCATGTGTATGAGAGCAAAGAAAGGAGAGGAACGATTGTGAACTACAATCTATTGATCCTTTATCTTACCAAAAGGATGCTTTATAAAACATGCTTGAGTGTCCCCGTTTAATTCGATTACACGGTTGAAAGCAAGGCTTAATGAATGTTTCTCTTGCTGCCTCTCATTTCCCACTTTTCTCAGAGGTGGTAGACGTCTAAGGAAAAGTCAGTCCTGCACAGTCTCCAGTTAGACAGTGGTGTCAGACTGTGAAAACAGAAACTCACATAGGCACTTCAGCACTAAAGAGAAGGTGCCGTGCCATTTGGATACATATGCTCATAAAAAATTGCCTCAAAACATACTATTTAGGCATTTAAAGGAGTGCTGTTTATTCCTTTGTTATGGTACCCAAAACTAATAATGGTGACAAGAACTTTACTGAACTTCAAAAACTCTCATTCACATTTGTCAATCTAAGCTATGTGATATTATATTAGTGTTTAGTATTATGGAGTTTAAGCCAACAACTTTGCTATGCTTTGTATTGAGGTGCATCTTTCATTTGCACGCATGTATGCTACAAAATGCCAAAAGACAAAATAAAAGAAGATGAAGAAATGATAGACAAAAAAGAAGCCACACTATAAAATTCTTGTTGATGTTATGTGCTGCAAATGGAAACTTGCAGCATAACTGAAAATCACTATCTAGAATCAAACTGTCTATCTGATATACAGCTCAGGTCCTGCTGCCTACAGTCAGTCTGCATCTCTAAACAGTCATATTTACAGACCCTCAGAGGCTGCCTAAATTAACTCCAGGGAAATTATGATGTATTGTCAAAACAGTTTCTTGAAGTCATTTCTCAGGCATTAAAAGATATAAAACCACAGTGGAAGGGACAAAACTCAATCTCCTTCAATCAAAATATGCATTTTTGTGGTGGGAAGATGAGCAATCATCAAGTACAACTGGTATTTAAAGGTTCTTTTATAATCTAACTTTCTGATGAATGCATTACTGCAATACGATATTTCTGGACAAGTATTCTTATGACAAGGCAATTGAACATTCAATAAAAACATTCCATTCCAATTACATTTGCAGTGAGACCCAAGACCCACTCCAAATTCTATTTTCACTCATCAGACGTGTACTTTAAGATTTCGACATACACAACTATGAACAGGCAAATGAAGTGATTTTTCAACATTCTAGCACTAGACAGGAAATAAAGGTGATTCCTGGTGAGACTTGCTTTGCAGATCTCCAGAGTGTCAATTGTGGACATCTGCAATAATTAACTTCCAAGAGCAACACACCAATGACCTCTAGTCATTTGCCCTAAGAGGGATCTAAATGGATCACCTTCAGCCAATAGGATAACCACCAATAAAGTGTTCTAGCAGCTCCTCACATGATGCTGAATGTTAGGATATCTTTCCAAATGTAAGATCCAAAAGATTTTCTATTTTATTAAAAGAAAAATAGCTTTCTTTCTTTTCATTCATGGGTGAAGAAAAACATGAATATGCCAAACACTTTTTTTTTTTTGGATCACCTGGGCAGCTAGAAGGTTAATATCATTAATACAAGTCATGTGTCACCATGAGAACTGCAGGTCACTGGGACCAAACATTCTAGAGCTGCATATTTCAAAGAGAAAGAGATTAAACGGTGGTAACAAATACTGTTGTTGACCCAACAGCGTTTTTGTTTTACGACTTTTCATTTACTTGTAAACCAAGTTTTTATATGGCTGCATTTTTTTTTTAATGAAAGTCTGAATTCAACAATATCTTTTTTTCTCTTGTTTTTGTCAACGTGCAAATGCAGTGACCAACCTGCTGATAGTTTGCCTCCTCCGGTTTGAAAGTGCTGTCGACCGGCTGAAATAAGAAGTTGACATGTGGGAAATGGTGCAGCCAGTACGTCCACCACGGAGCGACGTAATCAACCCTGGCAATGGCCATTATCGCCCGGAGAGTCAAGTCAGACCGAGCGCTGAAAACCGGTCTCTCTGTGGCACTCAGATATTCCTTTGGTTGAGCGAAAGATGTGGGAAAAGAGAGGAAATAAAGAAAAGGAAAAATTATGTTTCGCAGGTTTTCAGTGTCAAAGTGGATTTTGTTCCTATCGATAAACCTTCAAAACAGAGATAAACCTCACTTGTGTCCTCTCCAGTCCCCATGACTGTGTTCTAACCGCCCAGCTGCGCACATTCTCAACATAAACAGTACAGGCCGGCGGTTTCCACCCGAGATCACGGCTATGACCTGCCCCCTTTAACGTGGGAGGCGCCACCGGGCTTCCACTCAAGTGGACAAGGCTGCTGCTGGTTTACCACAGCAAGCAAACCCAAATCCTGCTCTAACCGGGGGGAGACTTAAAGAGAGCAAAGTTAATGAAATCCTACCAACAAATATGCTAAATTAAAATTGATTGAATGAATGAATGAATGAATGAATGAATGAATGAATGAATGAATGAATGAATGAATGAATGAATGAATGAATGAATGAATGAATAAGTGAGTGGGCCAGTGGAAGCATGTTTTGCCTTCAGTGTCTGAAGGTCCTACTGCATCTCACTGTACGTTTGATATTACTTTTACATTCCTAAAAACATGGATAAAAAAATAAAAGAAAGAGTGTTCAGGACTGACCTTTTGGGCTTTGGCCTCAGCATTCACTGCACTATTTATGACACTGCCAGTGTCTGACCTCTTGTGGACAACAAGGCACACTGAGGTGATCAGTAATGAGCATGCTAATGAGCTCCTGCAGCCATGTTGACCTCTGATTTTGTGTACAAAGTTTTACATAGTGGAAGTCAAATTTCTATCAGTATCGGAATAACTGTGCCGAGATTTATTTATTAAAAAAAATTATATAAGCAAACACTGGATTCTGCTGTTTAAATCAAATTAGAATGAAAGCCAAAATATTCAGAAAGTTGAAATTCTAAAAGGAAAATATAAAATATAAGATATAATACCAAAAGTCATAGCTGTAATGTCCTGACAATGCTGAACGATTTGATACCTTACTTGTTGAAATCGGTTAAAGAAGTTGGAAGCACGAAAATGTACAGAAAATAGGAAAACAAGAAAACAATAGTGAGAATTAAGAACCTGAACTGGCACTGGCGGTTTGATCTGGGATAAATGTGACCAAGAATATACAAATGGGAGGATGAGTGGTGCATAAGTGAGTCCTGGGAGACGCCTCTGAGCGGGGAAAGCCGACACAGCGCTAATGCTCAGAAGTTCAAAGAAGAGAAGCTTATGAAAATACAGAGTATGAAATTAATTTTTAAGTATGAAAATAAATGTCCCTTCCAGGGGATATATGGCTTCATTATTTTGGATAATCTCACTCTTTTTTTCTGTTGACTTCTGATGTTTTAAACAGACCAAATCTGATTATCATATCAACAGTCTGAGGCTACTCTAAGTGACAGGCCATTTGAAATACCCCTAATTACACAGAGAACATCATCCACTGGCAGATGAAATAAAAGAATGTATGTTTTCATCTGAGGAGCGGTCGCTACGGAATGATTCGATGTCAAGCAAAACCATCTTTGTTTCTTATAGCTGGCGCTCTAATGATGGATGCTTTGATGCGCTTCCATGGCCAGAATATGTTAGGAGTGTGCTCTGTGCTTGAATACCCTGAGTAGGTGACACTTGAAATGTACTGTTTGAATTTGAATTTTTTTGACTGTGCTCTGAATGTACAAGTAGTTTAACTTGGTTCCTGGAATTCTCGAGTGATTGCCGTGCCAATCACTCTTAGTGTCTGAAGCAACCAAGGGGATCGACCTAAAAAAACATACGAAATGAACAAAAGTACCATAGCGTGTGTCCTTCTATCTCAAGTTAGAGCACATGCATATAGTCTCCCTGCTCCTGCTGTGCACCCACAAATCAAACACCTTTTTTTTTCAAATACTGGTGGTTGTAAGTCCACAGCAAGTACTGTTGTTCTCAATAATTAGCGGTTGGTTTTTACTCCAACAAATGTTTTAATAAAAATGTCTCACTTTAAAATGTAAAACAAAGATACGGTTATGTGTGATGAGTTGAAACAGTGTAAAGAACAAAGTGAAATGCCATATATCAAAATTGGTTATTGGAAATTGGAAGTGACATCTCCTGGACTATGCTACATGGCGGTAGGGCGGTGCATTTGTCATCACGCCATGTGTAACTCTCACATCTGTGAACGCCACATTATTACTGGTAGACATTTCCAGGTTTTGGGGCAACACAGGCTGTCATCCAGATGACAGCCACATTCTGCACGTTGTGCGTCAGCACAGCTCCATAAAAACATTCAGATGCCTGCAGTTTAGACCTGATTTGAAGCCAAAAAGACAAAAAGGATACCACAAACTGTTGAGCAGCTGACATCTTGTATCAAGGCGAAAAGAGAAAACATTCCCTCTTCAAACAAACCTTGGACGATCTCCTCTCTTTTCAAGTTTTAACTGGGCCTGATGAAAGAGGAGATAATCCAAGACAATGTTACATATGCCCATCTATCAACTTTTACCATATGTGGGAGAAGAGACTTTGGTACCCGTCAACACTTTATTGTGGAGCTGCGAGTTATCTAATGTAGTTATGACAAAAAGAGGACTATTTGAATTTCTATCACTTTAAAAAAGTCTCATAGAAGACTTGTGCATACGGTCAATGAAGCTGAGCCATGACAGCTGAAGTCCAGTGCGTTCTGTACTGTGAACTCCACTCTGTGATGAAGAAATCCATTGCAAGACAGAACCTCTTTGTACATAATGTTGGCAATAGACTTCTAATAAAATTCAAATATCTTGTTTTAATGAACTACACTTTATATATCAGATCAGATACTTGGGTCTTTCATCAAAGTCTCATGGGGCCAGCAATTTAGGGCATGATGTTACAGGAGATACATATCAAAGAGCACTTTGATGTCAAGCAACCACACAGAAAATATAAAAGATTGAAAACTGAAGTCATATAGTAAATGACAAGTCTCAAGGTCTGTTCTATTGAGACTCTCTTTAATCATTTTAATATTTTGAGTGGTGGAGCAGAGATTCTTACTGGGGATTTTGTTACTACAGAAAGACACACACAAGTCCTCAATTTCCGAATCCTGATTTCATATTTCCTTTAAAACCGTTATTACTCAAATTTGAACTTAAGATTGTAGAGTATGAAACGTTTGAGGTATCACGATACTGTCTGACACAACCTGGAAGCATGCAAGGATTTGCACACGCTGTAGGTTGGTAGTGAAAAAGTGGAAAGAGAGCGTACTCCTCACTAGGTGTGTAGCTGTTGCTTACTCCTGGTCACGTGCTGAACTGTCCTCGGCAAGCTTTGGATTTACCTCACGACTGACTGTCACCATAACAATCATGAGGATGATTGGTGCATTCAAAGGTGCTTTTAAGACCCTTCTGCCCTATCTCCCACTCCCTCTCCTACTGAGATTCTTTGAAGCCACAACAGTTGGTGCTCAGTGATATGTGGAAATATGTTGTATTGGACTACTCTTTGCTCATGTGGTTATTAGTTTTTTTTTTGCATTTGCGACTCAAATCCTCTTGCTCACTTTTGAGTGATTTATACATGAATGAAGATTTATGCCTGAGAGCACAATGTGCTGGTATTATCCAATCACTCTGGGCCGCTCCATGACTCCTGAGTGCATTAAAGTGTAATATCAATGCAGCAATCCTTGGGTTATTGCCACTTTGCAATACCCGTGGACCCTCTGATACTATGGCCACGTATTATGATTGTGTCTATTGAAATAATGTTTTAGAAGAAATTGTTGGAGTGTATGAATGAAAAGTTGCCATTCTTGTTTAATTTATTTTATCAGAAATAGGATAGAGACTAAAATATATCTTGGAATATACAGTATTAGTGACCTGAAAATAAAGGAATATGAACAGACAGAACACAACCTGTCTGGAAAGTAAGTGAAGTAATACTGAACTGATCTTCCTCGCAAAGTTGCAAAACAAGGGACCTTCTTTAGACTTCATAGACACGTTAGGGTTCTCATGGACTGTAAAAAAGTAATTAATTGCTAGTACTAAATCTCTCTATGCAGAATGTTTAGAAACAGTGCAAAGATAAGATAGAGGAGGTGAATACTTGAGCAGCAGTAGAGCTTCGCAGAGGGCTCTTAAAAGAAGAAATTAAATTTCAAATTTATTACAGTTCAATCACACACTATCATTAAAGGACTTTAATATATTTTTGATAAGAATAATTCCTTGTTCCCTTTTCTTGTCTAACAAGGGTGAAAAATCTTCTTGTTATTTGGCACCTTAAAGAAACCTTTGGTGTACGAAACGCTGGCTGTTCTAATCTGCCTTCATTCTCTCCGTGCAGTTAAGCATTTTAATTGAGAAATCTATTGGTCCCATGTGAGACAGCGCTTTTGCTGTCACGATCAGACTATTATTTTATGCAGCTGCCCAGTGAGGGCTATTTCATGCAATAATGATTTTGGTGAGGAGAAAACCCTTAACTGGCATCGGCACATTTTCCCTTTCCTTTTTTTCCCCCTCCCCACAGGGATATGGCTTTCTTAGCTTACGATTTATCCAATTACGGATTTACAGCAGTGCAAAGTCGACCATATGATGCAGCCTAAGTCTATTTTTCAGCCTTTGGAGCAAATCCAATCATGGCTGCTGATGGTAATAATTGCAACAGCATTGTATTGATTTAGTAAGTCCATGAAGTGGAAACAAACAAAGCACAGTAAAGGAGACTGTTCTCTTTGCATGCAAAAATATTTTGTTTCTTTATCATGCCTTGGTGGTAGTATGACAGAGAGGCGATTGATTTGCTGCATGTGCAAAAAAATCTGCTCACTGATGGCCACACTTAGATTATTTACTCTTTGTCAAGGTTGACGATGATAATGCTCTCTAAACCAGTTTTTTCGTGACGGCACTCTGCCCTGCATGTTTTCCATGTTTCTCTGCTCCAGCACTACTGATTCAAATGGATGCCTTGAAGCCCAGGGTTTGGAAACACTGCTCTAAACTTAGTCCTACCAAACTAACAGGCAATTCAACAAATATTCTACATCACTGTATCTGTTTCTGATGTAAGCTGTTCTTTGATATGCTCCCAGCCACCATCTCCATAAGCCTTGTTATTTCCACAACTGGTGGTCATCTGTCGCTTCTTACACTTAGAAGAAATATCTCATTTCTGGGAATCTGATATGCTTAAATGAATAATTATTTGCTCTGTGATGCTGCATATCAAGTGAGTTACAGTATTTCTATTCATGCATTTAAATTAATCTAACGCAGATCAAACTGGTTTGTGTACGGCTTTGTAAAGTGTTTTTCAAAAAGGCTCAACCATAGTGATACACACTCCTATCAATAATTCATGTTACTTACTGTGCTAAGACAGTTGGGCAAGTGATTTATTAACATACATTTTTGAGAACACTGTGTCAGCAAATTTTTGCTGACTTGTGTCAAACCAATCAGAGTGCTGATAAAAGAAAAAAAAAACATGAAGCTGGTTCTCATGTGAATGAGGTTTCTATCTAAAGCTCTGCCCCTGTTCAGGCTGGTGAGCCTAACACCAGAGGGCCGTCCTGTCTATGAGCTTAGTCTTTCTGTCAAAGATAACGCTCAACCTCAACTGTTTAATAAAAATTGGTTAAATAAGAGATTCCATTAGAGTTGCAGCTTTTTAAAAAGCCGCTCCTGAAAATAGCAACTCTTTGTGCTTATACTAAAGCCAGTCTAGACAAGGGAACAGATTCAGTTGCGCAGAGGAAAGCATTCCAAACAGCTGACAACCACTGCACCTAATGGCCCCTTCTGAAGACAAGGTCTCAGATCCATTCTGATGTTAAGCGCCCTGTCTGAGTGATGGGAGCAAACACGTGGAAGGAGGTAAACGTGACAAACAATAGTGACATCTCAGGGTAGAAAATCAGTTCAAGTGAAGGTGGTGCAGGCATGAATGAGGGGAGACGCCATTCGAAATTAAATGAGGAAAAGTTGCGTACGTGTGAATCATTCCATGGCAGATATGTCCTCTCAAAACTGCTGATATGCTCCAATGAGTTTAATCTCTGAATTTTAAGTAGTTTAGTCTTTGCTAAAAATGCAGTGTATTGTATCTTATGAACAGCTTAGAATTCAAATCAATGGAGTGTAAAGTCAGTAGGTAATTAGACAGATAGGGTTATGGGTGGGATGATGTCAAATTGTTTGCTGGATTTGGAGGGAATATACGAAGATTAATTTTGTGTAGAATAAAGTGTATGTTTTGGTATAAAATGAATGCCAATTTACTTTAGAACTATAAGAAAAATTCATTTTGATTAATTATTTTAATCTCTCTGCCAATTTAATAGGACAAAGCCCTAGCACACAGAGAGCAATGTCCTTCATTTCAGCCATACATTTTCTACCTTTTCACTTGTCTGGAAAAGGTTGTGCTTTTTTTTTTTGCCATGAAGGGCCTGGAAAGTAGGAGAGATTGATTTAGTGGGCTTCAGTTATATGGGCTGCTTTTGTGTCTGGAGTTGCAATTTAGATTTAGAAGACAGAGGGGCTGCAATCACGATGAGGGGGTAATCAATTTTTCTTGTTTATGCATGCATGTACAGCCACGGAGAGGAGATCTACAGACACCGGCAAATGAGAATAGCACCTAATAATAACCATTCCACGCAGCTATTGCCCCCACTCTTCATCTCTCTCGGCCTGTTTTGCGACAAGCTACCAATTTTTAGTTTTATCTTTTTCCTTAGACCTTGTGTCATACTCATTAATTTGCCACGGTTAGAAGTCCCCTCTCATTGGCAAACCAGTTTTCAGATGGCTCTTATTCCATAGGAATGTATTCTCTAAATAAATTACGAAAGGTTATTTCTGTTTCAGCACTTGTTCTTTTTTAATGGTTTCTTTAATGGCTGTTTATTCATACAACACAGAGAATGTTTACCAGTAGGTCTAAGTGAGGACTTTATTTTAGCTCGAGGACAGTTGAGCCAGCTGGGTCTTCATTAGTTTTAAACAACACTACTGCTTTTTTTCCTTTTTTTTGGGCAAGCATTGTTATAGCAGAGTATGTTTTAACACAGCACTGTGAGCCTCTGAATAAGAGAGGGAAGATAGATGAGTGTACACTAAAGACTGTTTTCACCTTGACCACACCATCCCTCTGTTTGAAAAATTCAGCCTGTACAAGGTACTGTTTCCTGATAGAGAGGAACATGGCATTCTGGCATAAACCTAGAAGATCAATCATTAAATCACCTAAAAATGCATAAAACAGTATGTTTTTTTGTTGGTTTATTTGTTTAGTTGATACCTTTAACGAATCAAAGTTATTTAAATGAATCTTTGTGTCAACAGTTAATTCAAAATGAAGTGTTTGGTGATGTAAAAAGCTGATTTTCTTCCTAGGCGATTAAATTAAATGCTGCCAAGGTAATCGTCAAATGAATACATTGACCTGCATGCTTGATAAAAGCTCCCTAAAAGGCAATTTGTAGAGGAAGTATCTGAAACTTATTGTGCTGGAAGCTCCTGGGCAACCGTCTCCACAGTAAGAGAAAAGTAAATTGGCACACTAAATTGAACACTGAGAGAACTTTTTCTTTATCGCTGAATGCAAAATAGATGGACCGAGCATACAGCTGGAGAATTAAATGTTTTCAACTGAAGTTTCCACAACAATGTCACATCTGCTCTTAATTTTCCCTCAAAAATCCATCCATTTGTGCTCTCACCCTCCCTAGATTTTGATTACACTGTGTATAGCCTGACGGATGTAATGGGCAGAACGGATATAAACCTACAACAGCAACACAATGCTGGGACAATGTTGTGACTCCCTTATGCAAAAGCAACCTCTGTGACTGTCATTAGAACAGCTGTGTGGTGCATCTAGAGACAGATCAGGACAGAAATGACTAAAAAAACAACAACTGCAGAGTGAAAACGCAGGTGCCAGCAAATTTTCTGTGAGGACAAGTGTGAATGAACTGATTTTCATTTAATGACCAGCTGTGTGATGTGGACTCATGCAGACCCATCTAAAAGAACACTGAAATCAACGCACCATGGGAAGGGGAGAGCAGGGGTGTAGGATTCTGTGATCGAAGGGTGGGTTTAAGATCAGCATGTCCACACTCAGCCTGGAGGGATAATGAGATGTGGCTCATGCTGACATGAATGTTAAAATTTAGAACAGAAGGTTTGTTGTGTTTTGGGGTGACAAAGCTATCTCACACCTCTAAAGTTTGCTGTTTGCATCTGTTTAGTATCACCTTTTATTTGGATTAGATCAGCTTTGTGTTGACATTTAGAGTATTATTGTTTTAGAGCAAAAAAAATGTTTAATGTTAAAATCCATATATGTTGGATTTGTCAGTAGGTCCAGAAAGATGGATTCTGTTTTCATTGATTACTGATTTTAAAAAGCTGTCTATTTATTCCACATCATTATCAACAGACCTGATGAGAATTTGAGCGATAGAAGGGCCGAAAAAACACAAAATGAATCATTGAAGAGAGGTATGGGCTAGTGTGGACCATTTTTAACTTAATTGTCCACTGGAGGAGTAATGAGGCAGGATGCTAATTTAGAGCTGGCAACCAAATTTTAGATGTCATTCCATTAATCTAAATGATTAAATGAAAAAAAAATGCAAAGAAGTCTTGAGATATTGCTTTGCATGGGAACTACTCTGTTTTTTATCTTTTTCTCGTTTTAGGAGGATGATGATCCGAGTTAGTGGGGTTAAACTAGCAAACTGCTGAAAATCTTGATAAAAAGCTATCTGCATTTTAGTATAGATGTTATAGTTTAGTTGTTAGCACATTAGTATGAATTTGGTGAATCTCAAACCGAATAGTTATTGTTTGTTTAATTACATTTCAAGTAAATCTCTCTAAAACTGAGAAATATTTTAGTAAAACATTGTACCCAAAAAAAAGCTACTGCCACTTTTCCTGTACAATTCCTGTAGTAATCATCATGGTTTTCTACGTATTTTAATATCCCAGTGTACACGTAGTTTGGCACAGTTGAATTTGCTTTAATTTGACTGCTATTATGTTGGAAATATTACCATTTGACAAGTGAAAAGGCAGCTTTTATAGAAACTGGTGCCTATTACTCTCCAACATGATAAATCAAGCAATAATTTGAAAGAAAATCTAACAATGTCCAATTCAAAAGTATTGGGTTAACCTACCTTACTCCAGGCTCTATGTGTAATCAACATAGATGTTATTCCATGTAGAAAATTGAATTAACTGTTTTATTATAAGCAAAAGGACTAACACCTCAAATACTGTAAGTTTAATCGGAAAAACTGTTCTCACAGTTGCAATATTCAGTGTCATTGTCAAAACAATAGAGCCAAAATGTCTAAGAAAGCAAAGACATATTCATAGATACAGATCTGAGTCATTTTAAACAAGACAAATACATTTTGAATCAAAGCTCTATATGGAAAGATTTGTAGATTTTTTTTCATCCTGATTAAAATGAAATGTCAAATTTGATCTGGTGGCAAATGTATATGCTCTTGAATACCAAATCTGTTGACTGAAGATCAGAGCAAAGTACAAATGGTTGCACGTATAGACGTCACAGCTTGATGTGTGTGATGTGCTTCTCTGTCTATGTGCACATCACTTGCTTCTTGACGACAGCACTTGAATACTACCAAATAATACGATTTTGAATGAAATTCCCCTCAATGTAATCGAAGGAGCAGAGCTGCCCCTGTACAGGTTCACTCTATTTTGATTGAAATAATCTTTAGTCTGAACACAAAGAAGATTTGGCGTGAAAAAAAACACATGCATTTTGTTTCGAGAAAGCAACATTTAAATCCAAGACAGGTATTATTGCAAACAAAAGCAATATTTGGCCTTTACTGAAACTGTCTTTCCTCAAATTATCACCTCACAAAAAGAGTGCAGGTTTCTCTCCTCGCTCCCACCCTCCTCCAAATCTCACTTTCACCGTCACATCAACAAAATCCCTGTGACAATACTTTAAGAATTGATGGCTCCGAATTTGGTTCCATTTTACAAACACTTAATAGAGACCAGCCCCGCCCTTCCTCTCATGTTATGTTTATTAAGTTAGATTTTAGACAGCCAGGCAGAGCCAGTGGCTGTTATCATAGAATGTCACTGACCTGACCAGCCTGATTCCTCTGAAGCTGAAGCTTCCAGGTCTTCCCTTAGGGGTTGTCGAAGCACGCTGAGCTTTGCCATAGGTAGAGGAGTCCTGCGGTACCTCAGCTCATTTTGATTAATGGACCTCTCTCTGCCCCTGAGTGAGCAATTATCAGAGGGTAGGCAAAGTCGTTCATCACTGTAACCAAGCAGCAGGTCTTTTCCACTGTCGAAAGTCATACCCACAGGGCAAAGAGTCTTCCACATTCACCCCCGCCACCTCCTTCTCTGTCTCATCAACCATGCTGCTACACCTTGTTTGCTCAAAAGAATCTTACTATATATGGTTGGAAAGGTACAGGCCTAGAGGTGTCACGGAGGATAGAACACCCTTGGGAGCAGAAAAGTTTCCCGGGGTAATTGTTTTACTACCGCTTAGTCTCTGTCACCCAAAAACCAAGCCTGTACAGTAAAGTTCCTCCCGTGTCCTGGAACCAGGCCCTACAGTCAGTTTTCAATGGGATTGAAAGAAGTTGCGAACAACCAGTGCATTTAGCTTTCCTCCCATGAATTCAGGAACTCTTTATACATGATGAAGTTTGACCTCATTATGGTCAGATATGTGTGTGCATTCAAATTAAAAAAACTCATTCTATATGCAGTGGTAAGTTGTGAAAAATTTCTCACACGCACAGATACAAAACAACAGCCTGCCTAAAGGTAATAGACCTGAACACTGTTAGTCTCTATTAGTGTGACTGACAGTTGAGGTTTTGTTAGCATTCAGAGGACAAAGTTTGCATCCAAGTGAACAATTAGGCACCGTAACACATTCGAAGCGTATAACTACCCCTTCTCCACTCCATACACCATAAAAAAGCAACTGGGCTTTGGTGTGTTTATTACCTTAGCATTTGAGTCAGAGCCACAAGGATTGACTCACAAAAGTGGCCATAATCGCCCAATTGCTGGGCCAATTTCAGCCCTGTCATTTCTGGTAAACACCTGTAATCCCTACACTCACTGTTAAAAATGCAATTAACAAAACTGTTGTTTCTCACAAGGACCAACAATTTTCCTGAATTGGGTGGTCAATTATGAAGTTGTCTTCAGTTTGACCCGCATGGGCTAATGGCTTTGGAAGATGTCCAGAATCTGATTTCTTTTTAACGGAACGTAATAAGATGTCAACCCATATATTAAGAGTGAAGAGTAACTCTGCAAAAATCGTCCCACTACATTAGACATTGGCTCTATTCATTGATGTAGTTCTTTAGTTTTATGTGATAATTCCCCTCTCTTTTTAATGTATACTGGCAAATTAGTTAAATTCTCTCTGTCATTATGAAAGAGGCAGAGCTTTCTTTTACCCATCTTGTCAAGCCTCACGACAAGCAGATCATGGTCCAAGTACCAAACGGTGCCTTACACAAGTGTGACAAAAGATGGGGAAGAGTGAACGGAAGAGAAAGAAGAAAAAGTTTTAAAAAAACAAAAAAAGAACTGTGAAACATCCAAAGTAAACCAAAGCAAAACCACCAAGTTCTACTTCTGTAGAAATGTACCCCATGGCTTAACAAGGTGCAAAACTATGAGAAAAACAAAAATACAAAAAACCATTTCAGCTCAAAATGTATTATAAGAGAAGCTATTTCTTCTAAGCTTCTGGTGAAGGCTTTTCAAATTATTTTGAGGTCTACATTCATTTAAATATTTTAGTTTGACTTTATGCAGGGCTGAAGATTTACCTTGTTTCATTACAAACACATTTTCTACTCTAAGTGGCCACTGAAATACTTAATGACTGTTCACACTATTATGTTTTGAGAGATTATGTATATATATGAGAATGGAATACCCTGTAGATCATCCTTCTAAACGTTTTCATGAGTTTTCAATATTCTGCATTTGGATGCTATAAGCAAACCACTGAAAGTAAATAATTAATTTGAGGGCAATAGTTACACAGTTTGTCTCTCCACATGAGTTGAAGCTATCACAGTTGGATCTGGTCAAGACATTTGCTCCACTGGAAATGTTGAAATCTGTGTGTTGCCACCATGTCTGCCCTCCATCTCACACTCTCCACTATATCTCACCGTCTGCATCTTTTCTCATTCCCCCTCTCTCCTTTTTTTACTATCTCAGTCAGCCTTATCCATCAGCAGCTCACATCTTTATATTACTCCAATTTTCGCACAGTGAAATGGAAATTGAGTGGCAGAACTGGGTTAGAACTGGGCTGAAGTAAGATGGAGGCCTCACAGTAGTAGTGGTAGTCAAAAATAAAATCCAATTTCAACCCCCCCGCCCAAAAAATTCAGTCAGTCTCACTTGTACATCTCTGGAATCTCAAACACTGACACACTGCAGGGAAACATATCATGGGAAACATGCAGCAAGCCACCAGATTTTTTTAAATGTGTTACATACTGTAGGTAGTTTTACCAGGTAGAGCTCTGCTCAAACAAAACTAAATGCTCAAAGCAGTCAAGACTTTAAAACATGAACATTTTTAGGAGTGAAAAAAAAGCAATGCCTTCAAGGACTTCCTGCTTTTTTATTTTTCTATTTTCTTCCGTACTTTGTAATTCGCTGAAGGTTTGGTTTGGACAGATATGAAGCAATAAGCTACAGTGTCATTTCATGAGATAGCTTGCCATTGGGTAAACCCTGTGTGTGTGTGTAGTGTTGAGGCCAAATGAAAACATCTCACAGCAGTAAGTGATCCTTCTTTTTCTCCACGAGAAAACCAATGTGCACCTCACAGGGCCACATCTCGCTGAGCTTATGGTCTCATGGGAGTTATGCAGGATGGGGAGACAGCCTGCTGTTTGATGAAAAACAAATACAAATTGAAAATATTTTGATGCAATGCTTGTCCAATGGATTCTCTTCTGCTTGTTAGATCTGAAGATGCTTGAATGCACATGGTCCACACTGATAGCAGCTTTACTGAATCAAAATATGTTTTAATCTTTTGATCCTGTCTCTTATTTTGAGGGGGCTTTTTTGTCCCACAAACCCCAAGAGGAAAAAAAAGAAAAAAGATCCCGAAATAACTGGCCAGCAAAGTTAGGAGCCGTCTACTTGTTTTTGGAGGGTGAACAATAAGGATCCTCCAGGGCTGTAATCTAGTTGACTGACAGCAGCTCACAATGCCTACCTCCTGCTCTAACCAGAAGACATTCAGTGAAGGCAATGCAATTCATGAGATGAGAACATAGACAGGGAGAAGGGTGAGAGAAATCTGTTCAAACACAAAGAGATGAGAAAGAGAGCGAAAGATGAAAGACAGCAAAGTCATGGGGAAAAAATACCCATGAGACCTTAAATTTTCTTCCTACTACATTTTTTTGAGGAAGATCCTCAGTCATTTGGGACATCACTTTTTATCACTGTTGCTATGATGTGGATCTGCCTTCTGCTTGCTGAAGTGAGCTCATGTGTCGTCTATTTGTACAAGTCCACTCGGTGAAAGACACACACTCAGTCAGGTGTTAACAAAACAAGAAAGAAAACAGTGGCCAGATTGCAGAATTTCTGTGTGTGATCTGCATTATATATGCTTGTCTCAGCAGAAGTTATTAATAAAATGGGGCTGTTGTTCAGGTGGTAGGGTGGTTGTCCAAAAATTTAAAGCTTGCTGGAAATTCCCTTTTCAAAAATGTAAGATGCCCTTAAGCATCAAACTGAACCTCACACACAATATTGTGTTATTTCATTTTCACTGAATAAGTCTGCTAACTACATTTGAATGAACACTTTCTTTTTGTTAAAATACAAATGATCATTATCAGTATTGGAGTGTGAGGAAAAGAAAACCAAAGAAGGCCAGGAAAAAGCTGAGGACACCTGTAGCCACACGCCACTGTATGTGTAACAGTTTTCTCTGTCTAATTGTGTTTTGATGCAGAGGCCATGGCTCATTCAACTGTTGGAATTACCATAAACTGCCAATTCTGTGCCACAGCGAAAAAGGTCTTATTCAGAAGAAGAAAATATTCTCTTCTGACTTCAGGCACTTTTTCTTCAGAAAAAGAAACCGTTTTGCACAGCGAGTGAAGCCATATAATATTTTTGTTTACCTCAAAGTGCAAAATATTCTTTGAGTGCTCTGACTGTAAGTAAAACTTCAGACAACTGAAACTGGTAAATTCCCCAATGAGCCTGTGCTTCTCCTGTTTATATTGTTAGTTTTTAAGTAAAATGTCTTGCTATTCAAACACCCATATAAAGCAGGAATAAATCTGTCTTCTTGAATTCTACTGTTCTCAGCTTTATACTGTAGTTGCTGTGGAAGGAATTTTTACAGATGGAGATTAGGTTTCTACCCAATATATATGGGCAGCTGGACAATAAAACCCTAAACAAAAACACATACAACCTTAACTTGATCAGTGCCACGTTCTTTCCTGTAAGGGATTCATATTTATTCATATTTTGTGAACACGCATCTGCAGTGGATAGGCTGGCATAAGGTCACTGCTTAAGTATTTCTATGCTTTCGATTTTTTGATTGTTTTCGAAAATCAAAACCTGCCCAAGTGAATGATATATTATGTGAACAGACAAATTCATTCATTTTAATTTAGGTGAAGTTTGGATATCATATCAAATGTAAATATATTTTGCAAATATAAACTGGTATTGAATTTGATACCTGCAAAATGTTCCAAATAAATCTGCTAGAGGGGGAAGAAAAAAAAACACTTGTTAAAAAACAACTGTTTGGAAGATGCCACAAGTGAAGAGGTCCATTTGTAGCATGTGAATTTTATAATTAGGTATAAAATGAACATCCCTGAAATTCACAACTATAGATAGAAAAGAAATCACGTGTTTATTAACCACTGCATGAATAAATACTTCATACTACATACTATTGCAAAGAATGTATTGATTTCATCACCTACAGTCCAGAATATCGTCAAAAGATACATGAAATCTCGAGAGATTTCTACATGTAAGTGTCAAGGCTGAAAACCAACATCAAAAGCGTGCGACACTTGAGCCCTCAGGCAGTAGTGCATTAAAAAACCAACATCATGCTGTAAAGGAATTACCAGGAGGGCTCAGAAACACTTCACAAAATCATTGTCAGTTCACTCAGTTCATCACCACTTGTACAAAAGCAAGTTAGAACTCACTTGCCATGCAAAGTGAAAGCCATATCATAGCACTATCCAGAAAGTCTCCTGGCACTTTGGCCCTAAGCTCATCTGAGATGGTATGAAACAAAGAGTTACAGTAAGCTATGGTCAACAAGTCCACATTTCAAATGGTTTTCGACACAAAAGTGAAAAGCTAGCATCTGTGATGACATGGTCCTTTCTCTGTATAAGTAACTCGCTTATCTGCGAAAGCACCATTAATGCTGAAAGGTATGTACTTTCTTTTTTTAGCAACATCGAAATAATTTGTATTTAGGGTTTCAGTGTTGTTGCGCATTTGGCTTTAAAAAAATCTGTGCTGGTAATGGACTTGCCTTCCTGCAGTCCAGAACTTTTTCTCAAAGAAAATTTGTGGAAGTGTATTACATGCAAAATACAACAGCATAGTCCAAGGATTTTATAAGAAATAAGTTAAACATCAAGCAAGGGCAGAAAGTCCACCTAAAAAACATTAACATTTAGTGTAGTCAGTTACCAAAAGGTTATTGAGTCTGGTTGAAAAAACTTCCTGCCACAGCTTTTTTGGAAGGTGTTGCAGGAACAAAATTAAAAATGAGTGAATATTTGTATGCATAACCTTCGCTCATGCTAAAATAGCATATCACTGGCTCAAAGCTTTCACAACCTCTCAAAAAGGATTTTTTCCCTTGCAATGAAAAAATCGTTTTCTGTCTTCTATTTTTCAAGGTGAGCATTTGTCTTCCATTTTTAATGATAAGTTTAGTTATCTAAAAAGAGTGTGCCAGGCGTTCTAAAAATGGGTGTAAAGCCAAGGACAATGCTTGTCCTCCTATGTATAGGAAGATGGGCAGATCGTTTTGGCTTTACATATCACAAATATGTAATTATATTTATAAATACACTATATTGCCAAAAGTATTTGCTCACCTGCCTTGACTCACATATGAGCTTAAGTGACATCCCGTTCCTAATCCATAGGGTTCAATATGACGTCGGTCCACCCTTTGCAGCTAGAACAGCTTCAACTCTTCTGGGAAGGCTGTCCACAAGGTTTAGGAGTGTGTTTATGGGAATTTTTGACCATTCTTCCAGAAGCGCATTTGTGAGGTCGCACACTGATGTTGGACGAGAAGGCCTGGCTCTCAGTCTCCGCTCTAATTCATCCCAAAGGTGTTCTATCGGGTTGAGGTCAGGACTCTGTGCAGGCCAGTCAAGTTCATCCACACCAGACTCTGTCATCCATGTCTTTATGGACCTTGCTTTGTGCACTGGTGCACAGTCATGTTGGAAGAGGAAGAGGCCAGCTCCAAACTGTTCCCACAAAGTTGGGAGCATGGAATTGTCCAAAATGTCTTGGTATGCTGAAGCATTCAGAGTTCCTTTCACTGGAACTAAGGGGCCAAGCCCAGCTCCTGAAAAACAACCCCACACCATAATCCCCCCTCCACCAAACTTTACACTTGGCACAATGCAGTCAGACAAGTACCGTTCTCCTGGCAACCGCCAAACCCAGACCCGTCCATCAGATTGCCAGATGGAGAAGCGCGATTCGTCACTCCAGAGAACGCGTCTCCACTGCTCTAGAGTCCAGTGGCGGCGTGCTTTACACCACCGCATCCGACGCTTTGCATTGCACTTGGTGATGTATGGCTTGGATGCAGCTGCTCGACCATGGAAACCCATTCCATGAAGCTCTCTGCGCACTGTTCTTGAGCTAATCTGAAGGCCACATGAAGTTTGGAGGTCTGTAGTGATTGACTCTGCAGAAAGTTGGCGACCTCTTCGCACTATGCGCGTCAGCATCCGCTGACCCCGCTCCGTCAGTTTACGTGGCCTACCACTTCGTGGCTGAGTTGCTGTCGTTCCCAAACACTTCCATTTTCTTATAATACAGCTGACAGTTGACTGTGGAATATTTAGGAGCGAGGAAATTTCACGACTGGATTTGTTGCACAGGTGGCATCCTATCACAGTTCCACGCTGGAATTCACTGAGCTCCTGAGAGCGACCCATTCTTTCACAAATGTTTGTAAAAACAGTCTGCATGCCTAGGTGCTTGAATTTATACACCTGTGGCCATGGAAGTGATTGGAACACCTGATTCCGATAATTTGGATGGGTGAGCAAATACTTTTGGCAATATAGTGTATATTTGTTGTGCTTCAACTCTTTCCATGGTCACCACACACACACAGACACACACACACACTGTCCTGTTACATGTATAACCATTACTCCATGGAAGAATGACACATACATACAGGCCTGTTTGAAACCCTACAAGCTTGAGGGTACGTATTGTTTGAAGTTAAATGCTACAGGGGCGTGTCTTGAAGTCAAACGATCTTTGTTAGTGAAATACATAATACATAATACACTTGGTGCAAGTTTTTTATGTCAGTGTGGATTAAATAGTTCAGGTTAAACAATCTTTTCATTAGTTACAATTCAGCTGAAAATGCTATTAACCTCATCTTTTGTGAAACAAATGACCCAGAACAAATGCCAAGACTCTAGAGAAAACTAAATGAGAAATGTGTAGCTGAATTTAATTTACCTGCTGGTATCTATAGGTTATTTCGAAACATCCCTTGGTCACTCGTTTCCTTTTCAAATGCTCAGCCAGAAAAGCTGTTTCCAAGCCACTGCAGCCTCTACAATGAAAACAACACATTCAGGTTACGTTTGCCAGGGTACCTAGGTCAGATACAAAGCAATTACACAACAGCTGCATTAGAGCAATTAGACTTACACTGAGCCTCTGATGTTTCACTTTGCTGCGTGGCAAAAAGTAAAACACACTCGTGTGCCAGGCTGAGGCAGAGAGTGCAGAAGGTATAGCTGCAGTCTCCTGAACACAAGCCAGAACATACATCCACACACATCTGGCAGCAGATGTCACAGCAGCGGTCAGAGCAATATCTCCAACCCTCAGACACACGAGGGCAGCCACCAGCCAGACTGCACTCCTCCGTACTTAGTAAGCAGGAGTTGCAATGCTTGCAAGACTGTAATCCCATGGGAGAGCTCGCCCGGCTGTTAAAAACACACACCCGCAACAGGAGACGAGATATTGGAAGAAATCACTGTCTGGAAAAATGGTCTCCTTTTCAAGTCCAGAATAAGACCGGAGGATGTACAAAAAGAATTTGGTGAAGTAAAAGATGCTGATAATTGGCTGTCAGCATGTCCTGAACACAGTGCAAGTTTTCTTTTTCAAGTTGCGTCCAAAGTTCTTGCTACTACAGTAATTGCTGATGTTCTGCGTAGAGTCTGACCAACTTTCAGATGGCTGATGTCATACTTTGTCCCCTGAGGCCTCATTCCACTCATCATCTCTGACGTTCTTGAGGCGAGGGATGAAATCAGCCAAAGCAGAGAAGAAACATTCTCTTCAAAACAGCATGGCAACCAAAAATGTCACCACAAACAGAATATTTTTCTGTTCTCACAAATTCAAAATGGTTGTGACATGAATAAAAGCATTTTTCCTTGTTATGAGTGTGAAATTACACACAGGCTCTGTTTCAGGCTTGCTTGTCATGGGGCCCGGAAGATAGGGAGGGTGGTAAGAAAGGATAATGAGCCATGCAAAACAATTGAGGAAAAAAATTATTTGATTAAAAATAGTACTAAGCATGTGAGCCTGGTGGGACAGAAGAAAGACACTAATAGTGTTCCAAATGTTCATAGTAATGTTAACTGATTTTCATCTGTTTTTGCAAAATAATGTAATTTCGAGAACGAGGGAATTCCTGGTTTCATGATCACTGTTTACACATCAGAAATGTGAACATGAGAATGCACGTTAAATATTTGTGATGAACCAAAGCCTTGAAAACACACGGCCAATAATGGCAACAATCCATCATGAAACACCCTCACGCAGTTCTCTCAAACTGGGCCAAAAATGAACGAAGACTGTTGTGAACCTTTCAGAACAAAGAGTTTAAAATTTTGATGATCACTGCCTATCAAACAGAAAAAAATAAGACCTCCTTTTCCTGAACAAAAACGTTGTTTCAACATCAGAGGGACCTGATTCAGAGGGAATGGGGTAATTTTGCAAGTCAATCCTCCTCGGGCTGTAGCCCTCCCTCCTCATCTCCCCCATAATTTGTTGCAGCTTTTCTGAATACTCTGGCTGAAATAAATAGGGATGGCTTTAAATTCAAAGGCTCAATCCAAATAGCTGAAAATGAGCAATCCGCAGAACTCTGGCACATGGAAAAATTAGCACTAGCAGTTCCTCTTTGTTCAAAGTTATCATTTAAAGAAATGGGCTCATTGGAATCAGCATTATTTCTCTTTGAATGGAATTTCTGCAAATAAGGGATGCCACAATTGAAACTGGAAGATGCAGACCACAAAAAAAATATCTCTATCTATTAAGAGATAATTTCCATAATGTCAACAGCATCTAGCAATAACAATCTGGGCCTCTCCTACATTTGCACAGGTTATTGTCTCTTGTTATTTTATTGAAGCTGGTATATTTAGCAGTAGCTCTCAGTATGGAGTGGCCCTGAGCAATTGCACTCGTAAAAAAAAAAAGAAAACATCTTTACATTTTCACCAGTAAGACGATGGTAAATATGATCTACAGAAAGCAATGATGTATTAATGGTTTGTTTACCAGAAGGACCAAAGTCTGGGAGAATCAGGTCAGTAAAATGGTGAGAGGTTTATTTCCTGACAGCATGTGATGGCATCAGCATTTTGCTGTGGTTCAAGTTGCAAAACACAGCAACACCAGACAAAACAACAAAAACATGACAACTCCTACGAAATGCTGCACTGGTTGGCGCACATAATGTCATTTGCTTTTATCTAGTTGGTGAATGTAATGATTGACATATGGACATTGATCCAAAGAGGGAAACATGTTGCATCAGTAACATGGCATTGTTAGCATATGGTCCCAAAATGTCCCGGTTCCCCCTCAGAAGCTGCAGACTTAATTCTTACTTCAGAAAGAATTATTCAATTTCTAAACTATCCGCAACTGTCTTCAGAAACTAAGAAATTATTTTTTTAATGGAAAAACTTATCAAATGCTCCTGAGGAAACACATTCTCCCCATATTTTACTGACATATTGCATTATCATAGAAGCAACACTCGTCGGGGCTCATCCAGGACAGGAAACACATCTGTTCACATGGAAGATCTCCTGACATTTTATTATTTGTCTTCTTCCTTCTCACTGTCATTCTTTCGCTTTCCTTTCCCTCCTGACTCACTTCCTCTTTTTAGACACACACATTTGCATGTACACACACATATACATCCAAACATATTTCCCCTTGTTTCATATAATACAAATGTCAGCGGGCTGAACCTGACAGGTGAATGACAGTGAAGTAGATTTGACTTTGACGGCTCTGAGAGCGAAGTGACAGCAATAAAGGGCTGTAGTGAGCTATTGTTGGCCCTGGGGCATTCATTAATGAATGACATGAAACAGCGGTGATATTCGGGGGAGAGGCGCTGGAGGAGATTGATGGGGGCTAGGCGGCTGCAGCCCACACACAGTCCTCACCTGTGTCGAGCCTTCGCTCACTCCAAGCAGCACAGACGGCTACATCAAGATGTACACGCAAGTGGGATGTCTCAACTCACAAGCACCGACAAACACCCTCCATCTGATGGCATTCTGTCAACAGGGTGTTTACAGTACTGTGGAATAAATTACCAACGATTTCACAACATTATTTTCCAAGTAGAGCCCTTTGCACTTACATATCCCACTCAGTGATGGATCATCCAGATAAAAAACAAAGAGTTTTGAGTCATTCACTTGTCCTCCTGCTGCTCTGCAAGCTGTTGGTGCATAATTTTCATTTATATAAGGCTAACTTTCAAGCATATTGTATCTAAAATAACATAAGCAAACAGAGTTTTGGTTCCTTAGAATTTAGGCTGTGTTGGTCTTTTCAGTTGATATTGGGATAATTATAGATAATGAATTGGGGTGACAAGAGTCAGACCGCTAATGGAATGCAGTGCTTAACCCACATAATCTCTTATGTGCCCTTCACTTAGAGTCAAGATAATTAGATTACTACTGCTCATACATTCTTTGGTTGCGGACGCTTGCTCACACACAGCACATTGCCACTGTGTGTTTTGTTGTGCATGCCCATCATCTTTTGTGGATGCATCAACACACTTATCCAATTCCTACCGCTACTTTGAAAGGTGCTTTCACAGCCCGCTGGGGGAAAATGGCTCAAGATGAGCAATGAGAAAAGGCTTTAAACAGTAAAAAATGTGAGAGATTTATTGAACCCGTTGTCGAAGATGTACCAGTGCTGTATGAATTACAGTGGCAGGTGGGATGGAATGGGGCGCAGGTGACTCCAGCATGTCAGCAGGATTGCCAAAACACTCATATTTTACCTCAACCACTCTCCACCTCCCACAGTCTCTGCTCCAGTGTGTTACATCTCCACTTCCCCCCTATCATCTGCGTGTGAAGGAAGACCTAATTGACATGTACCATGATACATGAACTGATGTCAGAAAAAAAGCAGGACAACTGGAAGGTAAGAACAACATGTTAGCAGAAGGAGGTGGTGAATCACTGACGGGATCACACACACACACACACGTACTGTACATTCAGTGCTCAGACATTAAAATCAAGGATGTTAAGAATTTTGATGTGGCGAGGAGAGACATAAATTCTTTGTCACTTAAACCTCATGGTGCTTAAACCATTTTCTTCATTGGACTGTGCAATTGTTATTCACTGGACGTCTGCTATAATTTTTTAAAATATAATACCTGATTTTTTTAACTACAGAAATTACCATCTGCTTTGCAAGTGCTTTTTGCTCAGGGCAAATAAGTGTGCTAATTGTTGTGAATCATAGCAGGCTAACATGTCATCAGTGTAGTTGGCATAATGGGTCAAAACCCTTCTTGTATTGTAGCTGTTTAGAGTTGAGAAGGAAACATGGGTTCCGTAATTTGTGTTTATTCCTCTTCTTTAATTTTGAAGTCCAAGCAACCTTTGAGGCCCATATTAGTCTGTGATCACTCAAGGACACCTTTGACACCTAGGAGACCTTTGAGCCTGTGGTTATTTCAGCAGTTCAGATATGAAAATGACAATAGGAGAAACTATTTGAAATACTATTGTAAGAGAGTCCTTTTGTTTGACTAACCTGATTTAAACTGGCACGACGGGTCCACAGAGGTCCCTGTGCACAGAGGTCATCAATTTACACATCATCAGAGTCACAGTTTTCTCTGTTGCAAACTTTGTTCCAGAAGGCAGTCATGTGACACATTCACTTAGCTCAGTTATTCATGCTCATACCCTTTTCCCCTTAAACTACAAAACATTGCATGCAAAATGAATGCCTCGTTTGAACATGTTGGTTTCTATTGTTCAAATTTCGGGAGGTTCATGTTTTATAGAGTGGAGTCCTTCATGAAATAACCTTGCAGTTGCCCAATCAGATTATTTCAAGAATGTGAACGTACAAATTGACCAAATGTCTAGTATCTTGAATCTTTTTGTGTCATTTTATCAGTTTAGTGCAGCCAACCACTGCTCCTCAGATCTGCTGGCTGGAGACAAATGTCAGGTGGGGCTGATACTGTAAGAGGCGACAGAGGTGCCACAGCAGGCTTTCAGAATGACGAATACCATCTGTTGCTGGTTAATTCATTTCTCTATCTGATGGACAAATTTTTAGGCCCTGCCAAGGGACTGTGTCATCGCGATTTATGTTTGAAAAAGACTTTCTGGCACTTGGCGAGACAGTGGGGTGTTTCTTTCTCTTTCTATGCCCCTAGTGAGGCGAGGAGAACAATTATGATTGGTTTCCCAGCAAGAACTCTAGGTACATGATTGACTTGATAATGTGTGTTGACATGGAGATCAGCCGAGCCGAACAGTGAAACTCATATTAATGAGGCACAAAATAACAGTTGTAACTCGGGATTTAGTACACTCAACATTTCAATAAACGATCCTCTGGTATTTTTGTCCTTTAAAGATTTACTTCTAAATGTTGGATTTTATTGTTTTAATAAGAAGAACCAGTTGTGTTTTTTAATACTTCGAATATAATAAAACTTGCAGCATTCTTGCAAGTCTAAGAGACAACATTATTCATAATGTTGAAAAAAAGGCGAAAAAAGAACAATCAAAGCAAAAAAGAACACAAATGTGTTTTTTTTCTGAAATATGGAATTTCAGCAGGGACATACTGTAGTTATTAAAAAGCCTTTAATAAATGGGTGAAAATTCTGCTGCTTACGTACATACTGCTGCAGTTCTCTCTGTGTCTGAGTGGATTGTACACTCTGCTGGAGTTTGCTTGGCACCCAGTGCTTTCTCTTGCCCATTCATCAAAAGGACCAGTGCTCATGTGTGTGCAAAGATTTATACACTATGGAAGAGAGGTGGAGAATTAGTGCAGATTTATGAGCACAGGCTGCAGTGCAAAGCACCGGCAGCTGCCGCTTGACATTTGAGCAGAGAATGTGAAGGAAAATTGCAGACGAGGAAACAGGAAATTGGAACAACAGAAAGGTGGGGGAGGACCGAGGAGTAAATGAGGTACAAGCTGGTCCAAAAAAAAGAGGATGAATGAATTAATTAATTAAATATGAGAGAATGCAATGTGATAGGAAAGTTCATTTTGGGCAAATGGGACCAATGTGGTTCTCTAATGTAGTCTGTTATCTGATCTGCTTAGATGTGAATACATAAAGTGAATTGAAATTCACTTCATTAAATACAAAAAATGCGTCAGAACATTGGGGTTTCAGCATGTTGAACTGGACAGAGGCCAACTGAGAGGCTAATTGTGTTTTCCTACACTTAATTTGAACAAACAAGGTCCAAAGGTCCGAACGAGCTTGAATCTGAACTTGAAATAACTGATGACAATGAAAGAATACCTTCCCCTTTCCACATTTCACTGTTGCATCTCACCTTGGAAAAGAATTGACAGTCATAATGAGTTTAAAAAGAAAATTTAAGTCAAAATATAGACTTAGAGTAGAGCAACGAAAGAGTGCTGTCTCGAAAGGTCGTGTTACTCTTTATATATCAAACACATGCATATATAGTGCTTGACAAATTTGTTAACTGTTTAAAAAAAGTGAACTTTTAAAAAAATAAATAACAAAACTGAAACAATTTCTTTTCACGCATAATAAGCTAAAATGCAAATATTTTGTCTGGCCTTTCTTAACAGTGTACTGAGACATCATCCATTATAAAGTGCTTTAATTCAGACTGTTTCATCTGCAGTTAGCTTTCAAAGTTTTACAATCTTCCACTTATTACATTACAAACTGAAATAGTCCCATGTATACCCAAATCTAGTTTTTATCGGCTGGTCCAATGACAGCAGGGAGAAGCTGGGGCCCCTCTGCCACCCTAGAAAGTGGATAGATGGATATATACAGATATGAAATACCCAAGATTGCTTGCAACCCTGCAAAAGTTTATCATTGTCAGGATTTTTTAGAAGGCACACCGGCCTTGCTGTAAGACTAGACATAGGTGACAAAAAGAATAGAAAGGGCTTTTTGGTTGTGTGGTGTGTATGGAGTCACATCCTCTCTGGGTAAATTGTCATGATGTGGCGTGGAGTGTGTGGTCACTTCGCCCTTAAGGCACTGCACAACTGAGTCCAGATCTGACTCACTGCCTCACTGTTCAGCTTCCATTAGTCTGCAGGTGGCCTACACTCTGTCCACTGACTTCATCCTGACTCTCTCACATCCTGTTAGGCAAACACAAAGCAGACTTCTGTCCCTTTCACAACACCCAGGCTTACCTGACTGTAGAAAGAGCAGCGACTGCCTGACAGTCATTGCATCTAGGGTGTGTTCCTATGGATGAAGGGATTGGATCTAAAGCAGGCTGGGAGCTGGTAAAAAAAAGGGTATTTCTCATTACATGCTAACTTGCATTAGAAGATGCAAGTGAAAGACAGGCATTTTCTCTTGGCCATTGACTGATGTAGGAGAGTCTGAGGAAGATAGTAGTGGGTTTAAATTGAAATTTTATGCAGAACTGTGAGAACTTTGTGTAGATACCCAACAAATACCAACCAGACTTACTTCTCCTGTAGATAACTTGACCTGACTCAGAGACATGGTATCCTAACAATACATTCCAATGAGCTATTTATTCTTGCTTGCATTTCAGAGTGAATTCAGAGGAACGATAAACATCTGAAATAACAAAAATAAGAATGTTTCTGATATATGCGGGTGTGGTCTCTTGACAGCTACAAATCTCTCAGTGAAACACAAAAAACGTTGCTTTTGGGAATATAGATAATGTCAGTAGTAGAACTGAGGCTCCTGAAGAAGCCCACAGGCATTCTTCAGGAGGTCTGGGGGGCTGTATACAATGTTGAAGTTTGTTGCATCATCAAGGGATATCTAACTCTCCTGTCTTATTGCCTAAGGGTGCGGGGGGATTATGTGAGTCTGGAATGTGCTAAGTCTATTCAATTTAAGGCTGCTGTTAAAAAAAGGGTAAATGTGGACTTAATGTGGACCTAAATTACAAGGTTGCCTATTGTCTCTGAATCACTTTTATGGAGCCGCCACATTCAGTGCCAGGATAAAAAGGTTTGGCACCATGCTCTTAGGGACAAGACTGACCTCTGTGAGATGTGTATGTCTACTGGACTTACAGCAGCGGCTTCATTTCAAACATGATGCTCTGACGTCACAAGGATATTAAATGTTTTTGACATAATCACTCCACAGTAGCCCTCCATGATTAGCTCAAGTGGCCTCTCTAATGAAAATGATGACTTGCTTTGTTAATTGAGTGTGGCTTTAACACACACCGTTGTTAAATAGTGCAGGACGTGGGCAGCCTACCGAAAATGCTAAATTACACAAAGGATAATAAACAGTTAACACTAACAGCGCCATCAAATCTCATCAACTAGAATGCTGTTATAAGTGGGTTATGCCTGAATGTAATTTAATTGCAATGCAATCTTTCTAATAGTAACATGCAGTTTTCCAAGCTTCTTCTTTGGGGAAATACCCTGCTGTGTGTTTTTTGATTCTCTAATAAATAAATCAGCGTCAGCAATTGCTCTTGCAAGAAATGTGAGAGAATTGAATCAGACAAAGTCTAACTTTGGTATGTCAAAGCTATATGCTGCATCTATGTATCTTAATTTCTTAATTATTTGAATGATTTTTTAAAAATACTACTAACATCTTACGTTTGAACCAACAAGTTTTGGTGCTTTTATAGTAACATGTATTGACAATATGAAAAAGGACTAAACCATAAGTTTTACTTTCAGAACATTGTTGTCTTTTCAGACAAAAAATGTGCCTGATCCACAAAGGAACATTCTAACGCTATATTCAGTTACATTATGCTGCACAAACCTTTTGAAAACTGTATAAATGACTGTGTATTACAATCAGGATTCTTGGACAACTTAGCTGTTACCTCACACCCATTGATCAGATTTTTAAGTATATTAATACACAATTCCCTGAACTGAAAATTCAGCAATAGTCAGACTGAGTAAATAATCATTTAATCTATGCTGGACTGACACAGCGCAGTCTAACAGGGCTGATTATGTTTTTAGAATTCTGCCTGTGCCTCCTGCTTGTGCAGGTTTTAGAGATCATTTGCTCTCAAAAGCTCCACTTGCCACCCTTCCTCTTGCATTGTTTGTGGACAAACTGCTGAATTTTTCCGGCAGTAATAAACATCTGGTTCCATGGCACTACAGATACCTATGTTTAGGATTTGGTTGGTGAAACCCAGATCTGGATTCTTCTCCATTCCAGGTATGCTGTATTAGCATTTCACACAGTCTTATGATGGTTAAAAGAAGGAATTTCACATGCAAAACCCAGCGTGGAACCAGAAAATACTGGTGACATGTTTATCTCTATTCGTCCCTTCTAATAGTCAGTGCACCCAGGGCAGTTTATAATACCGCGATATGCCATAGCAAGGTTTATAGGCTCCAACGTTTAGCAATGTGATGCCATCAGCTAAAAGACAGAATACAAACACAGACGCTATAGATTATTTTGCTTCAAAGCAGCTTTGATTTTCCTAAAACAGCTAAATATCAAAGATTTACCTTAGCCAGATCAGCCAGTGATCCAAACTGATCAGAGATGCTTTCTAGTGCATCTTCCACATTTCAACTTGCCTTTGAAGTGATACCACCTGTTAGTGATTTGTGAACTTCCTGTCTCAAACAAGGATAATTGATTCCATGAATTGATCTATTTTGTCAAGAAAATTCAGCCTGGCACTGTAGTGGGGTAACATTGATTAATTCTCTTTGTATATACGGTGTATGCTGCAAACCCAGTTCTTTTACAATATCTCTGAGTCCCAAAATGACCACGTCTAATAAATGTTTTCATAGGTTATTATGCTGTGTTTTGGAGCTCACAAGAAGGAAGAGAAAAAGACAAAAACTTTCAAAACTTGCTAAAAGAATGTTTCTTTTAGTAAGCCATTAATTCTGTACAAACCCTGGACAAGCACGAAACAATAAAATGTCCAGTCATTGTGTTGAAGGTCACACAGAGTGACATAGCAATCACTCAGCAAATATCAAATTGCTGAAGCGGAACATATTTGTGAAAATCACTGCTTTGAAAGCAAACAGTGATAAAGTGTTCTTGAGTAGCACAAGACAGACCCTGAATGTAACTGCCTGACTCTGCATTGCATGGAATGTAAAGCACATGGATGTCAGCATATCACTCAATTCACTTAATTCTGTAATTCTGTCACAGCAGGATGGACAAAAATTGCAACTGGAAGAGCAGAGAACCTCACAACCAATCCCAATAATGTTGCATCTTTCTGGCAAAGTTTGCTTCACATCTTCAGTTTTAAAACATTCAATTTCCAGCTGCTTCTTGGAGCACAATTTCACAGAAAGGGATCAGAGGAAAATGAGTGGAAAATTGCTTATGTAATTTTTTTTTATCAAAGTGAGACTACACCAATAATATTGAATATTCTTAATATTCTGAGACCGCGACAATATTTTATTTTTCATTACATTAACTTTGATAACCTAGTATGCTACCAATACAGACATAGCAACTTTTTATATTCGATTTCACCATTAAAGCTTAAAAGAATGTGAAAATGTTGAGAATAAAGAATAGTAAATTATCATTTATTGTTGGAGGAAGGCAGATCTGGAGATGATGCCTCAGTCGACCATATTTGCCCACATGCGGTTATTCATCCTGCAGCAGTAGCTTGCCTGTGTTTTTCAAGTTTCAATTTGTACCTCTGTCTCAAAGTAAGAGCTTGAGGTGATGTGTTACCGGGTATAAATCAGGTTTTATCTGTGAGGTATTGTAGATGAGGGGTCATGATTGATGCAGCAGCACTGCACAGTGCATGAGCAGCTTGCCAGCACTTGTGATTGAACACTTTTTTTCATTACCAAAACATATCCACAATGCAAATTCAGCAACATGTGTGTCAAATAATGGCAATATGCAGAAAAATACAAAGAGTAAAGAACAAAGCTAAAGCAAATAATTAGATTGTTTTTCTGTTTGAATTGGATAGACCATGGAAAGTTTTAGTGTTTGCTCCCACAGATGAAAAGACTGGTATTTCATGGTCACTTTGTTTCCCTTCCCACTATCCAGTCTGCATACATAAGTGAGGCAGCACAGGACCAATCTCAAATGAAGCTCGTTCCAGTCATTTCCAATCAAGCCAGCAGATGGAAAGAGAGCAGCTTTTAAAAGCCATGGTGAATTCACCATCTCCAAGACCAAAGTAGGTAGTTATTTATTTGGGGTGCAATATGAGGGCTCGTCATGGTTACAGTCTCTCTCATAGTGAACTAAAGCAACCTGCAAAAAACCCACAAATATTTGAATGTCCAAATATACTAATGCAAATGAGGACACTATCCTATATATAATACTATATATTTCAGTAAGACCGTTCGAAATGTCCTGGCACATATGTTTCAACAGCAAAGCAAAGTCATAAGAGATCAACAAACCTGCCAGCAGTCCATCAGCCGACCATATTTAGAGACTCTGACATAAAGCAGGCACCACGTGTTCAACAACTGAACACTTGTTTCAAGAAAGAATGGGAAATACTTCATTTTTAAAACCTCTCAGTTCCCAAATGTGTATGTCGTTCTGCTGAAGGAAGAAGTTGTGCAGCACAGATAAACACAGTAAAATTAGAACATTTTACACACAATGTCCATAAGCTTTCTATTGATAAAATAGTGTTTAAGACATCTCAGTTTTAATGGATATAAGCATGGATGTGTTCAAACAAGTGTCAGGGATACCTTCTTTAGTCAAAAGTGCCCTCAATAGATCGTTTTTAAAACGTAAGGAAACCATTTTCCTTGGAAACTTGACATTTATAAAATCCTGATCTCCTTTAAGCTTTTTTGTAACACATATCAAGGAAACTGATCTGCTTCTGAGAGATTATATTAGATATATACGCAAACTTTGTCTGAATCAGGGAGTTAACAGCTTTCCAGCTCTTAAACCACGCTGACACATTTGACCTTTTTTAAAATGTGCCAGTCAAATACATTGAAATAATTGGATACATGAATATTTAATGATTTATACCATGAATGACTCACAGAATGCCTCTTTCCCAACCTTTTTAGTCTATGATGCTGATTTATTAAAATAGTTGAGCCCTTTTAATGAAGCGTATTACACCGCATCTGCTTTGGAGAGCCTCGTCACACCGTCGTTTTTCAGGTTTATTGATGCTGGAATCAGTTTCTTTTATGGTAATACTCGACAAATCCAAGGTGTTTTGGTAGAAATGTCAGCTACACAGTACAGTATTGTCTGACACGCGCCTGTTGTGCACACCCCACAAACCCCAACACCCCTCCTAGCATGGCTTGTAGCATCGGGAAGGCTCTGTTTCCTGTGCTGTGGAGTAGTTATACAGACAGAGACAGAGCACCTGCCCTCGTGCCTGAGTGCTGTTCCCAACAGCTTGCTAATGTCAACCTGGCTGATACGCACAGCAGGGTGGGGGCTTCAAGACAGCAGCAATTTTCCACTGCATGCGAATGAGACTGGAGAGCAATCTGCTGGTCTAAGAGCCTCATAATCAGCACATCATTATCAGTAGGGGGCTGGTACATGGGGTGGAAGCAGGGTGAGGAGAGACGAAATAAAGAGAGGGAGCAAAGGATGACACAGAAAGAGCCCCTGTTGACATTGAGAAATTATAAGACACTGCGAAGCAAGAGAGGCCAGGACTTGAAAATTACATGTAGGACGATTTGCAGCAAGACGATACACATTCAGAGGAAGAACAAAATTACAACACCTGTTTACCCACGGAGAAGCAATGACAGACTTGGTTTAGCTCATGGAAGCTCGAATGCTTTATGTTCGTCAGTATTACTGCTGGTCTTCTAAGTCTGAATAATTGCAGACATATAGTGACAGCGCTTTGAAGTCTAACTTCTCTGCATGCATTTTCCAGGGAGTTCAAAAGTAGAAAGGACAACAAAGCTGAAATCACGGCTCATATGTATACTGGTCTGTGTTCTGAAGCACCCAGTGTTGTCTGTGTACTCAAACATGCCTTTAATCCTGTGTGATCATAGGGGAAGGATTCACAGAGACCAGCAATATGCCAGTCTACTTGATCTAAGGCTAAACAGGCTGCTGAATCACATTATAAACTGGCCAGGTTTAACTACGTGTTCCTGCCTGGTGTTTTACTTGTACTGCTTTCCAACACAACTCCACATTTAGGGTCAGAAAAATAGATTTGTCTTGCAGCAATTGCGCGTATTTCCAAACGCTGACTGAATTGATTCGTTGACCTTAGTAGTACATTCTTCAACGCGCAGCGGTTTTGAAAGGTTTAAAAGTCACCAGGTTGTTTTCGAAATCCATGCTCTTGGTTTTAATGTGTCAACGATCAATCATCGCTGTCAGGGCAGATTTCTGCTGCGGGTTTGCGCCGCGTGGGGGCAGTAGCGCACAGAGCACCCAGACTTGACAGGGACTGGTTGTGCGCGCCGCCGTGGAGTGTGAGACGGGCAATTCATAAGAAAGAAAAGCCTCACTATATAGGTTGTGGCCACTCATCTCGACATTTACTTTGAGAGGGATGTGTCTGCTTTATTTGCTGGTCTGTGTGCATTTAGTGAGTCAGCACGCACAAACACACCTGGAAACAAAACGCACCACTTGCAGATTCATGGTGTTGGATATTCTCTCACAAAAGAGCAATTTGTTTCAGAGGGAACGTGATCATACATCTTTTTTTAAATTCTTATTAAGGAAAAATAATTCTCTTCACATAGCATGGCCATTTTAGTCATAAATTTGCTCTTTTTTCTGATTCCACTTCCCCCTGGACACTAAGAAATTCAAAGCAGTTAAAAGGTGATGTCAAGACTCCGTCTTTAACGTTTGACAGCCGAGCAAATTCAATTGGACTGACTCCGCCTTGCTCATGCGGGACTTGTCCAAAGGCTCTCCTCACCGTCGCGCGTGTGTCTGCGTGTCTGGTGCTCTCTGACGGAGTCTCTCCTTCACCCCCCCACCCCCTCCCTCCGGTCACTCAACCCCTCAGCAGTGAAGTGCAGTCGGACGCACAGGACCAGCAGCAGTGGCGGACAGGATTCTTCTCTGGAGTGCGTGGCCACCACAGAGCAACATGTTCCCCGCCTGGAGCCGGAGACTCCGCACCGGGGGCTCGACGGCACCAGCCCGGTGCGCGTTTGGAGCGGCGCAGCTTGGACAGGTGTGGGTCTCCTGTTGGATTCTGCTGTCGCTGTGTCGGATCCCCAGCGTCCAGGCTCAAGGTAAGATGTGCAGCTTTGTTTTTTTTTTTTTTTTTGGTCAAACAGTGGAGTTCATGAACGGGGTCCAAAAAGAGTGTTAGAAATAGTTTGGAGAAAAAAAGCAAATGAAAACTACACCTGAAACTTTAGATCAGATCAGTAATAAGACAACATCCATGAGGTTACATTCTGCTTAAACACCCAGAATGCCACTCCACTTGAGAACAACACTGAGATGATAATTTCACTAAATTATTTGGTGGGTTGCTGTTCAATGCTTGTATTTGAGAGCAATTCAAAACGTCTAAAATGTGACAACGATTATACCCAGAGCGTCTCTGTAACTACATTTGGCTTCACTCTAATGACGATTTACATAAATGCCTCAAAAGTGCACACTTGTATCAGATGTTTAGAAATGATTCAGGCAGTGTTACCATGCATCTGACCTGTCATGAAAATGGAAAAAAAGTCCAGTGGCCCTGTCTGACTCACTCCTGCAGTGGGTTAAACGGTCCTTTCTGCTTATAGACCCCTCAGTACTCTGGCAGACTGTTAATAAATTAAATCTATAAGATAAGACTGATAGGACACTGAAGCAGGGCCAGGTGTTTGAGGGCTTATTGGTCCACTTCTGCATTATGCCTTTTAGGCATGTGAGAGAACACTGCCATGTTACAGAATGCTGTTTTCCTTCATATGGAGAAGAAGATGCGATACAAAAACTGAGAAATGAAGATTATTTACACCAATCATGCTCTGTAAAACTGGTTTGATTTATCATTTTGGATAAACTGATGTGTGAGCTTTAAATAATTAACATAGCTAAGTAAAGACAGCAAACCGTGGAGAACCAATTCTTCCTGCCTTCATATATCACGACTGAAAAAACATAACTGTCACAAGAAGTGAAGGTAAGTTGATACTGGACAAAGAATATTAACCAGACTCATTGGAATTTCACCAGCAGTCTTGGTGTACAGTGTATTCACATTCATGGTATAGCTTTGTGAATTAGGATTCAACCAGTTATTGCTTTTATTGTAGAGGGACCTGAGAGGAGCGGAAGAAAGATACATGTTTGACAAATCCTTGAAGCATTTATCTCAGCAGGTCCCTCAGGAGAAAAAAAGTCACGTTTTAGAGGTTGATTCATATGAGAGGTGCCTTCTCTGTGCAGTCCCCATCTACAATCACACTGCTCTGTGCATCAAAGTGCTAAAAGCTGTATAATCCCTGTGCTTGTTTGTCTCTGAACAAGTCGCATTGCTCCAAAGTGATCCCAACCTTATCTAAAAAGAGACTGAGGCAGCTCTTATTATGCAAGGCACAGTTCATCTAGCTGTCATTAGCATCGTTTTCTCAGGCAAACATGCACTGACTATCAGGATCTGTTAGGTGCTACTGGACTACCTAACATGGTTTTACCTCTCTTTCTGAAACAAAATTATTTTTAATCCTTGCAGTGGGGTATTCTGGACTCTTGAATGTTTCCAGCTGTGTATTAGCATTGTTGAGAGATTCACTTCTCGATGTGCCTACTCTTTCATTTCAAGAGGATCTTCTCTATGGTGTACAATAGTTCCTTTTGAGTCTTTAATGAAGTCACAGTTGTGGTCTTTGCAGGGGGTCTGCTCAGCATCCAGAGAGGTCTTTTTAATCCTCAAGTAGTAGTAGATCTCGTCCTCAGGGGCAATCCTCGTTTGCAAATGAATGGCATTGCAGCAGAATCTCTGCATAAAACTGAAGATGATGTAGTTGTTCCCAGAGAGGGGAAAACCTCTGAGGATGTCGTATATTAGGCGACACAGACACACCCTCAGGAAACCAGAGGTGGCATGTAGACGCTTGTTTTTCAGCAGGCTTCTGCTGATGCTCCTGCTGTGCTTAATAAATTCGGGTGTTTCAGAACACAAGAGGATATATCCTAGATCCACAGGGGAATCTTTGTACAGGTTGCACACAGCAAGCAGTTTTAAGAGTCATGGAGACCCCTGTGAGGTTCTGCCTGTCTTCCTCACTTAGCAGTGTGTATCTATGTCCCTGCTCCTCCTTACAGCTGCTGAGCTGAATGTGTGTTACAAGTGATCGTTATTGTGTTTCAGCTTCCATCTTTTTTTGTGCGCATCTGCAAAACTGAGTGTGTGTGCACATGTTCCTGTCTATTGAGCTTTAATCTAGATATCAGCATTGACATTCTGCCAACCGACAGCTGTTATAAATTTCTGGACGTACGTTATTATGCAGCTTGACAGCTGTCAGCCATTTCCAAATCTTTAAATCTTATGATAATCCACTGTGCTTACAAAAAAGCATTTGTTTAAAACACTCTGAATCCTTGTGTGATTAAAACTCCCTGCCCTAATGCGGGCACCCCATCATATTTTATCAACATCGATGGCACACAAGCACATTCTGATGCAAACACGTCCAAAGAGAGATAGAAAAATCAATATGTGGAAGATTACACAGTCCATCAATAGAAGAATAATACAGGTTTAATAGAAGGCATCTCATAGTTCCTATGAACACTGACAAAAACCTTGATCAATTGCATCCAGATGGGCAACTATGTTGTACATGTAGTACTACTGAGCATGGGATCATATTTTCATTTGAGAGGTTATTACGCCCATGCATGTGATGCTAGATATACCATAATGACACCAGTATTGTAGCTGATTAAATAATTTCAGCAGTTTTAATCTTGAGGCTTTTGATCTCCCCCCAGTCTCTATATTGGACACGATTATGTGCAGATGTTGTAACTCCTGTTGTAACTGCCATACTTACTTGCTGTGCATATTTATGACATATGTATTCCCCGGATGGATGAAGCACATTTAATTAAGCATGTTTACTGCCACGGGGAGCTAACAGCTGTTGAAATGGTTTTCTTTGCAATGTGGATCATGCCAAAAAAGACTAGCAAGTGGCTTGTGAAGCCTCAGGTGAAACGGTGGCAGCCTAACTTCAGAATGAGACTCCTCGTGCGTCTTCTGCGTCTGCCTCCCATGTCTGACTGGTTGGCTTCTTTTTTCTCTATCTATTGGCTGCCAAATGCTGTCTACACATGTTTATTCAGCCTGCCACAGGATGTCTTATCCACCATGATGGAAGATATCACAGCTGAGGGAGGAAAATAAATGTGCTCTCGATTAAAACTGTTGAAACCGAACACGCTATTGAAATAAATGCAGAAAAACTTTTTAAACCAGTCAAATGACGAAAAAGCCAGGTTTGTTTAATTTCTTTTCTAAATTAACTTTATTGTTGAAGAACAAAAAGGTTGTCTAACTGTCAACATTTGCGCAGCTTTTGAAAGCTTTTAATTGACTCAGTTGAGTAGCAAAGCCTTGTTTATAGTTCATCATGGAAATGTAATCAAATTAACTTGTTCTGCAGGGTTTTGGCATTCTCCGTTTGCCTTGTAATTGCCATTTGCCCAAAGGGCTATTTGCATGGGGCAAACAGTTCTATTTCTCACCATGTGTCTGCCCTTGTAGATGTCTGCATATTAGAGTAGCTGGATGAAATTATCCAGCACCACAAACACAGTTTTTTTTTCTTATCTGTGTTGGTGTTAAATACTTCTGTGAGCGTTTATTTTAAATGAAATATATGGATCAACCTATGGGTAAGACAAAGTGTTCACTGCACAAATTTTGTGTAATACTGGAGGATTATTTACCCGCAGAGAGCTCCTACTTTTTCTTTCTGAGTGAAAAAAAAAAGCTGAGTGTATTAGGTACACTTAAATTAGATTATTCAGGAGTAACACCAATGATGTGTTGGCAAGTTCTTCTTTTGGGGCCGATTCTAATCACATAGCTGAGCGGATTTTTTGTTTCATATACCCTTGTTTACTGATGAGACTTAGGAGAGAGGCTCTGCAGGGGGAAACAGATAAATTCTTCATGTATTAATTCCACGGGCTAAACATCTAAATTGGCACAGTGTCTAGAGGTACCTCAGCCATACAGAAAAATAACAACAAAAAAAGATGAATTAAATTTTGACTGAACCTTGAAGAGTAAATGACCTTGGACACTGTATGGAGGAGATTGTGAAGTGCCATTATTTGTTTAATTTGAGCAATAAAATGATGGAGAAAAATATGTTCTGCGTGCCACTTCATCAGTGTATCATTCAAAGGAGTAATTTGAAAAGCCTTTGAAAATGGTGTCATTACTTTCTTCCGGGGAACGGAGGGATTGGACCATACATATGTCTTCCAGCCCCCAAGCTGTTCCATGTAAACATTTAAACTACACAAAGGCAACTCAAGGAAAACCGTGGTGAAAAACAAAGCTTTTTACAGCATAATGCGCTCACTGAATCTAAGCTTGCATCCAGCTTGCCCCTCCTGGGGACTGGTGAGTGTATTCTTGTGTTGTGAATAAAATGGCAAAAGAGACAAAGAAATAGAGAAATGGAGGAACAAGTGTGCTGGTGTGGGGGTGGAGGGAACAATTTTTTTCTCCCTGTCCTAGGAAAAACAAGCAGTGGCACAAATCCATTTTTCTTTGTACATTCACATGAATGAATTCACATTTTGACATCCTGCTCCATACTTGTCGTGACCTCAACCAAGCTAGTCACAACATTGTGACTCCCTGCAGTAAGTGATAACGTGGATAGGAACACCATTAGTCCTGGTAAAGTTGATACAGACACAAAGATAAAAGATAGTATAAAATGGTGTACTGAACCAAAAGCAAAACCAATAACGTGACGTGAAAGAAGACTGAAACAGAGTAAAAATGCCTTTGCTTCCAGAATTGATTTGCAGTATCAAAGCTTCATCTTTCGTGGGATATTTTTCGGGCAGGGGTCAGCAGATTCACAGGGATAGGTGAGTCTGGTCCATAACATAACTCTTGTTTACGGACCAGAACTTGCATGGAAATCAGCAAGACTATGCTTGGCAGCAGGCCTACCAGGTCCGTTGGGGGGGGGGGTAGGGGGCTGGCAAATGCATCTAGCTGAATCTCAATGCCTTGTGCTCAGTATTGATTAGGATTTCAGCAGACTTTTATCCCCAATTGTCCTACTCTCAGAGTTTCATATAATTTTTTATTCTGTTTCCAAGCACCAGCTATCATCTTCCTCCTGTTAGTCTGAAGCTCAACATCGGGTCCACCCCCCACTCCTGTCATACTGTGACACGACTCCGCCTCCCCTAAAAACAAATGCGCCAGGAGATATTAATGTGGATGTGATAGGAAAGCATGAGAAATAAAAAAGCATGGAGTGAGATCAATCTAAAGGAATTCAGTGAGACTGGTGTGCGTGGCAGAGTGCTGCAGGTTGTCGCTGAAGCACTTTAATGTACATGTATCTTTGATCATTGTCCTTGTCTGTCTGTAGCATCACTGGAGTGTCAGTTATGAAGTGAGATGGTGACAGGAGCCAATAGCAGCACTGCAGGCTTCTACTCCATGGCTTCTGTCACATCTGGATTCCCTTTCCTTGGCCCCTCTGTGTTAGTCATGAGAAACTTAAGGTTAAACACTAAAAGCACATGATGGGATTCAGCCTCAAAAACAGGCTCCTTTCCTTATCTGACATGTGTTATACAAATAATTATTATCTTTTCTTGTTGTCCTTGGTCATTAGAATTTAATTTATATGGTAAGATGACTAGGTAAATACAAATGCTTCATTGATATACACACCATGATGTAAAACCCCAGAGAAAAAGGGGTTTCTTGATTTGGTCGCTTGAATGATACAAATTATGTAAGTGCACAGTACATGTGAAAATCAATCCAGCCTTGCAGCTCCCATTGAAATCAACAAATTGAGAAACTTGTGTTATTCATTCTGCTTGTATATGCTTCGGGATTAATAGGTATTGGGCCAAGCGAGAGCAACTATTTGACAATGAAGCATGAATCCGCCAATAACAAATCAAGTCCACCATGTGTTTCTGCTTGGAATGATTTAGGATCAGTTTGGAAGGGCTCCGCTGAGGCTAAGTGGGAAGCCCATGGTGCATTGCACCTTTGAAAGCAACCAATACTGACAAGGATGAAAGAGATCCTGTGCAGATACATTTGCCTGCTTATTCAAATTTTAAAGGCAGCTTGAGAGAGGAATCCAATAAAACTTCCCTTATTGCTTTAATGTGTGCTAGCAGATGCACAAACATGCACACAGCAGAGGTGTTCACATATGCTAATGTGCAAACACATTTTCTTACTCTAAAGCAGGCGTCAACGCAAATACATGTAGATTGTTTCATTATCACTAAATGGAGCTTTCTCGAAAGACCAAAGCAGTATTTCAATACAGCATTTGGCACAAGTGATGAAAGTGGGGCACAGATCCAACATCTCATGTGAATAGACAAAATCAGAATAATTTTTTCTTGTGATAAAGTCATGTTCGGATGTTCTCTGTGCAAAATTGTTCCAATATAACCTGACTCCTTGCCATACCATCATCGCTGCCAATTGCAGTGAGATGGAAGTGAAAGGGAAATTGAAAGATGTTGATACGAGGTGGAGTATTGATAGGAGAGGAGAGCGCCGCATCAGTGGGGCAGAGACTGCTGCGGTGTACAGTAGCACAAATCCTGAATTCTGTGCAGATCCATTGGTAGCTAGGAAACAGCTGACAGTAAAATGGGGGGATCAAAGGGATTAGTGTGCCCGGTTAGAGCCCAACCAGTAACCCTTCCACTCTTACTGCCTGGCTTTATATGCATATACTCCTTTATGTGTTTGGGCTGTAAGACAAAGCCAGTCCTGCACCAAACTTTTCCATTTGAAAGAAAATATACATAAAAGCTTAAAAAAACAATTGATGAAAAAGGATGCCATTTACACACATATGCACATACCAAGGCCTCCAAAAATACATCAGAAATGTACAAATAAGTAATCCAGACAAAACAAAGACATTTCATCTGAAGGAAGAAGATGCACCTGTCAGATGTAATCAGTTCTGCCTTTTGTTATCTGAGTGAGATTTCCTGTCAGTGGGGTTGGAGACACGGCCTGTTTAATTCTGCAGGGGGCCCCGTGTCCCAGATGCCTCGGTCACTGTCTCCTCTTGTCACAGACCCTGAGTGCAATAACTAAACAAACGAGCCCAGGCGTTCCTTGTTGAGGACATATACTGTACTAGACCAGGAGGCCATCTGACAACGTTGGCTTCCCTTCTGGAGACGGGAGGCGCAGCGGACATGTGAATTCACTCTAGGCTGATGCAGAGCTTTTACTCAAGAGAATTAAGCCAAATTGAATTTACATCACATTTGACATACAGCACATGTGATAGTTCAAAACTGATTTATGATGCCCGAGTTAAGCAAAGGCATTATGGCAAAGACAGAGCTGGTTCTCGTCTCTCCTTGGAATCAACCTTAATATATGGACACATTGTGGCTGCAGCTTGCCTGCCTCGTGGTACTGTTGCAAAAGCCTTTGACTAAATTTCATCACTGCTTTCTCCAAATCGTTTGCAAGTTCTGGTCAACCTGTTTTAGTTCACACGTGGGGGGATTTGAAATGGTAAATCCCAAGCTCTGTGGAAGATAATGTTTGAGCGCATATCTATTGTAACAATGGTGGACATGCTCTTCGCCTGTGGGAAATACAGAAATTGGAGAGCCATATCAGTTTAATGAGGTTTCTCTGGTCAATATTTAATTTTATGAAATTCAATTAAAAAGCTTTATTTCCACTTATTAAAATTAAAAGTCCAAAATTGTTTCTGTGCGTCCTTGTTTTATTCATGGTAGTGTCCTTTTAATAGCTATTTAGCCTCAAAAAGGAGAGAAAAAAAGCGTTAATTCTAGGTTGAGAACCCATAGAGTTGGCTCTAGAATGTATCGTGGTTTGGAGAACGCACAAGGATTAGGTCCTGGGAGCTCACCTTGTCTCTCAGCACTCTGGATACTTTTCTGCTTTTTTCTTCCTCTGTTGGCTTGTTTCTTAATGCTGTCCTATTGTTCTGTATGTGGAAGTGTATGTTCTTGATGCCTTCTCTGCATTTGTGAGGAAGGCGAAGAAAAGACACAAGGTAAGTAACATAGGGAGCGTGTAAACCACCAACCCTCTTACAAACAGGCTACAAAGCTGACATATGCAAACTCAAAGGGTGGTAGTGTTTAAAAGCTTTAATCACCCCACTCAATATGGCACTCCTCTATGCGTCTTTGAACGCTTGTTTTATTAATATGGTCCAGAGTAAAGTATGGCGGGGTAGCGGGATTGCTTTGTGTTCTTGATTTTAAGTGGGGTGGAGCAGAAACAATGGGCATGAAAAAAACATGGCAGTACTGAGAGGCAGCCAACTTCCATTACTTTGGAAGGCACCCAGACCAAGGAGAACCGCACATGGTGCACCAAGAAGTGCATGTGCACCACAGAGGAAAGCATTCGCACATGATGTGTCTTAATGACACAACAAATAGACATAAGATGCAGGGTGTGTTTTCATCAGGACCACTAAAAACGCAGACTCTTAATAATTAATGGAATTATTTCACCATGCACTTTAAATGAAACCTACAAGCCAATCAAGCCAAAGTGTGGCATCTTTGAACATGCGGGTGAAGTTAAATCTCATGCTAGCCTGACGCCTAATTGCTCTCATTAGCAGCGAACGTTCACACACGTCACTCGGCACAATTAATCGACTGCCACCAAGATGTTATGAGGCAGAATATTGTGCTGGGTCAAGGGGGGGAAAAAAGGTAATTAATTCTCACTTAATTGAATGATTCCATATTTCAAAGCCTGGCACAATAGCACTTTTGTTGTGATTCCCAGAGGGGAGTCCGTTGAGTTTATTGTTTTTATTTGTGCGTCATGTAGAAACGAGAAAGAGCGCTCAGTTGATGGAAATCAGGAGCCATTGTTGTTTGACAGGAGGCACCTTTGCAGTGATTGCCTGTGTTATTAATTTGTGAGATGAGAGGAGGCAGGCATCTCCAGCTTCTGATGGTTACGTGGCGCATTAAAGAACTACTGCTATGAATGACACTCAGGACTAATGAATATGAATACATTTGTAAAAATAGGCACACACTCCCCTCTCAGCGTAGATTGGGAGTGACAGTCACATTGGCTGGGCATGGTTGATGAGAGAGGGAACGCTGCCCCTGGAGATGGAGGATGCTGCAGGGATCAGACAAACAACCTGCACACCGACAAACACCGTGCACTATCATCCACAGCCGAGTGCCCTGGCACGGACAGATTCAAAAAAGGGCCCGGCATTTAATAAAGACATTTTGTGACACCGTTTTCTCACTGTCCACAAACAAGCTCATTTATCATGTATCTACCTAACTCTTCTATCATGGACATGATAAATATCACAGTATTCACTGTAGCTCCTGCCTCTATCTGTCCATAATATTCCAGCAAAAATATCATTTAATTTTATTCGTAGAATATTGAACAGATGGATGTCATGAAAGGGGATTCATTTTAATTTTAGAGATCCACTGTGTTCTTTTGTTAGTTAGTGATTTATGCTTCACAAACAACACATTTACATTTTCTGTCTAACAGTTTATAGATTGTTTCCTCTGGAAACAAAGTGCAGTAATTTATTTTCATTAACGCACAATTCATTATATTGAGACTGACTTTGGGGACATGAAGATGCGTTGATTTATTTTTCAGGTCATTGTTTGGTATTTAAACATAGTCATTACCTTGCATGCCTACTCATAATGTACATTTTTGACAGAATGGCATTTGTACATTGTGTATAAAAGGCTAAGAGGAATGCTTTTACCACTGTTGTTTTCTTTTTTGCTGCAGTGGTTTGAAACCATTTGAGAGAATATGCCATCTGAAACATTTTCCATTTTCCCCATCAATCCATTTTCTCCTGTGGTCCACCTCACACGAGCTTGTCTCCCTAGAAGTGTGTTTCATTTTTCTATTTATCACTGCATAAGCACTGAAACGCCATCCCGTCCGCAAGTCACCTCAGAAATATTTGTCTCTGAGTGTGTTCTTTCTTCGACAAGAGACACGGCAACAAGAATATGCAAATGTGCTCATCTGTTTTTCTCAGTAGGTGACGATTATAATTGATTAATTGAAGATTTGATTGGCTGCAGATTAATTATTCAAGATGTTATTTGTCGTGCTGTTCGGTCTGGGTGCAGCATATTTCCCGGCTTCCAAGTTTTCCAGAGGCATTAATGTGTTTATTTTTGTTCAGTTTGAAGCATGAGCAGGACCAATTCCTCAAAGTTCTTCACAGGACTGTGATTGAGATACGTTGGATATTCATTGCCTCTGACAGCCGTAACCTTGGTGAGTGTTCTCTGGCAGCCACTTGAGGAGCGCTGCAGACTGTGTGCTCTGGACATCGGGCAGTGCCGATTCTGTGATGTTAACCTTGAGCCAGGTTCCTATAGAGCATTGGCCCAGTCTTTGAAACCCATAGAAAACCCAGTGAGCAGCTGACCAAACTGGGCTGGAAAGCAAGCCAGCTGAATCAACCTTGGAAAAAAAGTTAAAAAAAATATATTTCTTAGGAAATTAAGCAAATGTTAATTTGTGTGTTTTTTTTACCATGCTTCTTAATTGGGTTAGAGGTAGCTTCTCATCAAAATGTTCTGTTAAAAACCAGAGAAGCAAAACAGACAGTGGACCTCTCCAATATGTTCTGCACCTCTTTCCTCATGCCACTGGGCTGGGTTCCAGTCCCCCCCCCCCACAACCAACTATTGAAATAAGCAGAAAAAGGATGGATGGATAAAACAGATGCTACATGTTTGTTTTTTTAATATATGCATTAGTAGTGTGGTTGGGAAGATAAACCAGGAGAAAAAGCGCAAGAGAATTTTTAGGAAAATGGGTGTTAGTTTCTTGGATGCTCATTGTAGGATGTTTCCAACATACGGTGACTTGCTGATTTACTTATTTGTAGGGCTGCATGCCTGCTTTCATGGTGTTATTCTGAAGAGTAAATGTTTCTGCTTTTGACATGTGTTCATATAAATCAAAGCAGAAAGAAAAAAGAAAGAAAGAAAAACATCTCAAAGACCTATTCCTGAAAGGGGAAATGCATAAAATTGTGTCAGGTTTTAACTCCTGTGCTGCAGAGCCCCAGGGATTCCGTTTGATTTCCTAGTGATTCAGCAAAGTTGCCATTTTCTACTGAAGGTAGTTTGGCATGAGATGCTTCTGAGGGTCAGGGGCCAATTCAGCATTATTGAATAATAAATAAATAGAAATGTGTTCTGAAAGTGGCTGATCCCTGTTGTTTCTTCTTCTCTGACTTCCCATAGCAGACAGACAGCAGCTGGAGCCTCGTATTTTCTGTAATGGCCTGTATATATGCAGGGTTTCATATTTCAATCAACGCCTCTGCAATAGAATTGGTGGTTTAAGATTAAGTTGAAATTGGAAAGTGGCTATCGTGTCTGCGTAAGGAAACACATTTGAATCCCAGCGGAGATGGTGCTCGGCAGCTGCGTCTGGACAGAAAAGCGTCAAGTTCTTTGGAACGGACTTTAAGTTAGAGCCACAAGTGCTTCGGCACCTTTCGAGCCTCAGCCAAGGGTTTTTTTTTTTAGTAGAGGTCACATCTGGGACATATGATGTGAGGAAGTATTTCATAATAGCCCTGTGATCAATTTTTCATCACTAAAAGAATTAATGAGCTATAAATGATGTATTGAGCTGATATACAATCATATTTTTTAAATGTCACTGGAGGATTTATTCATGGTAACAAGACATTTGGAATAAAATTCTATGTTTGGCCATAAAACTGAGAAACATAATATGCAAGTACATATTCATTTGGCTTCTGTGGTCCAGCTGAGCGACTGGAGTGAGTTTCACCTTTGACTTTTTGCTATCGCTTACTCCTCTTACTGACGTAGTTTCACTCTCTGCTACATTAACTGAATATTCATTATGTGACTAATGGTGGCGCCTTTGAAGAAGAATGATCATATTTAATTTTCTCGCCTGAGAAGGAATAGAATCCGTGGGAAGGGAGGGTACAGGCAAAGTGTATGGGGGAGATAAAAGGGAGGGAGGGAGAAAATTACATCAAGCCATGAATGGTGTGGCACTGGTGCTTGGACTTTATAGACAGGTCGTGGTGAGGCAGATGGAAGGAGGTGAGATGAGTCTACAGATTACAATAAGATTATATCAGTCTATCTGTCTAGTACTATTGATTGACCTGCACCTAGATCTGCACATCTACTCTATTTCTCAATACATCCACAGTGTGTAGGAGAGCATTGTTCCTCTCCTCCACAATGTGTCTGCCTGGCTTGGAAATCGGGTGCCCTGTTTCTACTTTTTAGTTTTCTTTGACTCTTGGTAAAAGGGAATCAGATTATGACGAGGGGGAAAAAAAAATCAACCAGTGCTCGCCACGGTGTTTCTTCGCTCCAACGGCTGCAGTCCCTGGCTGTGTTTATCGCTTTATCGATTACCATCACAAGGCAGTAATTTGCCGGGACTTGCAGGGACATGATTAAAGATCCGCTAGCAATGCACGGTGGCTCCAGTTGGTGCCGGGGTGTCATGTTGATGAACATGTGCTGACATATGTACACACAGACACTTACACACTGGTAAGTAGGGAGTGCTTAAAGGAGGGAGGGGTGTTGCGGGGTACATTCCTGTCAAAGACATCAATGGCTGTAAATCTCCTGAGCTAACCTTTTAATGCTCTCAGATCCTTATGGCTGGCTGGATAATTGATTGTGTTTGGTCTAATGGGATTAAGAGGCAGTAGTGGCCTTCGGCAAGACACTGTGACAGTGTAGCCACCAATGGTGTTGGATTGGACGATGGTACAGCGATGCATATAAAGCGAATGCGGGATATAATGAATTTTGTGTTAAAGAGGGATGGACAGACAGAAAGAGGGAGATGGAGTGAATGAGACAGACAGAATCCACAGATTTGAAAAAAACACTGAGAGGATGAAAACAGAGTGAACAGATAGCTGCAGGTCCACTTCTCTGTCCAACCCTAATTAGCTGTATGAGAAAACCAGGGAGCTGATGGTAGCCCAAAGAGGATAGCTTGTTAGCGTAAGAGATTCTATCTGCTGGCTATTGGTTTTGGCCATATTTCGCTCACTTGGTTATGAGTCACTGGGTCCGTGGTGCGCAGCGAGATGAAAGTGGCGAGAAAGTGTGAGCCAAAGTGAGAAGCCCCATCCCCCCTTCTTTTCACCCTGGACAAAGGCTGTCCCATCCTAACATTTCAGCAGCCGCTGTGCTTCAACTGCATCCTTTGCACTACAGCTGGTTTGAATGCATCAGTCTACTAGCCTCCCTTTCTTCTCAGAATTCTTTTTATGTTCCTTTCAGACTTAAGTTGGTATGGAGCAGTGGCGTTGACGCTGCAGGTATTATATTGTTGTGAGATCACATAAAGATCTGTATATAGCTGCTGTGTGTTTCAAATGGTTTGTGATTTATGTAGCGTATAGCATCTTCATGAGCTCTCACAGAAGCGAATCTTTTTTCTTTTTTTTTCCATCGGTTCATTTTTTGTCTTCCAGTTTTAATGCGTCTTTTGCCAGCTGTATTGTTTACAGCCAGGGAATGCCTCTTCGTATAGAGGTTAACAGGGTCTCTCATTGCTCCATTGCTAGTTCTATTCACGGGTCTAGTCAGCGAGATGATGCCACAGATCCAGGTTTTGTCTCCAATGAATAGAGACTGCTACAGCCCACTGGCCCTTTATACTGGGCCACATGTTTGCTTGGGATCAGGATATGCCAGGTCAGGATAAATGCTGCCATTTTGCCAGCCATCTCTGGCAGGAGTAGTGAATCTAAAATGTGTGATTGTGCTTGCGTGTTTTTGCGTGTGTCTGTGATGGAGCAAGTGTTGTGGGAAAAAAAACACAAATGGAGTGAAGAGAGTGTAACATAAACAACAGGGCAGTGTGGTAAACGGCAGACGATGAACCCGATGGTGTAACAAGTAGTTTGTGTGTTTGCTTATACTTGGATTATCAGAGAAAAGAGAAACATGGCGCACATGAAAAATCATCTTCTGTGTTTGTGAGGTTGAGAAAATGTGTCACTCTGACCTGGCTGTCTGCCTATTGTCGTCGAAGAGGGGACAGGTGAGGGGTTGCCATAGTTACCTCGAGTAGGGGTATGGTTGGAATGAATGTTTTTATACGACGGCTTGGCAATTTCACAGTTAGAACTTTTTAATACCTCGCATTTCCTAGTTTTGTTTAGGTGATGGGTGGTATTATAACACCATATGGGTGCAGCAGGTGTTACTAGTTGGTGAGTGCCAGTCAGGTGTTAGAAAGAGCTATCCATCAGCCTCTTTCTCATTCTGTAGAGACTTTCCAGGGAGCTGTGTGGCCTTACAAGAGCCAGATGCTGCCTTGGTGTGCTTTGCTGCCCTCTTTCCTCTCTCTCCTCAGTCCCAGGCCCACATCAAATACATACAACCCGTTCTGCCCCCACAGCTCTAAATCTCTTTAATTCCATCATCTGTTGCCTATTGAGGGCTGCAATTTAGGCTTTACGCAGCATTTTAGTGTGCTATTAAAAAATCTGTAAGGTTGGTGGCCAAGCCCTGTAGAAGAGAGGGGGACTGTGTCAGATGTGTCTCTTTCTAAGCTCTGCCTTCCAAGGAACGCATTAAACCATGAATATAAAATAACATGGTAAATCTGCACATGCATGTGAACTCACACCAACAGCCTGCTTGATGATGACCAGCTCAAGGTTTTTCAGTGAAAGTTGGACTTTCTCTAGTATAGAATAGGGCAGTCTTAGCAGTTATCACACAATGTTTTTCTTCTTTCTCAGCATTTACCACTCTCTCACAAGTAGAAACCAGTCGGTGCTTTCGTGTAATGTTGGGGTTCTGACCTCGAGTAGCATCGGCTGAGAGAGGGTGTATGTAGTGCTGCATAAATATTATACACACTGGTTTTGTGCAACTTCCTGCAATTTTACCATTACTATTTCAGTGATTGGAAAATGCCTGTGCTCCGTTAATGACTTCCCTATCTCCCAGATGGAGAGCAACACCCACTCTCAAAACAATGACACAACAATAACTTGCAAAATAACACTTTCTCCCAGCATTATTCCAATTTGAATTGTTTACTCCGCTACAGCAACATCACTCTAAATTATTCTGAAGTTGCTCAAGCTCGGAATCAAAGGTGTCATGTGGTTCTCTTTAGCTAATGGGGAGTTGGTTGAAGTGGTGTTTGCACCCTGGCTGCCCTGGCTAGCCATGCCCTCCTCCAAATTGAGAGAATCTATGTTCTTTGTAGACAAAGACCTTACAGTAAGGCTTCTCCATGTGCTGCTATCTAATCATATGGTTACAATTGAAGGTGTTGGTGTCGATTTTGACTGAACAAACCATCAAATTCCCCACGTAGGTTGAACAATGGTGACAAATACATATTTTTGTCAGCATGGTACAAGTTAGAGCTACAGTAATCACGTTAATGGAAAGACAAGCGTAGTTATGGTGGCTTAATATGACATAAAATCAGCTGTTCAGAGAAAGTTGACAGAATGGATTGTTAAACAAACAGATAAAATCACTATGTGAAATATGTGGCAATAAGTAAAGACAACAAATCTCTAACAAATCACATAAAAAAATAGAAAACCTGTCTATTCATAAATCCATATTTTCAACTTTTATGCCATCCACAGTCTTTTGTTTGCGCATAACAACATGTCTGATATTGCTTTTTTCTGACTGAGAAGCCATGTTATAATTAGAAAACAATCAGTTACAGGAATTATATCAACTAAATCTTAGATTTCTCAGAATCTTCACTCGTAATCAGCTGCTGCTCCACATGAAAACAAAGGAGATGCAAAAAGGTGCCAGAATAACCAGTGAAACTCACTGCAACAACACAGCATCCAAAGGAGCCACGGAAAATGTTCAGCTGAGAAATCAGTAGGGACTATTAAGAAGAGACAAAGCTATGTAATATTGAATTATACATGGAGACCTCTCAACTTAAACCTCTAGACAGACCAGTCTGAAACTAAATACATTAGGACTAAACAGTCCTTTCTTCAGTAACAAGACTAGATTTCTTTTTCCCTAAAGTTGTGGTCACAGCCACACTTACAGAAACTTCTGAATAGGGTCACACTGACCGAATCAGAAATGTATTGCAAACGCAATAAAATATAGAATAAATCCTCTAAGTCGTACCACATACTGAACCATGTCCCCTCTCTAAACATTTGATCAGCTATTCTTCAATGTGCTACATTCACCAGGATTGAATCTAGTAATGTACTGCAATCTACAATGAACGGGATGTGTACCACTGATAGAAAAAAAGAAAATTTCATTCAGCTATGTGATGAGATTATTATCAGTAAATATTTCCTGTCTACCTGTTTGCTCTTTTATCTCAGTGGCAGGACATTGCTTCCATCTGAGAGTGTTTTTCAGTATCTCGCCAAGATAAACAGTGGTGTTTGTTGCCGGGCCAATGTCAACGGTGGTGATGTCACTTATACCCATTGTAACAAATAAAACCACAAAAACAATGATACAGGATTAGCTTCCCAATAAGCAGGGACAGCCCAAGGGTAGCAGAGAGGCACAAGCTTATGCAGTGCTTTGGTTTCGCACGTATCGGTGACAGCTGTCTCTCCACATGTCAGCAATAGCAACAAATCTAATCCAAGGCTTCGTGGGCTTCGTGGCACCTCAGACATAAAGGAGAGCAGCAAAATGCCCCCGCCCTCTCCCTCTCGAAATGGTAGGTACTGGATTATTTGTGGTGTGGCGGATCATCCCAGGCCCTCTCACCCACCGAGTCGGGCTGAGAGCTAGATTAGAGGCCTGGTAATCTGACTGTGTGTGGTGACACATGTCAACCATTGGATGTCTGCAGAGAGGAGTCGGAGGGTAAGTAAGATATGGCTGGATAATCCTGGATATACAGGCTTGGGGTTTTTCACTTTATTTTAATACCAACCCCCACGGTCACACAGAAGCACACATATGTAAGCAGGCACATGTTGGCAAAAAAGCAACACGATGCTGGACCCCCGAGTTTCCTTGACACCGCCACCCAGACATTCTCTCTTTAGAGCAAAATCATTCCAGGATTCCTGTCACATCCTTCCTTGAGCAAGACTCACATTTTCATTTTGGTGTAGCCTGTGGCACTCCATAACCTTTTTTCTCCTCTCTTGCTCTCCTCTTCATCTCCTCATCACTATGTCAATCATCACAATGCTGTCACTTCAGATCAGTCTCTGAACTAAGCTGTCTCACAGCCAAGATCGAGACACGCTCAAAAGGCCGAGGCGGGCCATCAGTCCATTTTCTTCCCCCCACAAGTTGCGCCTCATTTCCTCCACACCTCCACAACTTTTTTTATTTACCCAATTTTTTTTTCCTTTTCCTTCTTTCAGTGATCTAATTTGCAATATTTTCACATATTAGATGAAGCCTGTACATGTGGAACAGAGTACACATGGCCAGGGAATTGAGAAGTGCAAATAATTCCCTCATGTGGAAAGGCTGCAATTAACTGGGGATGTCAGCCTTTGTAAAATATAATTGAGTTCAGGACGAAATGAACGTCTCTAATCCGGCCGACAGAGCACTGTCAATCAGCGTTCCTCGCATCCCCAAAACCAACTGTCATGCTTGTTTATGTCTGTCTCTCAACTGAGTTTTGGACACTAATGCTCTGGCAGCTGCCTCTCTTAAATGTGTGGGTGACTGGGTGACTTTGTGGATGTCTGGTGGGAGGGAAACGTTGTGCTACGGGGAAAGACTGGACATCCGTTTTCTCTGGTAGAGTCAGTGATAAAATCATGCACTCGGGCACGGTGTAAAATGTCGGTGTTACGGATGTTTTTTTTTCCATTATTGAACATAAATCTCCCCGTTTGACACGGGGATGGGTATCAGAGGGATTAAGCATAGCAAGGCTTCACCTTACTTCTAAGGGTCAAATAGCACAGCCATTCAGCTGTCTTCAGTCACTGGGTCTTTTCCGGTCCTGCAGATGCTGTACATGAATTGCCTCTCCCTTCACTGTGCCCGGCATCTTCAAGGCATCCTGCTGGAAATGTCAACCATTTACAACACTCAGATATTGCCTGTCACAGCAAAAAGGCCAGTGTTGACCTTAAGGTGTATGGATAAATGTGCTCACTTAGAGAACAGTCTTTTCTTTGTTCTCTTTAAAGATGTTTTTTTTTTAATTATAAGTATTCTTTTGTTTTTGTAATTCTTACTGCTTTATGTTCTGCTCCATAGCCTTTCTCTAATCAACCCTTTTACTGAGGGGTGATGAGCTTGAAACTCATCGGGTACCAATATGTCACTCAAACAGGTTTTGTGCGTAAGATAATTGCCTTTGAAGAGCGTCCTTACCAATCCCCACACGCTCCCAAAAGGCATCGAAACGAATTACTTACAGGGTACCAGATACATGGCTGCCCACAGTTGCGGTGGCTTTGTAAATTCCTTTGACTAATCAGCACAAAACACAGTCTGGTCACTCAGCACGACTTCATCACCAGAGTGACACTGAAGCTGCAACTCAGTGGCCCCCCGGTCAAAGATAAATTGCATTTAACTCTTAATGTTCCTCGCAATTGTGTCACTCTTGTTGAGAAAATCAGTGTTCGTTTACTCCAAACACCCGTGGGATTTTTGTTGTCGAGAACAATTTATGTCGGTTATCCCTGAACCTTTTGCCTCCGTGAACTTTGACATTTAGGACAGAGATGTGCAGCTTGTATAGATTTAGATGTATAGGTTTTTGAATGATTTCACTTCAGACTTCAGGAATGATGGTAAATGCATCTATTCCCCCGCATAGCACATCCTGAAATGTGCAATCCTGAAGCCACTAATATGCAGACAGTTACAATGTGATACTGACAATAAATATCCCCAAATAAGAAACATATTTTTATTTTTTTGTTCTTGAAGCTCACTTTGCTCTGAAATTTTTGCAGTCTGTCACTGCACTTGTTTACTTACAATATGTTTCTTATCAAGCCTGAGTGTTCATTTAATGTATTCAGTCGGCTTCTTCTCATATATGGAAAAATGCCTACAGCATTGTTTACAAATTTGAATAACCCTAAAATCATACAATATGGCAGGAATACAGAGCAGTGCCCCGGCATATCTCGAAGAACACCTCTGTAAGTGAGTGTGACAAATGCGTATGTGTGTGTGTGTGTCTGAGAGGAGTGAGGAGAAAAATAGATGTGAGAGGGTTGTTGAGGTGTTGGGCATGCATGATCCACTTGACTAGGATCCAGATCAACATGCAGAAAGCACTGAATCCTCCGTCAGCACAACACATAAAAGAGCCAAGCTTTGCAGGATTGCAAACCCGGAGTTGATTTTACCCTCATTTGTTTTCCTTCCTCTTGTGAGACAGCTTTTTTTTGGGGGGGGGTTGTTTTGTTTTTTTAACAAAAGCCTCTACCATTATCACAGCTGTAATCGACCATTGCAGTTTCTCTCCCACTAGAGTGCTCGTTAACTGCGGGACAAAAAGCCTCCAAAACCGGCAGCGCATCCCGGTGAAAACAACAGGGTGGTTCGTTGAGCCAGCTTAAACCAGCAGCTTGTAAATTGTGTCCTGTGCCATACAGTCAGGTTTACAGTGCTGAATGGAACCGTGCCACCATCAGCCAGCCAGCAAAGCCCCGAGCTGACCCTGTGGCTCGGCAACACCTGGCCCCTCCTTTGTTTATCACGGGCAAGTGTCCAATCTGTGCACAAATGTGTGTGTGGCTATTCCATTTAAAGTCAGATATGAATTTTGTTTTTTTCTAATTTTCATACATGAGAACAATGTTTTTTTTCTCACGTCTCAGGTTTTATTGTTCATTTCAACAATGTAGCGCTGCACCTGCCTTTTCAGGGTTAGCCTAATTCACGGTGCCTGCATCATTTTCAGGTTGTTGTTGTCTTCGTCGAAGCTTATCATTGACACTAATGGGCTTAGATGTCATACATGATTGGAACTGTCAACATCAGGATAAGAATAAAGGCCAGTGGAGGGGGGAGGGCATGTTTTCAATCGTGCATCTCCATGTGTGTGTTTGTAGACAAACTAATGCTGATGCGTCAGTGTGTGAATGCAACTTTACCTCTGATTCAGGTGGCTCATTCCAGGGGGCACACTTATACCAAAAATCTAGTCATGTCAGAGAAATGATGTGCGACAGCAATCACTTTGCATCCACAGACCTTAACAGATGGAGCGTGTCATAAAGCACAATAAATACTAGAGAATGCAGCTCTTTTTAAATCGGGCCAGCCAGGAGGGGGTGAAAGACAGAAAAAAAATCATGGAGAAAACAACAGTTGGCTGGGCTTTGTTCACGGCTGCATACTGTGTTGATGGACTTAAGGTAGAGAATTAATCTGCTGACTGCAGCGACATTTGTGAGTAACACCATGTCATCCATTTATTTCAAACACTTCTTTCTCTCCTTAAATCTGCTCAGTTCTCCGAAATGTTTTCTCATTTGGATCCTTTGTGGTCAGATGGGATTTTCAGGGACCTTACCACATATGGCCTGTGCCGGTCCCCGTCTCCGTTGGGGAATGTAATCCCTGCCCTGCCACCCCCCTTCTGTCCTGCCTCTTTATCAAATGGTCAGCATGCGGAGAGATTTTATGCCACATACTAGTGCTATCAGCCACCCCTTTTCTCACAGTAAACCAGAACTTCATTGGGACTTCTTTTCGGCTAACTGTCTCTTTTCTTTTACTTTATCTTCCCAAGATGATGCCTAATCAATGTGTTTTATGTATCATATTTAGTGGACAGAGTGGTAGGGCAGAATGGAGGTGGAAGGAGATTACAGTGAAAGATGCAGAAAAACAACAATGGACGGATTACAGACAGGATTTGTGTGAGTAACACATGATATCCTCTCTCATCCCTTTATCAGATTGGCTATGATGGAGTCAGATGTGGCTGTATGAGACCAGAGAGGAGTAAGTTTCGATTCATTAGGACAAAGCCAGATCAGGACAGAGAGGGATGATAGCAACGCCCTATTTAATAGAATTTCGTCTCTCATTCGGATGAGATGTCTGTCTTTAAATTCCATCATAACAAGTAGAGACAGAATCGGCTTTTTCACCAAATCAAGAAAGGGAATTGCGTATTTGATAGGATAGCTGCTGTAATCTAATCTAAAATGACAAAATCCACGGTAGAGCTTTGTGATTTTTCGACAATATTCTGGATGCAAAGCAAAGTACAGGAAGTAATATCATCCAACATTTCAGCTTCTTTCTTTCCATTGTTGGTCGACTGTTTTTCACATTCTTGTTTATTTGTAAATATGGAAAGCTCAGACTGATGTCAGACTTACCAACAACAACCTTTTCCCCACCTCCCACCTACTAACGGTACAAACTAAACACAAATTTAAAGTCCTTGTCCAGTTCCTCAACTGTCCAAAGTAAAAAAAAAACAAAAAAAAACACATTGGTCAAATAAAAATGTAAACGGAATCTAGACAGAAAGGTAAAGTTTGTTTGAAAAATACTGTTAAAAACAGGAGCGTCTGACAGCAAGCGGAGGTATGGGTTGAAGAGTGTGTAAGTCAGGTTGCAGGAATACATCATCAGTCTGCAAATGGTCTGGATAGATGCCTCAGTCTAAGCCGAGACACTGGTGAATTACAATAAATCTGTTGTTTTAAGCTTGACTGTGGTTGGTCTTTAATCTTAACCGTGTAGTGCCGTTAGAGGGAGGGTTCTGATATGTTATGTGTAAAGAAGAAGGGTATTTGTAATAGCCCTTGTAAACTGGGGACAGTTGATCTTGTCAGTCGCACAACAGAAATGCTGAGCCCCCATTTACAGCAGAAAATATACTCTTTTTTTTACCATTCTAGGCAGGAGCAGTTCTAATTCTCTGTGCAGCAGTTACCTGTGGTAGTTATCTCAGCAAAAAAATAAAAAAATAATTTGAGGGTTACTTTCCTTTTCAAAATGAGTCTCGCCAGTGAGGGCATTGTAATGTAAGATGATTCATAATTTGACCGTTAAAGCTGTGTGCAAGTACAGAGTAATCAGCAGCATGCTGTTTTCCCATAGTTATCCGCACTGGCTGAGAGAAAATGAAAACAGCTCCCTGCTGTATTTAGACCCCGTGCTCTGAACATTCCAGCCCTAACAACACCAAAATGACAAGGATAGGTCCATCAGTAGTCAGGCTGACACACCTTCTCCCAGTGCTGTCCTCCCACACTTTTCCTCCACTTATTCCACTTGTCTCCTATAAGAGTAGCTTTTCTATGCACGCAATCACTGTAAAGACAAAACTTGCTCTGAATAAATCTTTGATGGAAGGTTCTGCCACACTGTTGGACAAAATTATTTAAAAAACGATAAATGAGAGGATAAATTAACTAAAAATACATATACTGAGTAGGACTAGGGGAAGCTCAAAAACAATGGAGTGAGAGGAAAAAGATCGAACAAGAGGATGCGGTGACAATTATAGGTAAGAGAGCCTCTCGCGTCAAAGTGGAACCCTATTTCTGGGAGCTGTCTATTCTCCCCAATGCGAGACAGTAAATACCTTGTTTCTATCTTCCCCGGACGTCATTGTGACCACCAATTCCACAATGGAAACCCTGATGAGGAGCACATGCAATTGCTCTCTCTTAATAAAATCTCACAGTTCCCATTACACTCCAGCACAATGGGCTCCTCGCCTGGCCGCTGATTGAGTTCCCACTTTCAGGGAGCTTTCAAACCCAAGCTCCTCCCTTTCACCACCCTCACAGATTTTATTCTACTTTGCCTTCACAAGCCTTCATCCTTCTTCTTTGCGGTATGTGATGGACACAAGTGAGATTTCTTTAACTCAGTGTTTAAATCTACAGCTTTGCTCATTTTTGTTAGGCCATCGTTCTGTTTTTCAGTCATGGTAACGTTCGTTCTTAGACACAACAAAAAGTGAACATCTATACATTCCTAAAGCCAAATTTAAACTGGACGCTTCAATTAGCATTCTGTCCCACATCAAATGGCAATTGTAGCCCCATCTCCCTTTGGCCCAGTAGTAGCTATTTGAACATAACACTGGGGCAACTCTCTTATTTTCGCTCAGTTTGTCACACTTTATTCACACATTTTTGCGATGGCTCAGTTTGATCATCATGCGTGGCTGCTTGCCGCTCACTAGTCCCACTGTTCAGGAGCAAAAACTCATGAAATTCTATGACTATTAAACATTATGGTCCATCTCTGCCGGTAACGTACAGCGGTGGTGTCCATTTTTGTGGCAGTGGCATACAATCTTATTCTTGTGGAAATAGTACTTCTACAGCTACTTGATGCAACTGAGATTCAATGAGTACATGCCCTTAGTGCTCTGAGGGTAAAGCAGCAGGTCTTTTTTCCACAGTCAGGCAAAAAAAAAACAATACAGAAATGCCTTCAAATGACATGTCAGTGATGGCCCTTAGTCTCTAATGATGAACGTCCCTTATTAGATCTTTATGGTGCTGGTAGCTACATTCATTCATTTTGATCTTTGTGATGGTGATCCTTTTTCAGATATTTTCAGAATTAAGTAGATATTACTCCCCAAGAAGGCATACTTTGGGTCCTTTTTTCAATTATCACTCTCCAGCTCAACCCTCATGTCAGACGGAACTATTATCAGCTCTAAAAATGACAAACCTTGCCAAATGCCAAAACTGAGGCTTGAAATGGTCATTCTTAAACTAATTGGTGGCATCACTGCAGCTCTGGTTATTATTTATCAGTCTATAGGGTGAAGAATGCACAAAAGATGGAAAGTATCATAGTTATTAGCTGGAGCACAAAAAGACCAACAAGCTCCTTGAAATTTTTGTGTAGGAAGTATTTTATCGGGACAGAGTTAAAGCTATATTACTACTTGCCTTGGTAGCTGCAAAGAGAGAGCCTGTCAAGGAACCATTCTGATTATGAGGGAATTTAAGGCGGTTTATAGAAAATCACGAGGTGGGGTGGATTCCTTTACTTGGGAAAGGGACAAATGATTCTCAGAAGTGGGTTAGGTTGTGGGAAAGAGGATTTGTTTGGCCTAATTGCACCTCCCTCTTTTGCTGCACTTTGGTCTTTTGTGGAATACACTAAGTGGGAGTATTAAGCCCAAAGTAGAAATAAATCTATATGTACTTTGCTGAAAATTTCATTTCGAACATTTCAGATGGTATATGACGCCATTTTAAAAGCCCAAAGCTCGCTCGAATTCAAATGTAGTTTGAATTTCCAGAGTTTAGTGGTCGGTGGCCAAACTGTGGCCTTGTCTGACCTCTACATTTTCAAAGGGAGGGTTTTAGTGTTGACAACAGGCAGTGGTTGGACCAGTACTGTGGTTGCAACAAATTAAAGGACGAGCATGTTACTCTGATCTGATTTATGAAACTTTAAGATACACACCACTTTGAGGGAATTTGTCATACAGCCCACATCCACTTTGTAAAGGATCAAAGGGGCAAATTTATTTTCTTGAACACCAACAAAAAGGAAATTAAATAGTAAACAAGCTAAATTACACACAAACACATACATTTACACATAGCCTATTGGGATGGTTCAGAAATAAAGACTATTACACAAACATATAGTCCTGCAGAGCAGTAACCGCTGGGTTCCTTTTGATTAGCTGTTTTTAAAATGTGAGTCAGGTAAACCGAGGCGCTCCCTGCTGCTATGTGATGCTAGTAAAGGTCAGAAGCTGGTGGCTTTGCTCATGTCTACACAGTACACACTCCCTGAGCAGGGCTCAGATACACTGGGAGGAAGTGAAAAGAAGCTTGTATTCACTCGCTGGCCTCATGTGGAGGTCACACATGTATGTTTATGAGCATGTGTACAGCCCTATAAGGATAGAGAATGAACAATCTACAGTTCCGCGCAGAATAATTGGCCAATTTATGAACTTGCAAGAGCGATGAAAAGCAAAATAGAGGAAAATGGAGCTGTTCATCTTGTACTGTCCAATCTACTGCTAACTCAAGCTGTTTCATGCAGGTCACAGCACTTGTCTCATTGTCATAATTTGATATGGACTAGTGGCCGGGCAGTCTTTGAACTGCAAAATATAGATCTTTTTCCCATTATTATTATTATTTTCCTGTGTTAGATATTTGATCCAGTTGACTGATTTGTCTGAGGCGACTGATGCTTGTGATAATGGTGTCAGATCGGTTGGGTGCCGTGCTTTATTTCCTCAACAATGAATATGCCAAAGTTTTCTCATCTCATCGGTGCGCTGTGGTGACAGCGGAACGGAAGGGGTCCAGCCTGACATGCTGCAAGGATGGGCAGCTCATGCTGACAATAACACCACCATAGCTCATGCTGAAGAGAGCCCATCCCCTCTCATTTCTCACTTAGAGAATGTAGAGAGAGAGAGAGAGAGAGAGAGATGGAGTGATGGAAAAGAAGACAGGTAGACTGGATCAGCCAAGGAAAAAAGAGCATGTTTTAATCTCTAGTCAAACTGCCACTGTGATGGTAATCCTTCAGCAACACCCTTCCACTGCCGTTTGAGTCTGGTAAACACACACACACACACATACAGACACGCTATAATGGGCCTTCAAACAACAATCAAATTGAATGCATTATTAAACAGTAATAAGGGATATTTTGTCACTGAAATTCTTATTTCCTTTTCAGCAATATTAACACACCACATGTCAGTTTTCTGACGCAGTAAATTGTTTTACTACAAAGCAAGACATTATTTATTATTAATAATAAAGGTTGTGATTTTCATTTTTAAAACTAAAGTATAAATGAAGCAGTTCCTCTTAACATTTAAGTGTTTTTTTTAATTCCATGATGAAGTGATTACCCCATGACCACCTTTTCCTTGTTTGAGGGGAATAATTAGTTTAAAGGCAGATGTCCAGGGGAACACATGAAGATGGGTTCAAAGAGCATATGGAAAGTTTAGAATATGGTATCACTCTGCGTCTTTTAATATGTATGGCAACATGAATTGAATTGAATCATGCATCTCAAAACCAAATGAAAGCATGGATTATTTAATCTTGTCTAACAAGACTGAAATTAGACCTGGGGGTGCTGCGTATGCTCCAGAGTTCCATCTTTTTGTATCTTTGTATTAGCAGTGAAGTATAAGTATACACCAATGGAGACAAATTACTAATAAAGCTGCTCTCTTTAATATATTGTTCAGTTTCTTTTGTCAGATTGCTAAACACGTTAGATACTGCGGTTGAGAAACATCCCTTTAAAACTAGCATTTCCATTTTGTAATTTAGCCTAATAATAATGCTGACATTAGAACTTAAAGACGTCTGTGTGGTGGATCTCCCACATTTAGAAGAAAGTCGGAAGAAGCAAAATCGCTGCTTTGGGTGTACTTAAGTTAAAAACACAATTCGCTCCTGATCCCAGACGAGGCACGGATGGTGGTCCAATTAAATAGTTAAGTACAGCGGCAGCCAACATCTGAGTTAGGTAATTAAGGTCTCATCCAATTGCAAAATCTGAACACTTTCCTTTTTACTCTGAATTTGAGAAGTACTGAAATAATCTCTCATAAAATGTAGAACAAAAAAACAGGCTATTCCACAGAAGAATTTGCTTCTCAATTTATAAACATGACATCCTCCGGCTGATACGTTGGATGAGATCAGAGTGGATTAGAGGCATGTGAAGGCAGGTTGTGAGAATAGATCACCTAGATTGAAAAGGGATTTCTAACACTTCTAAATGAGATATGGGCACGCATTCAAAGATAAGAAGGCACATATGAAAATGGGTCAATTGTTCTACAGGTTTAGAATGTGATTAAGAAGATTACGCTCCTCCACTGAACAACAATGGCAAAGTCAGACAGTAGCCCAGTTGTATTTAGCCTCTCAATCAGCCAGGCTGATCCCTATTCTGTCCTCTCAGCAGCATTCAGACTTTCATGTTTTGAGCGATGGGACTTAAGTTTTGGGGCTGTGCATGTCACGCAGCAGATTTTGCTGCTGGAACAGAGCATAACAAAGCACAGTGTAATTTGACTTATACCCAGGCCAAAGATGGCTTTAATGTGCTAGAGCATGTGTTGTCCCACCACGCCACCCTCTTTTTTTTTTTTTTCAGAGGAGAGTGATTATAGAACAGGCACTTAGGCCTGAGTTAGGGTACTGCTATTGATTGATCAAACCAGGCCCTTCAAACCACAAGAAGAGGAAGAGTTTCTATGCAGACATCTATCCACTACTAATGAAAGGGATGTAAAGTTGCCTTTGATCCAGAAGGGATTTGAAGAGTCTTGCTTATCGAAGTAATGATCAGAGTTGCCTGTCTTACTGTCTATCTTATATACAACCGATACAAACAATACAACCGTCTGGATTTACTGGACATCGGTTTCAAATTGAAGATGACCATCTCCGGCGACTTTCACCGAACTCACAACATTCCGGACGAAATAGCGAGACCAACGGGATCCCCGTGGATTGTTATCGGGTCTGGCAGGCGACGCAGACGGAGATGCGAGAGGAAACAAAAACGAGGTTGCAGGGCTGGGCTACTGCTAAAACTAAGAAAACAGCCACTCAAACCTCCGTTGCCGAGCCTCTACCTTACAAACGCCAGATCCATTGTACACAAAACGGACGATTTGGAATTACAGTTGGCTGGTAACCGTTATGTTCGCGATTGCTGTGTGCTTATCATCACAGAGACATGGCTACACACACAAGTCCCCGATGCCACGGTGCAACTAGTAGACCACACACTACACAGATGGGACAGGAACAGTGACTCTGGGAAGAACAGAGGAGGCGGGCTCTGCATCTACGTGCATGATGGCTGGTGTAACAACAGCACTGTCTTGGACAGACACTGTTCTCCTGATCTGGAATTTATGTCGGTGAGATGCAGACCCTTCTTTCTGCCTAGAGAGCTAGCTGCTGTTGTCATAACTGCAGTCTACATACCACCAGACGCTAATGTAAACATGGCTCTCTCTCTACTGCTAAATGCCATCAATACCCACCAGCGCGCCCACCCCAGTGGAGTCCACATCATTGCAGGGGACTTCAATAAGGCAAATCTCAAGACTGTACTACCAAAATTCCACCAATATGTAAAATGCCCTACAAGAGGGGAAAACACTCTGGATCATGTGTATTCCAACATCAAGCATGCGTACAGAGCTGTACCCCTTCCCCACCTGGGACAGTCAGACCACCTCTCCCTGCTCCTCACTCCAGCATACACCCCTCTCAGTCGACAAACAAAGCCCACAAAGAAGACCATCACCACCTGGCCTGAGGACGCCCTCCCCCGACTACAGGACTGCTTTGAAAATACACAGTGGGAAGCCTTCTATCACGAAGACCTGGAAATATTCACAGATGCAGTACTGTCCTACATCAAGTACTGTATTGGGAATGTCACTGTTGAAAAGAGCATCTGGGTGTTCCCAAACCAGAAACCCTGGATGACGCGCCAGGTCCGTATGCTCCTCCGGGCCCGTGACTCAGCCTTCAGGTCAGGCGACAGAGCATTGTACAGCGCCGCTCGTGCCAACCTGAAGAGAGGCATTAGGACTGCCAAAGGTGAATATAAGAGGAGGATAGAGGAACATCTAAACAACCCCAGGCAAGTGTGGCGGGGCATACAGACCATCACCAACTACAAAGGCTGTGCTGTGACACCCGGGAACTTGGATGCGGGACTGGCAGAGGAGCTGAACAGCTTCTTTGCCCGCTTTGAGTCTCACACACAGCATCCAACCTCATCACTCCAACAACCACCACAACCTCAACCAGCCCCCCAGCACACCTCCTCCCCCCCACTTACTCTTAAGGCACAGGACGTGTGGCAGGTGCTCTGTGCAGTGAACCCCAGGAAGGCTGCAGGTCCAGATGGAGTACCTGGGAAGGTGCTCAAGGCATGTGCTTGGCAGTTATCACAGGTCTTCACAGACATATTCAACATATCTCTGCAACAAGCTGTCATCCCACCCTGCTTGAAGTCTGCTATAATCATCCCGATCCCTAAAAAGTCACCTATGACCAGCCTCAATGACTTCCGCCCCATTGCACTCACTCCAGTTATCACCAAATGCCTAGAGAAACTGGTTTTGAGACACATCAAAGCCTGTCTCCCCCCCACACTGGATCAGCACCAGTTTGCATACCGGACTAACAGATCCACCGAAGACGCCATAGCCATCGCTCTCCACTCAGCGCTGAGTCACCTGGAGCAACGGGAGAGCTACGTCAGGATGCTTTTCATTGACTTTAGCTCAGCTTTTAATACAATTATACCGGACATTCTGATCCCCAAGCTAACCGACCTGGGGGTCCCACCACCCACCTGCTCCTGGATAAAGAACTTTTTGGTCAACCGACCCCAGCAGGTGAAACTGGGCCCTCACCTCTCTTCTTCCCGCACTCTCAGCACTGGCTCTCCACAGGGCTGCGTGCTGAGCCCATTACTCTATTCCCTCTACACATCCGACTGCAGTCCCGCCCACCCAGAGAACATCATCATCAAGTTCGCTGATGACACAACGGTGGTGGGGCTGATTACAGGGGAAAACGAGGCGGCCTACAGAGATGAGGTCCTGAAACTTGGCGAGTGGTGTGCATCAAACAACCTGGCACTAAACATCAACAAGACTAAGGAACTCATCCTGGACTTCAGACGGAAGAAAGCCGCCCCTGCCCCCCTGTACATCAACGGTGGATGTGTAGAACGAGTGGAGTCCTTCAAATTCCTTGGCATCCACATCTCTGCAGACCTCTCCTGGTCAACCAACACCACAGCTCTGGTCATGAAGGCCCAGCAGCGGCTACACTTCCTGAGGGTGCTCAGGAAGGAACAACTAAAACCTCAGCTGCTGATGACCTTCTACCGCTCCACCATCGAGAGCCTGCTGACCTATGCTGTGACAGTGTGGCACTCCAGCTGCACGGAGGCTGATAGGAAACGACTGCAGAGAGTGACAAACACTGCAGAAAAAATTATCGGCAGCCCTCTGCCCTCTTTGACTGCCATCTACAACTCCCGTTGTCTCAGCAGGGCCAGAAACATCCTGAGGGACACCACCCACCCCGGCTTCCATTTCTTCAACCTGTTGCCCTCAGGCAGGCGCTTCAGGTCAATACGGACCAAAACAAACAGACTCAGGGATAGCTTCTTCCCCAAAGCTGTCACCTTACTTAATCAACATCTAGTACTCCAGTTGCACTAATGTATTGTATATGTATGTATGTGTTATTTATGTGTCCACTTACGGAGCTGCTCTCCAAATCTCATTGTACTGTGTACAATGACAATAAAGGCTTTCAATTCAATTCAATTCAATATATAATATTGGGACAGATATGCTGCTCTCTGCACTGGAGTTTTTAGACTTGTTTAGTTCATGGTGTGACCAGTATAACAGATTCACTTTCAAATAAAAAGATTTTTTAGGAGGTGTGAGTTTTTTCTTTATTTTTTTTTTATCATTATTTTCTCTCTAACTCATGTCCACGTCTTTGCTGTGACATCGTTTCTGTGTGTAATGACAACTATAACATATGTTTGTTTATTTATGGGAGCCCATTAGAGGTCTTTGATAGGCAAGAAAAAAAGTTTGAACCACTGTGACCTATTTTGTATGCACAGCAGGTCCTTGAACAACAATTTGCAGGAAGTTCTCCAAAATACTAATAAACTTGAAGCCACACTTTCAATAATTAAAGCTGATTTTCTTTGAGTGAAAACATTTTCAAGGGAGCTGGTGAGGTGGAAGGCTTTGATACAGCCTGGGTGCATTCATAAAAATTTCATATGTAGAGAGAGTAATTGACATTTTTCACAAGTTGGCAGTCAGAACCACGTATGCTAAGTGAGCTCCGGAGTTTGTGCGGTCAGTCTCCTTCTCTTTGCATCTCACTTATTCTTTCCCTCACACATGGAGACACACACTTCGGCGTGGTGCATTTTCAGTTTGATCTGTTTTATGGATTTCTTACCCAGCTCAGTTGAAAAATTCAGTTAATTGAGCCATGCTGTGAAATATCTATCACATGAGGATACAGTCATTTTTCAAAATGCGGACCATAGACTTCTCATATCTGCATGATGCATAGAGTGCAAAATATAAACCACGGGTATGAGTTGATTTATTCACTGATGCACCTAATTTATATGTTCTGTACCACACACACACACACACACACACAGTCAAGCAGGCACTTTAGGTGATGAAGCAGTCAACCAGGTACTTAAGTTTTCAAGCCTAGGGGCAGTAGAATGTGCTGTGATACAAACAGCGACATGTGGCTCCACTTTGTTTGTATGCCCTTATGGAGCCAATGTTTGTGTAGCCTTGCAGCTCCCTGCTGAATGATCCATTTATGCTAATGCAATCCAACCAGTAGTTTTGTGTGGCTATTCAATGTACACGCAGTTTTTCCACACATGTGTTACCACAGAGGTATGGAGACGCCGATAGCTGCTGGTGAAAGCTAGAGCCGCCTCTGATTCTGCACTCTTGCCGTGTTGTGCATGAGGGAATGAAAACACAGCGGTATCAGAGAGAGACAGTCTCCCCTGGCTCACTTCTTTCTTTTATACCAAATATCAGTTCATTATTTGTGAGACCTGGTAACTGCTCACCTGCCAGAGAAAAACCTGATGCTATCGCTTATTTATCTGAAGTTGCTGAACTTGTCAGCATGCTACCGAGCATCAATAAATCAGCCGTCTCTCTGGGCGGTCTTGGCTTCTATAGCTTCCTGTCACCCCGACACACTTTTATATACTCAATTTTATTCACTTTTTTATGTGCTGCCTTGATGTCTTTTATCGAGCTAGTTACTACAGAGCATAAACTAGGGATTACAACCGTACGCATGAAAAAATCTGCCCCAAGAGAGAAATGGAAGCAATCTGTTTTTAATATATCCTAATTCTCATTCTCTGCCCTGCTTCCCATTCTGTCACTCACTCTCCTCATTGCCTGTAAATGTATGCGGAAACTGAGCAACATTGTTTTTTACATCCAATCATCCGGAGAATTTGCCAAGCTGTCACAATCCTCCATTTACCCCCCAACTTTACCTTTCTACCTGTTAAGTCTTCCACAGGCAGATGCTGTTATCTTGCAGGCTTTTGGGAGCCTGTCACATCCACTATATGACTCTTTCTTCAGAAGCTGTCTCCCGCTACCTTGCGGTGTGCGCTCCCTGCAGTTCTAGATACCTGCAGGGAGGGGCGGCAGGCGGTGTTGGACTTGGACTTTGCACAAAGACAAATCAACACAAGGGTCAGGATGATGGAAGGAAGGAGAGCATTTGAGTGGAAGATTGAGGGGTGCCACTATAAGGTTGTTTTTTTCAAAGCTGACTCTATCGATTTCTCTAACCTGAAACACAGCCACAGTAGAACCCTCCATCGTGCTATGGATTGCAACATTGTCTTGAGGCCCTCTTGTCCTGTAAATATTTGCAATGCTTTATTGATCCCATTAGTGACTGTCTGCTGTTTCTGACAATAGTATAGATGGTTGCAGTTGATATAACACATGTTTTTGTTTTTGCTTTTTTGGTTGCTTTTCTTGTAGAGCACATTAAGATTTTATTTCTTGCGTGTGATACCATAAACACGCAATCACTGCCGTCTGTGAAACACATAAGTGTTTAATCATGTAATTAACAGACCTGCAAATTACATATTGGGCTAGTCATGAAACTATCGCAGTGAGAGAGGATATTCCATCTAACTTGATGGCGTATGAGGCTGGGAGAGTGCTGCTAAAGTGCACAGGGGAGCGTGAAGTGGCCCACGCACCACTGTTCTGTTAACCTGCATCTCCTCAACCCCCACCTCTCTGCATATGCTACTGTTGTCTCAGGAACACAAAGACTATTTTCAGTCAGCCAATCCACAACAGCGGGGGGAAACTGCAGCCCTGTGTGCCCCCTAAAAGCCTTCATGACTTTTTAATTGGTGGCTCAGGGCTCTAAGTCCAGCGGTTGGAGAGTGGACCCCACTCCCTGCGCTCCACTCCACGAGGAGGATCAAATCCCCCCCGCCTGAAACGCAGGGCTGTCAAAGCAGTCAGGCATGGAGGCGGTGGATGGGTGGCATCTGAAGGTGAGAGAAGAAGGTTGAAAAACTGAGTTGGTGGAGGAAAAGAGCAGTTTTAGATGGTTGGATGGTAGAGGGGAACCAGGTAAGAATGTTTGTGATGGGAGAAAGATTTAATGTGAAACTGCTGAGAGAAGAAATAGCCCTGCACCAAAATAGCAATTTCTGAGGTGAGAAAGAGTTTGTTCAGTGGAGTTGTTGGAGAAAAGTGGTGTGTGTGTGTGTGTGTGTGTGTATGTGAAAAAGAGGGCATGTTTGTGTGTACATGCTACATTTGGTAGGGGCACCGGAACATTTAGAAGTGATGGATTGTTACAGCATACCAAACAGAGTGGGAGAGGTGGGTGGTGGATTTTATTGGAATGTAGGAAAGGTTTTGTGATGAATAATAGTCATGAGTGAATTGGTCATTGTCAAAACCCTCCAGAGCGTATTGAATCAGCAGAGTTTTTTACAATAAGCTTCAGCCATGAAGATCATCCTGTAGGGTCTTTATAGATGGAAAGTGAACGGATGGGAGCAGGAGGTCCAATAGATGATGCTGACTCTCAGTGCTGGAGTAGCATTTGTCTGTGGGGAAAGAGGCCTCAGGAGAGACCCGTGTACCTCCCACACACTGTGGTGAGATCAGAGAGCAATATGGATGCATTAGATGATCATCAACACTCTGACTGGAATAATCATGCTACAAGGATAGCGTGCCTGCTAATTATGACCTGTAGACCCATTTCTAATGATCCCACCAACTTAGTCAGGAACATTTATGCTTTGATCTCTGTCATTAAATCACTGTGAAGTGTACACGTCTCTTTAATCTGCTAAAGAATTCTAAAGTATGCAGAAAGTCAGGCACAAGCGTGTATCCATGCAGGCACAGGTATATTTGGGCACTGACACAGAATCATCTGCTTTTACAGTATATGATATCAAACACTGAAGTTTACTCACATACAAACACAGACGTGTAGGAAAGCACAAGAGATTAACCATGTAATTCACTTGTGGTGGTAAAACAGCAGTAATAAATAAAACCAATGATTTATTAATAACTGGAGTTGTAATCCACCGCATTATATGTGAATTAAAGCACATTACTTACCATGGCACCGTAAGTTAAAGTGCTTCTAATAAAATTCTTAAGTGCCTACAGGCATTTCAAAGCAGCAGACGCTCTCCTAGCAGTATCTCCTCAGTGTCTCACTAATGGGACTGATGTAAATATGTTCATTTGAGAATCTCTTCTCCAATTTAGTGCTGCTCATATTGTAGATGAAGATTATCCAGGGATTATGAGGTTTGGAAAAATTGCTATTTGATTTGTATTTATGCAAAGCTTATAGATGTGGTAATATGGAATTAGTTCTCATCATGGATGAGAAGCACAAATGGGGAAAAAAGTGTCACTCCCTCCTACCTCTTCCATCTCACTGCCCAACAGGTTTTCATTTAGTGATATTCATTTCCAAAAGTAGAAATTTAACAGACGTTTATGATGCAAATCACAGGCTATAACTTTGTGTGGTGTGGAGGGCTGCATTAAGCCTTCAAATCACTCACGCCTTTGCTTTGGTGCCAGTAGCATTTTTGCTTGCTGTATCTGCTTGATAATCCATACAAATTAAAGTGTGAAATTGCAGCCAACTACTGTCAGTTCCTCCGCTTTGTAGGTCCTTAGAGGCAGAGAAAGTTCAGAGAATTACCAACGAGTTTTTTTTAGACTGTTGTGTTTAAAGCAGTGGTGGGAACATTTCAATAACATGGCGAGAGAGAGAAAAAAAGTTCTCTGAATACATTAACCTGATGGTAGATGGTGTTCCAATTTAAATTTATGTAATATCGAATGATAACCTCCGGGATATACAGTCCATGACATTGTGTGAGGACTAAAATTGCTGTGGTTGTAATTTCTTTTCGTATATAGAGAGCATTTGCATATGTATAAGGCTGTCAAAAAAAGCTAACCTTGGTTTTTACGATAAAAAATTCCATTTTTGCTTATTTCCCTTTCTCTTGCATGTGAAATGGAAGTGCAGAGAGTTAAAAGCTTGAATTAAAGCTGGAATTAGGTTTCTCATTTTTGCCCAAAATTAAAGAACACAACCAAGCCAACATCGCCTCAGCAACACCACAAGCAACGTTTTGAGTGCAAGCTTAAGAACATGATTAGAAAAACCATCATCAACTGCATATGTTAGATAGCATTGTTGGCAACAGGCTCCAAGTTATGTTGAGTGTTATGAGAAGTATTGATTAAGGGCTGTGGTTTTCTTTAAGGCAACTTGTAATTTACAAATCAAAATGACACACCTTCAAACAAGAAATGAGGTGAACAGATGACATGTCTTTTCAAAGGAGAGGCGTAGTTAAGTATTCAGAATTTCTAATTATATGTGTCACAAATATATAATCAAATTCAAAATAGAGATATTCTAGTTTTGTTTTTGTTTATTCTAGTTTTGCACTTCTCTTAATCAAGGAAGAGAGAGATATGTACATCTTTTACCTTCTTGTGTGGTCTTTCAGAATTTGGATCTATCATCATTCCATATTTTAGCGTGCACAATATTACCCAATTTACCCAATTTAAACAAGTCATGTATCGCACACTAACCAGCTTAAAGGATCGTGTGAAGAGAGCAAAACAATTAGTGTCTCTGAATGAGAATTTATCCTGCTTTGTTCAAGTTGCATGCTTCTCACTCAGCCCCAGCTACTTAATCTGATAATTGAGATGAAAAATGTGGTGTGAAATCATGTAAGAACCAGCCAAACGCTACTATTAGCATAATGTCAGGGCATTCAGATCTTTGTCTGCCTGCTGGCGCTGTACCGGCAGGCTGTCTTCACACAGTGCCACAGAGCTGTGTTCTTCCTCTTTTCTTCCTCCTGCATGGGCTACGTGTGTACTTCAGAGACATGATAGCTGCAAAGAACGCCGAGTGGACGCCTGAAAAGGTCAGGAATGTGGCCTGGAAAGAGAAGTGAAGCTTTGAGGTTCCATCTCTAGAAGGTGGTGGTATGTCTGCACACTCGGTGCTCCTATGGGGATGATGGAAAATAGTGTTTATGAGTCTCTTTTTAATGTGTTGGAAAGGGTCATCAATATGACATGCTTTGTTCTGTTAGCTCTTACACTTCAGGGGTCTCAATTAGAGAAAGGGACTCTGTGCTCCCTCGGGCTGCCCTGTTCACAAAGGTGACGATCCTGCTTCTCACCAGACCTCTGTGGAAATTCGAGCAAATGGAAAAAAATGTCTCTTTCTTTTCACTCTTCAGACTCAGACTACATCATCATCTCTTCCTTACAATTGACCACACATGCAGTGCAATCGTTTTGACTTATTGTCAATGTAAAAACCTCCCCATATCATGTCTCATGCATGAGTGTGGTTGGCTGCTTCAAAGCAGGTAAATAAAACATTGTCAACACTGATTGCTGTTCGCGCCCGGGTCCAGACCAAGGAAGAGTGACATGCAGGCAAAGCCATGGCGATGTAATGAAAGGAGGTTATAATTCTTTTTTCCTGTCAGCTGCTCTGTTCCATTAGCATTTACTGCCAGCCCCTGCCACTTACTGCCTGGCGCCCATGCACTCTGCCATACTGATACAAATCACAATCACCAGCTATTCCATAAGCATATATTATAATGGCAAGCACCGTGATACCTCGCACTTAGCAAAATGCTATTAGCATGCCAGTAGCACCCCCCCCCCCGCACCCCCCATTCAAAGGAATCAGCTGTAGAGAAAAGCATGGATGAAACATGGCACTTTGAGTCCATGTACTTCACCTGATAATTTTTCAATCTCCTGCACACTGCCACAAACACACAACGTTCAGGGGGCACACACATCCATTTCTACACTGGCTCGTTCATTGGTATACACATGGCAGTACGCTGGACAGAGAGGAACAAGTTAAAGAATCGTATTTTCTGTTTTCTAATTGGAAGAGAAAAAGTTACAGGTTCTTTCCAGTGCATCAGGCAATTAAATCAAGACCGGTCTAACAGCCCCATTCTCTGTGAGCTACCCTCAGGTCCCAGGATGGACAGTCAACACGGCATCGCAGGTGCATCTGATTATCTCCATCTCAGCGCGCATGAAATAATGTTTCCCCCAACATACTATCTACTAATTAGGATCTAATTATCCATCCTAGTGTAAACAATTACGGCAGATGGCATTACGCACAGTATTAACTCTAATGACCCAGTGCCTGGTGGAATTCACATTTCAGTGCGTTTGTTTATTTTATATATTTATTCCATTAGTCTTTGCCCTACTTTTCAAATTCACTTAAGCCTATTTCCAATCCTCTCATGTTTAAAGGAAAAAAATGGCCAGTGGACCTTGAACCTTTTCAGAAGAAATTCATTCTCTATTTCGTTCAAAAAAGGGGTGTATTAACATGTTTGCTTTTCTTAATTTCCTCTCACACACCCCATCTTGCCAACTGCAAAGATGATAGTAGTTAGTCGAAAGGACACTTATTGTCTAGCACTTAAATTTTCTCTTCTTTCTCCATTTTGTGACTGTCACACATGTGAAGTTACACTATGGTGTTGGTCACTAAAAGATTTTGAAGGTCTAGATAACTTCATGTAGTGGTCTACCTGTAAAAGCCCTCGAAACCCAACATCCCTAACACACAACAACGTCATAGGTATAGTTGCTTTCAAGACTACATTTGTAGCTTGCTCCTGCTCCCAGACACACACTTTATTTGTGGGCCACGAAGACAAGAATCTCTGCTTTTTCTTCCATAAAGCTACTGTATGACTACTCCTTGATGATTAAAGACATAACTTTCTTACATCTATCTGAAGTTGTTCAGCTGTGGCTTTGCCACCGCCCGTCGGACAAGGATGAGCCGACTAGAGACTGGATGCTGCAGAGGGCGTGTAATGGTGGCTGTGGGTGTGCAAGGTCTCGTTAATTGAGGCCGGGCCTGGTGCCTGTGCTCCTCTGCGTGCCGTGCTCTCTGCCAGAAGCTGGACTTGCTAATTAGGCTCCTGGATATCACAGACATGTCCCTCGGTGCACCATACAATATATTGCTTCTGCTTAGAAGAATGTGAGAGCAGAACTAAAAGATAGAGGATACAGGCTAAGTAGTCATCCAAAAAGATGGAGAGACATCTCGAGAGCTCAGAGGAAAGGGACAAGGGGAGTAAAATTGTTTGAGATGAAGTGACAACTGATGAGAGGGCATAGAGAGAGTATAAGAAAACTACTGTACTGGGAGAGATCAAGGCAGCCAAAAAAGGGATACTGCCACAACATAGACCAAAGAAACTGTTATTATGGTGGGGGAATTGAAAAAAGTGTGAAAAACTCAAGATGGAAAGAGAAAAAAAAGAGGCTGTAATCAAAAAGCAGAAGATAGTTTGAGACAGGCAGAGTTTAGTAGAGAGGTAGAGGGATGCATTCGGAGGAGCATTGAGGCAAACAGGGAAGAATCCCAAACAGAAACAGTGTATCTGTTTTAGTATGTGTGTGACTGAGAATTTGTCTGGGTTGCCTGCTGTACCGTGTGTCCAGATAATTCAATCTGCTGCCCATTGACTGGTCTCCCGCTCCGTCTTCGCTACTAATTAAATCTCCATTTGTTGGCTGGATGCTACAGTACTGTTTCTAATTGTGCGGCTGTAGTACTCGTGGGCACACACCTAAACATGCACACGCACGAGCCCTGCAGCGAGTGGGAACCCGGACACGTCACCACAGTACATTACACCTCAATTAATCTCATCAATTACACATCAATTAACCCGTGGCAATCCACTAAACCCAGCTGAGATGCAGGCAGTATTTCATCGGGACCAACCTGAGGACTTTTTCAGCATCAAAGCAGATGCAGCACCAAAAAGAAAGATATTTTTAATTACTCAACGTAAAAATCTATATTTCCTCTTCATCTATTCCCTTGGGCAGAGCACACGACCGTGTGAAAGTCTATATTGCCACAAAAGTGATACATCCTGAGTGGTCAACATGCATGATTTAGAGGCTATAAATACAGCTTTGGGGACATCTGGGATACATCAGGCTGTGATGGACGGATACTCGCATACTGCATGTAAATGCTGATTCATGGGCCATTTCTGTAATTTAATGTTGGTGTACACAGAGGCCCTCAATCTCTTCTCCCCGCGTTCTGACTGGGCCTGCTCGAATGGCTTCTCTTGTAATGGGTCTCTTCACCTTGCCTTCCTTTGTTGGAGGACAACCGTCTTTCCTTTCATTTTTCTCTCTCCACATCTCAGTCTGTCATATAACCCTGATGCTCTACGCTTTTTCAATCTCTCTTTGTTTTAACCATTAGACTCTGCATTTCTGTTAACATCTGCTTCACAGTCACTCTCTTTGTCTGCTCTGTTTTTGTCTTGTTCCATCCCTTTCCTAATCCCTCCTTTCATGTTGGCCTCCTTTCTGACTCACCTAAGAGATGGAGTTTAAATCAGTTCCTGCTGTCACGGTGACAGTGGCTTGTGTTCAGCCTGACCTTCAGAATGAACTGCATTACCAATCGTAGAGGTTCATATTTTGATGATTGTTGTGTTTATTAACTTGTCTATTAAAGGGGTTTAATGTGCTGGTGTAAACATCATCATTCAAACTATTAAAGCAACCATTGAATTGCATTGGACACCCTATTATACAAGTATGAGTGTGTACTATTCTTGGAGGTGAGAATGCATGAGGGAAGAGTTTCGTCAGCTTTCAAGATGCTTTTAACCCCTCTCCATCCACCCCCAACCCCTTATGCTTTCACCAAACCATTACAAGGCCAAGGTCACTGCTGTGACAGTTACACCACCACCCCCCTGCCCCCCCCACCATCAGAGGCTAACCATGACCCATCACACAGGTTAAAGACCAATTTGAGAGGCTAAATGACAGCACTACATTTTCCCAGATGACATGATGCACTGAGCTGAGCAGATGGAGCGGGGAAGCTACTGTATCTGCATATGCATGTGTGTAGAAAAGGAGGTGGAAAAGGAGCCTACAAGGTACTTTGAGAGAAGCATGAGAAAAGAGTAGGAGAGGATAACAAGAGACTCTCAAATGTTTCAGCAGGCTGGGTCTCCGCTGTCCACTTTTGCTGAATCTCAGTGATAGTGCCAAGTGCCCACTAGGTCGTGGTTACAAAGGCGCAAACACAGGTGCCTGAGGATTAAACAGAGGACAGGAAGAGCTCCCTGCTGCTGTTGTTGAGCTGGGGTTAGAAGGTGAGGCACAAAATAAGCAAGAGAAAAAAAATGCAAGACAAAAGCCGAATGTGAACACAGTCTGTGTGATTGCATGCCAGCGTGGTGCAACGGAGAGCACAATGGGCTTTGGTATATAAAGCTGCCCCGGTGCTTGCGGTCTTTGTCTCACAGCCATTAAAATTCTGTACATGCAGCAGGGGACTCAACTGGAGTTGTGCCACCATTCAACCTCAGCTGTCAGGTTAGAATAAGGTGTTTTTATATGTGTGCTGAACGGGCTGTGGTCGCGCAGATTGGCTGTTGGAGTCTGCCACTCTGCACAGCAGTCGCATTAAAAGCTTTCCCAGTCCTCCCAAGCCAGTTTTTGGTCTTCCCTAGATCTTAAGTCTCCTTTTGGCTTTTATCTCAGGACATAGTGCTGCAGGAGGTCCTGGTCCACATAGACCGTCCCTTCTTCTTCCTCCAAAATTTGAAGGCTGCAGCGGCCACTTCCATGCACCCCCAAAACCCCCACTGCTGTCTTTAAGAGAGAAAAAAGCAAAAAACCTCAGGTTTGCCTGAAATAAACGGTTGTTATTTAGTGGTAATATCTGTTATTATTCCTTTGAGCATCAAAAGAAACTGCATGCCTGTAATTGTATACGTGTGGCGTGCATAGGTTTGCTCTATAAAGTCTCAGTGCTCTTAAAATACGTGACATCTGACACTACGTTTGGATCATGTCTGTGATGTTCAGTTTTGTCACTGCAAAGCAATACCTGACAGATTAATGACAGCATCACTTCAGTGTGCAGTGCACCGCTGCATATATCATCAGATGTGTCTGCATGAGCAGCATGCATGCTCAAATTCCCACATTCGTAAGCAAGAATAGACAAGATGTTCCTTGACAAATGCAAACCCAGTGTATGTTTTCACATATACAAGTATTCTTCTCCTAATGCTTACAACATAATAAAACAAAAAAATTCTTCCGTTGACACTGCATGCAGTGTTTACAGCAGGCACAAACTTGTATGAACAAAGTTTTGCCTTTACATTAATTTTCTGGGGAGAGTGTGCAGAGAAATTGCCCTACCTTGTCTCAGCAGTAACCCATCTGTTGATGGCCTGTGCTCACCTAATTTCTGAGTTTAGAAGAGAGGTTCACTTATAGAGTATACAAAGAGACCAGTCTTTTCTTTGACTACACAACACAGAATTGTGTTTTGATTCTGGGCTCTTAAATGATGTTCAGTATATCTTTGTATCACCATCATTGGCTTTGTTCTTGAAAATATGTACTTTGCACTAAATACAAAGCAAGTCATACCGGTCACACACAAAAGGTGTCCAGGGATTTTCAATCAGGTTGAAATTTAAATGGGTCATTTAAGGCTGAAAGGAAACCCCAGCAGGTTACAGCAGTGGTCATCACTGGGCACTCGATTCTCTGTTCCACAATTTCCCATCAGTAGGTTGTGATTTTTTCATATTCTTTGCCTCAGAGAATCAATGTGTGAGTCCAGGATTGTACATGTGTTGGCCTCTAATAGCAGCTTGTTGATGGAGTGACTGTTAAGTGCACATAGGCAGCAAGCCCCGGCTTCAGCTCATGTATGGGTTTGTTCAGACGTAGGTGAATGTTTTAGAACTGCTCATGTGTGTGATGGCGGGTGTTTGTGTGTGTGTCAAGTACGAATGCATTTACTAGTGGATGGAATTACAACAAAGCCACCACTCACACAGCTTGTGCCCAGGGAAAATAGCGATAGCTCTCCTATTTTGGCGCCAGGAGGGATCATTTTCGAGTGCCTGTTGCTTTTGACCATGTTTGTTAAAGTCCATGCAAGGGTAGCTGGTAAGGAAGATTAGAGAAGGCAAGTGCTGTTTCAAAACAAGAATAATTTGAAAATAAGAAAAGGAAAGGGGCCAGTACGATGGTATTTTTGCCCTTTCATGAATGTGATGATCACGTTTTGTAAGCAATGGGTGAAATATGTGCACTGTTTCACAAGACTGTCCTCTGCACACATGCCTGCCTATGGGAAATGCAGAGGTCCACAGTCATTCTTTTATTTACAGTTTCAATCATGTTCAATTTTCTCTGTCCCTTTCCCTGCTCAGCAAGGCTGCCCTCACACTCAACCAGTTCCACCACATCATCCTCTGAATCTGCTCTCATAAATCTTGGCTATGAACTATGTATGGGCGTGGAGAGCAAAAGAGGTCACAAGTGATCAGCCCAGAGTGAGTCAGAGTGTGGCAGACTTGGAACCAGTTGTGCTCCGGGCAACGGTGACTTGCTGCAACTATTAATATAGACTTTAATTAGCCCGACACAAACACTGGCACAATTGGCTCAGTGTCGCCGGTGGCTAGTGGGGCAGACAGATCAATAGATCTGATCATGGCTTTTTCATCAGCTCAAATGAAAGCACTTTGTCTCTAAACTCAGCCTTGGACGTTACATATCACCTTAAAGGCTTTTTGTGGCTGTACTAGCGGTGTGCAGCGTTGCAGATGGAGCCTGTATAATCTGGCTGCATTAGGGAACTATAAAGATAAATGAAGGGAAGCACAGAGCATAACTCATCCTGTCAGAGAAGTGGGTTTAGGAAGGGGAAACTTTATGTTTCTAAAGCAACTCCTTCTGCTACCACCTTCCATGGCTTCCGAGATCTTCAGTCTTCCCTCATCTAAAGTGCCCGCATTCTTTTTTTCCCCCATTGTTGTATTTTTCTCCATCTGCTCTGTCTGTTCTTGCTCCTCTCTTTCCTTCTCCATCTTCTACCCCGTTCTATTTTAGTCATTTGGAGGTATGGAGGTGTTCATTTGTATTTCTTCTTCGACACAAATTGCTCTCGCATTTCTTTGTCAGCATATTGAAATTCTAAATGAAAGACTAAGCTCCTTCTGTAATATTAATGTATTCCTTATGTGTTTTTGGGAAATATTTTCTTGATGACCTTCAAGTTTCCAGTCAGCGCAGTGAAAAAAAGAAAAGAAAATGGTGTGTTTTCAAGCCCTCGCTTCCTGTGACAGATTCACCTTTTACCAATAAGTCCTACTCAGTGCTTTCCTTTTATTCTCTCCATTCACTCTTTTCTTTCCTTTCTCATTTTATTTTACTTAATTTTCCCCTTTTTTTCTTTTTTTATTACAGTGGATGATGTCCCACCTTATTTCAAGATGGAACCTCCTCAGACCCAGGTTCACCTGGAAAGAAACCGCCTGGTCCTAACCTGCATGGCAGAGGGCAGCTGGCCCCTGGAATTCAAATGGATCTACAATGGCACTGAGCTTACACATTTCTCACTGGAATACAGGTGAGAAATGCAACCCTGCTGGCAAGCATGATTCAATTCTCATTTGTTTTATTCATCAACTGCAATTATCTCCCAACAGGAAGACATTTTAACAGCATTTGATTGTAACTAATAGCACAATTGCTAATTTTCATTCATATTCATTCCCAGGGATTTTATTCAGCACTGATTTGGTTGCACATCTCCCTTGAAAGCTAACACCATGTGTTCGGGGAATTACAGATTTATTCTGAAGTTGTATAATTTAGCATTCATAGATTATGTAAGCGGATAACTTGTCTTTTAATGTTTCGGCTGCTTGTTTAAACTATCCTTTTTTTGTAGAATCCTGCAGCAGTTTTGAGGAATTGTTATGGTGCTTTGTTCTTTTAACAGCACAGAAACAGAAACTGCTGGACCTTTTTTAATGCCTCCTAACGCACTGCTTTAGAATTGCTTTAACAGAGAAGGTTGTTTAAAGAAAAAAAAAAAATCACCCCGTGTTGATAGGGCCCTTTCTCTCGCCCAGCTAGTCACAGTCCAGTCAAATTCACCTTCTATCCAGTTCAAGTCCCTTTTTCTGGACTTTAATCGCATACTGATCAGAACCCTGCCCATGGTCAGACACTTTTGGGCGGGATTGTGTGATTGCTATCACTACTAACACACAAATAGTCTTTCACAGCAATTCCTCCCTGTCTTTTTTCTTCCACTTTCACATCTCTCTGCTCCCTCATCTTCTTCTCTCCCTCTTTTCCCTCAGCATTTGGCTGCTCTCACATGGCTCAGTCCCGGGCCTGCCTTGTAGGCCAGCCCACTGCTTATTATTCTCCACCAGCCTTGATCAAAGAAGAGAACTGGAATCCATTTAATCAGCCCCCAGCACCCACCCCCAGAGTAGGGAGAACACGGCTGGGGTAGACACCACACTCCTAAGTGGCTGTGGCAAACCAATTCAAGCTTTTTTGGTTATCTAGCAAGCTTTTTGCACACGCGCACACACTTAAACATGTCTGCATGTCAGGGATACAGAACTGTGGCTGAAACTTGTGGCAGATGCTTCTATTATCTGATGGAACAGATTGAAGACAGGAGCAAATAACCAGCCAGGAGCTCGACCATGTGTAATAAAAATGCACTCTGTTTTTTAGCCTACTTTCTTTCCGTCTAACATTATGTCAACACCAAGTCATGTCTCAGTGGTGCTCTGTTGCATTTTAGAACATTTAAGTCTTAAGTGGAATTCAATTCAGGTTGTTTCAGGTGGGAGAAACATCTCAATTAATTTAGCATCCTGAGTGTGGCTGATAAAAGTGCCAAGATGACAAATGTTGCTGTCTGTCATGCTGATGATGACTAATTGCACTATATTTTGTGTGCCCATTAGGTACCTGATCCCCTCGCTCGACCGATCGCATGCTGGCCACTACCGCTGCATTGTCCGAAACCGTGTGGGGGCTATAATGCAGTGCAGCACTGAAGTGCAGGTCGCCTGTAAGTCCTGTTTTTTTTCCTTTCATCTAAATAGTTAATGATGAAATCTGTCTTTGTGAATGCACAAGTCAATTAGTCTAACTGAAGGAGCACGTTAATGAGAACGACCATTTATTTTGATCATATTAGTCCATTGCTACAAATGTCTCCTGTGGTACATTTCTTTTTCACAATTTCTCTTTGATCTGATTTTGATGTCTGCTAGATATGGGTGGTTTTGTGGAAGGTGAGAGGTCTCAAACGGTATCCCAGGGCGAAGGCGCTCTCATCCATGCTCCACAGATACACAGCTTCCCCAGGCCCCAGATAACCTGGTTCAGAGATGGTCGTAAGATTCCTTCAAGCAGCCGTATGTAAGTCCAAACTCAGCCCAGCTTGGTTTCTGTGAGTAAAACAAAACATAGGCGTGTGTGTGTGTGCATGGGTTCGTGTCTGAGCAAGAGTAACCGTGTTGCTCCTGAATGCTGGCCGGTTGGAGCAGACTTTCTTTCACGTCACAGAACAGAGAAGTTCAATACTGCTCTCAGATTTTCTTCAATTCCCCCTCACGCCATGAGTGAAATTTAGCAGAATAGTTGATGGGCAAATGTTGGCACGCAGGCCTTGTGTTCATCACTGAATCACCTCTCAGTGATAAGGCGGGTTATTATATCTCCCCTATTGACTTTGTAGGCAGAATGATTGAAGGGTAGGGATGGATCAGGCCGCAGGGGAACCAATTAGGCAAAATTGGACAAAAGGCCTCAATTGATGATATGACTGACAGACAGCTCTCACCCGTGGTTGGATTTGTGAGGATGTGTGTGTGCCTATGTTTTAGGAATCTGTCTTAGACTGGAAACATACATTACAGGGTCAGTGTTTGACTGGGTGCGCCATGCTCATAGTTTGTGAGTGGTGCCTTATTTTCGGCTGGTCAGATTCACGCTTGCTCTGTTATGCAATTTTCCCGAGGCGACACCATGAAAGTAATCACCTGAGACTAATTTTGCCATCCAGACAAATAGAAGTAGGCAGTCCATAACTCCTCAGAAACCACCTCCTCATTTATAATTCAGCAGCCTGCTGTACGATGTCAGTGCTGTTATGAACACTTTGGTCCTGAGTTGCGTGTTCCTGTTTAAGGCTTAGACTTCTGCATGTGTCATCGGCCTGCAGATCTAAAAAGTAAGATGGAACAAAATACATTTAAAAGGTGAAAATAATAACCGTAATGATATGATACAAGCACTGAGGGACACTGTAATCTAACGTATCATCAGGGAAATTTTGCCCAGTGACGATGAGAAGGACTGACAGCTCTCACACTCACATTCACACGTGTGCGAGTGCATCGCTGTTTGTGTGTCTGTTGACTTTGTGAGAGCTGCAGCTCCTAACTGTCCATGAGTGTTTATCCCACATTGATCAAGCAGATGGTGGCAGATATAAGAATAGCCTAATCTGGCCTCATGCTTAGCGTCAACTCTCATTTAATAGGCACTTCACAAACATCTTGGACTATCAGCTTAACGGGCATTCAGTCCTCTCAGGGACGACGGCACCACAGCAGTTACATAAACGATCGGAAAGGATGGCTTTAAACTTTAGAGGCAAATTTCAAGTGTATTAAATGTTGTGGCTTTACAGTATTTTTCTCGTATTCTGTGCAGTGTTACACAGTAAATGCAATCCTACGACGCACAGCTCGTTCCTCTGGTGATAGACTGCGCCTCCTCTAAGAACAACATGTGGATAGCATTTGCAAAATGTCGAAACATTTATGCAAATAAAATCCCGAACATTATCTGAGAGTTGTGTTGGCTTTTTTACTCAATGTTGCTCATGAATTCAGTTAGATTTTTTCAGAGCTTACTACAGTTAAACTGAAACATGCTACGTTGGTCCTGTCAGGTTCCTCTAAGAGAAATTTACAAAGACCAAAATATGCTACCCAAAACTAGTATGAATAATAGTCCAAAAATAGTCCAAAAACAACATTCCTGAAATTCTCTGGGAACTAAAAGATTAGCTTGTATTAAGGTTAGAAAAAGACAAAACTAAAATTCAAGGTACATAGATCTGGGGCATTGTAATGACTAAATCATGCAAAAATAGCTGAGATGAATGCGAATGAAGTTTTACTAGTGGCACAATGTTTGCAGAAAATTAACAGGTTAGTCTTTATGGACACATGGCGGTTTTCACAAATGGACACCTTTTTCAACAAACAAGACGGTGTGCATGTCTTGTCAATGTGCATAAATCCCTGAGGTTAAACAGAAATTAGAATTAACAGAGGACTTTGCACTCTGCCGAACACTACAAAATAGGATACAAACCTCTGAGCTGTTCTGTTACAAGGCACGTGGTGCATTGTAGATGAAAGCCCTCTTAAAAAATGTCTTTGTGAGCTTCTTTTTCACATAATTTACATGCATTGTTGTGTCAGTTAACCCTGAGGATTTATTTCTTGTAAGAAACAACAAGTCTTGTTTAATGACCTGAGTGTGTCTCTGTGGGTTTGAGTGTGTATAAATGCTTGTTTAAACCATGTGTAAATGTCATGTTTTAGAGAAGATTTTTGGAATTTGATTGAGGGTTCTTTTAAATTTTGGCAGTCTATTCATTTACCCGCGGTGTTCACAACTTAGTGGTGCAGGCTCGGCTATTAACACTTCCAGTGTGGTGTTTTTAAAATATTCTTCACTAATGTGTGTTTTTGTACAGTGCCATCACCTTGGACAGCACACTGGTCATCCTTTCCACAGTGGCCCCGGATGCAGGACGCTACTACGCTCAAGCAGTCAATGACAAGAATGGAGAGAACAAAACCAGTCAGCCGGTGACTCTCACAGTGGAGAGTAAGTAGGCATGACAACACAAACCTTTACTCTCACACGTACCTGCTGTCATGCTTAGGGAATAGCCGTTTTTATCCACACAGATATAGACTACTCACCTGCAATTAAAATCTTTAACTATGGTGTGAAGACATATGCTCATTCAACACAGCAGCTCTGCAACAGGTGGCTCCTCTACTGATAACAGGAACAGATACAGCGCCCTCTATAGATGGGCCATATAGATCCAAATACCAGCAATTCAAAAACAGTCACCCACTTGTTCCACTGGCCTCATCCACCCACTGCCCAGAGCGGTAAATTACAGCCACAATTTATGCCTTAGGTAGAGTTCTAGAACCACCTGCCCTGCTGGTGTGATGTGCAGACTCATAATATGAACCTTCAGTTTAACAGACATCCTCAAAAAAGCAGATTTATGGAAAACGCACATATTAGAGAGGGAATGCTTAAAGCTGCGAACACTCTCACAAACGAACGAACAAGATTAAAAGGTCGGCCTCAAATTAAGCAAACAAACTCCCAACTTCAAATGAAATTTTGCATCGGCGGTGCAGGCATGGTTAGACGTCATGTCATCAGAGTTTAGCTGAACCTTCCTCATCCTCCCACCAACTGTCACCTTTTATCTGTACAAGGATGCACAAATTCCCACACACTCTCTAGCTTTTATCTGAAAAAAATCCATCTTTCATAGCTTATCTCTATCAGCCAATTAAAGAAGTATTTTTTTTTTCTGCTTGCCTGCAACAGCAGTGTGTTTATATCACTTAGCTTCTACTGGAAGCCTTTGGAAGTATGTATATCATAGCGATTTTAAATAGTTTTGCAGAGATATTTAGTAGGTTACCAGAGAAACGGCACATTCCTGAAAACACCTTCCACAATCTGCTTCTCAATTCCTTCATGCAGTGTTTGTAATTCAGTCCATATTGCGCATGACATAGCAATCTTCTGGGACCAGATTTCACTGAATTTCACCAAATCTGACCTTGCAGATCCCACAGTTTTGTTTCGCATCTGAAAGTCAATAAGGTTTTCAAAGCTGCATTTGTTCATTTTAGCAATTCTGTAGAGAACAGAGACAGAAAAAAAGACAGCAGGGGGAGCATCCTGTTCTTAAGAGAGCATACAAATGAGACCATGCTGGGGGTAACAGGAAAAAGAAAACTGACATTGGCTAATGCTTCAAGTAACCAGACACTTTGGTGTTTCGTTTTATTCTTCAGAGTGTCAAATACACCAGAGATGACTGGAGTTTACATTTGTTTTTGGACAACAACAGATGTAAGCAGTGCTGTGATATTAGTAGCAAGAAATTGATATGCAGGCTACCACACTGTTTACTGTGTGCATTTAATTAGAAGATTACACACTTGAGATATTCTCAACTCTGGGAGTTTATGAAATGCCATACATTAATTATATTTTGACAGGAAGTAATTGTGTATTTTAAGAAAAGAACGTGATGGATTCTGAATTTTTGTTGTACAAGCAGGAAGCAGACCACAGTTTCAATCAATTGTGGCAGCTGACAGACTTCAAACAGATCCTTAACAGCAATCATCGCGCTGAATAAAAGAGACAGCTCCTCTCAAGAAATGCAATTCACGTTTTAACAGCTTTAGTATGACTGCATCACAAGCTCAGTGGGAAAAAACACTCTAACATGTATATCAATTTCTTGAAAAAACTTGAGTTTCTAATCACTTTAACTTCTTCTTCTCCACAAAACCCACAAGTGAAATATCCCACAAAAAAACCCTCATTGACTGGGTTGAAAAATGAAATACATCAGCCAAATTCTGTAATCTTATATTTTGGCTTATCATTTCTGACCCAAGTGACTGAGATTTTTGTTGCATAAATCCACTAGGCTGGGGCAAAATAATATTGTATCCCAAACTGTCTCTTGCATGTTTGTACCAGGATGAAATGAAGTCATCATGAACTTTGGAAGATTTCCCTCCCATTGTGTTCAGCTGCCTTATATAAAAATATATCAATAATTTCAGGAATGATCAATAAAGTTTATCTTAGTTTATCTTGCCTGATTTTCATGTCAGCATGTGAATATTTGTCCAGCACACTCATTTGTTACACCACTCATCTGTGTCTCTCAGTTGATCTCTCTTCAAAACCTAATGTCTGTGACTCATTTTCCAAACTTCCTGATAATGAACTTACATTTATGTTTATCCACCGTTTGCTGCCGTTTGGAATTATCATCAAGTCAACATTCTGTTTGTATGTTGGTGAGATTTGGGACTCATTTAAATGTTTTTATTATGAGGTGGTAAATGCTTTCTGACAGTGTGGAAGCAAAATGTCAGCAGCATTTAAATACGATTAGTTTTTCAATTTCCTTCAGTATTTTGTTTCTTTATGATCTGCAACACTTCTCTAGTCAATTAAGCCAGAAGTTTTGCTCAGCCAACACTGAACAGTGTCTATGTTTTAATTATGGAGTTTATATCTGATACGGTTCATGATACTTTAATGATAAGCCTTGTCTTATGCTTAATAATATTGTATTAAACCTTTGTCATAGGTTGGGTTTTACAGTGGCGTCACAGTGTAGTCATAGTAGTCATAAAACTTGATTAGGAAACTCATTAACCCAGGCTAGACCCTAAAAATGACTACCTGCAAAACAACCACAGCACAATACACACATGGAGCATACTATAAACACGCAATCACTCAAATACACACAAGCTCACAGGCCCATACTTGTCCATTGGGGAGGTGGTGGAAAATGAGATCAGATTCAGAGAGAGATCACTGATTGAGGGCAGTGAATCGATGGATGGCTGGAGGCTCCATGAAACCCATGAGTGGTGGTGCTGCATTTATTCGTCTTTGTGTTTGTCTCAATTATGTTACATAATGGTTTCTAACACCTGGGCTAACACCTCGCCAAGGAAAATGCTGTGTGGGCCAGTGGAAGGATCTAAAGTACAGAAAGAGGTGTTAAAAGTTGGGATAGAGCTGGCTGGCTGCCTGCTGGTACTAGTAACAGATTGTCTTTCTCTGTGAAGGGATCTAGTCATGCTCAGCTGGCTCCATCAGGCAGATGCACAGGCTTAATCAGAGGGTGTTGAGCAGTTATAGATTGGTTTCACTTTTTTGTGTGTTTGTGTTTGTGTGATAGATGTCGGAGGTCCTGCCGACCCCATTGCCCCCTCCATCATCATCCCCCCGAAGAACACCAGTGTAACAGTGGGGAGAAACGAAGCTATCATGGAGTGTGTTGCCAATGCGAGGTAAAGGGTTTCAAATACACATGTGTGTTGGGGTACAGACATGCAGGCACACACAGACACATGTTATCAAAGCACCCCTACCTTCTCAGACCTCCACGTTTGATATTTTGTGATTTAAATTAGTTTTGAAATCTTTTGTTTGAACATGATCGAAAAGTGGTTTTCACATCTCTCATTTTGTACCTCCTCAATTCTTCCCTTTGATTCAAGGCTTCACTCTGTTCTCACTATCTCACACATTGCCAGCTTTTAATTCTGACTATTATCTCCAATTCAAAGACTTAATCAAAATGACAGATGTGTTCCATTTCACCCTCAATGCTCCCTAACCTTGAAACAGAATACACTTCTGTATTAAAACCACGTTTTCTGGCTCTTGCCCTCTTTTTCCTTCTTTCTATCTTTTATTTTCTCCTCCAGACCTCTCATCAAAATGAGTATAACGTGGAGGAAAAATGGGATGTTGGTCAATACGGGGGTCCGCGATTTCGGACGTAGATTGGTCATCAGCTTACCTGCAGTCAGTGATAGCGGCTACTATGAGTGTGAGGCGTCCCTCCGCAGCAGCAGCGTCCCCTCTGTCACCGCCGGCGCCTACCTGCACGTTCTTGGTAATTAAAGTACTGCTAACGCTTCAGCCATGCGCTTACACGGTGCTGTCTCAGCGAGCTGAGAGATGAGTTTAAACCATTTGTGCCGTCCCCAATGACATTAAATGGGTCAATGTTTGTTATTTCCATGTTCCAAACAGAATATCCAGTGTTCATAAAGGAACCGCCGACTCACATCACCGCAGAAATGGAGAAAGTGGTGGATATCCCCTGTCAGGCAAGAGGTCGGTTGATGTTTACGTTTCAAAGTGTGCTGCTGCATGAGTGAAGGAGCAAGAGTGCATGGAAAAGAAGCAGAGGATCGGCATAACAAGGTCAATCCTCTCTGCAGGAACGCCACAGCCAGACATAGTGTGGTACAAAGACGCCGTTCCCATTAGCCCAGTGAAGATCCCCAGGTACAGGGTATTGGTGGGCGGCAGTCTCCAAATCAATGGCCTCCTGCCAGACGACACAGGGATGTTTCAGTGCTTTGCCCGTAATCTTGCCGGAGAGATTCAGACAAACACCTATCTGGCTGTTACAAGTATGTACCCCTAAAATTTACATTTTTAAGTCGCCCCCCCAGGTCTTTGACTTAATTCTGTTCACCTTTCTTTCTCATCACCCTCCTATTTATTTTTTAAATCCTTCTTGTTTCAGTTCCAACCAATTTCAGCCGCCCTTTCTGTCTTCCTTTCTACACCAATCTATCTATGTATCTCTTCACAGTGACAGATTTGTCACCTTGGATGCCCAGGCAATTATTGCCTTTTTTGAATTAGGGAAAAAGCAGGTGAAGCACAGAGATGAAGGTGCCTTTTCAGTCTCAGAGCTGTCGGTGAGAATGAGACCTGACAGCTGCCCCTTTTGTCAAGACTATTAAGCTCTCGACAGCCGACTGCTTTAGCAGAGACAAGGCTGTTTATGTCTCTTATTATCACCTCTGTCTCAGCTGATTTGATTTAATGTATGCATTTTTCTTTGTGTGTGTGTGTGTGTGTGGGTTTGTTTGCGTGCGGCTGACCCTGCTCAGGTATTGCTCCTAATATCACAGCTGGCCCCTCCGACAGCGCCGTGATTGACAGTATGTCAGTTATTCTGCACTGTGAGACCTCGGGAGCTCCGCGGCCAGCCATCACCTGGCAGAAAGGTGCGTGGGCTAACAGAGCAGCATGAGGTTCTTGTGCGATGTGTTCAATGCAGCATTTTGACTTGCTAAAATCCAACAGAGATATAAACGCTCTCCAAACAAGCTTCGCCTTTTTTACTTTACATGCAGTGTTTTTCCTGCCATGTGTTTTTCTCTGACATTTCTCCAATGCCATAATCACTCTCTTTCTTTGTCCCACCTCTTCCTCCCTACCCTCCCTTGTCCTCCTTCCCACATCATCAATCACTTCCACCCTTCCCTGCAGGTGAACGTGTCTTGGCCAGTGGTTCAGTCCAGCTGCCCAGGTTCACCCTGCTGGAGTCGGGCAGCTTGCTCATTAGCCCCACCCACCTGTCTGATGCTGGGACCTACACCTGCATGGCCAGTAACTCCAGGGGGATTGACGAGGCCTCAGCTGACATAGTAGTGTGGGGTAAGCTAAAACAAAACAAATAGACTCCATGAAAACCTATTCAAATTATTCAACAAAAGAGCCTTGGTAAAAATCAATTTGATATAAGTAAAGAAAAATATCATTTTGTAATCCAGAAGTTGCTACTAGTAGAGGCAGTGCATAGTGTAACCGGTTCCTGAAGGTGAACATAAAAATGTTATCACAGAGTTGATAGTGCTCATTGTGAATAGATTCACAAAACCAGTCCTTGAAACCATTGAGAAAGTCACACAACTATTGATCCTGTTTCAGAGTGACTTTGAGAGAAAAAAGATGTTCTACTCTTTTTAAACATGTAGTCTTCTAGTAACGTTTTTTCTGTTTTGTTTTTTTTTCTCAGCACGTACCAGAATCACCAAACCACCTCAAGACCAAAGCGTCATCAAAGGGACAAAGGCTGTTATGACCTGTGGTGTGACACACGATCCAAGTGTCACCGTAAGGTAATCTAGGCCCTTTTCTTTCAAATGGATTCGGAATAAATGTTTAACACTCCATCGCTTTTTTAGTCAACTCTACTCTAGGAAACTCGCTAGGTTATCGGAGCTTGACTTAATTATTTAGAAATCTACAAAAGGGTTTATCCATTCTCTGAGGTGATTCTGAAACTGTAAGAGTCAGAGTAAGGAATTAGTTTGTGGCCTTCCCTAACCCCGCACACAATCTTGAGCATGATAGAGTGTGTACACATGCATCCATCTCAGAGGGAACAAAATGATGTCTTTGGAGCCCAGTGATTAGAGTGCCTGTCACCTGTGGGCCTGAGACATTGATCAGATTGTGGGGTAAACAGATGAATATGTAAACAGCGTAATAACCTCAGACAGCGCCTTTAATTAAATGCAACACAGAGGAGATTAGCCGGAGAGCCAGAACAGTGTCAATTAATCATGGAAACTCCTAGTCTGTGCATTGCTATGTGCAGCTTTATGAATGATCATATGTGAAGGTAAGTGTACAGTGTGTATGTGTGGATGATAGGTCCTATACTGTGTGTCAGATACAGATGCTTTTCAGATTCAATTCACTTTGTTATCTGCCTCACAAGGCATTTCATCGGCGTGAGCAGCCTCTGTTTTTGGCATAGAAACTGACACCAGGCAAACAGATTTACTGTTGCAAACATTCCAAAGTCAAAAGTTGCCTGTTGGTTTGGGCATGTGTGTGTATACCTGTTTGCTGTTTGTATGTGAGTGACACACTCACAGACTCGCGCACATGCCTTCAGGTACGTGTGGGAGAAGAGTGGCTCGGTGATTGACGTGAACTCATCGCCCCGCCTGCGTCTGGATCCCGACGGAACCTTGCACATCTCCCAGACGTGGTCAGGTGACATCGGTACATACACCTGCAGGGTGACCTCAGTGGGAGGCAACGACTCCCACAGTGCCCACCTCCGAGTCAGGTCTGAGCTTTTGCCTCACATCTTCCCCTGTCTTATCTGGCTGTCTGCGCTGTTTGTTCTTCCCTTTTTAAGTGTGACAGTGACAAGGAAAAGATGGATGGATGTTTTCTCCACCGTTGTGGTTTAGCATTGCTTTCCTTTCTAATCGATCAAACGCTTCTTATATTTGCTGTGTAGTTTGATTATTTGGCACCTCTCTTGTCTTATTGTGTTTTTCTGTCCGTGACAAATTCGTGTAAATAGTCATATTTATATATAACTTACAGGCAACTCCCGCATGCTCCCGAGAACCCCATAGCACTGCTGAGCACCACAGAAAAGAGGGCCATCAACCTGACTTGGGCCCAGGCTTTTGATGGAAACAGCCCCCTGATCCGTTACATTATGGAGGTCTCAGAAAATAGTGAGTGTTTGCATGTACAACAATATCTTCATTAGCGTTTCCTGTAGGAAATTTTAAAGGCTTATTTATATGATGTTTTACAGTGATACCTTTGTGTGCCCTCTTACAATTGATCCAGTGAACCAGATTTTGTCCCTTTCCAATCTTCTTCTGTTTAACTGGACAAAAGCAAATAAATATTGCTCAAAATAGTGAAACTGCTTAACTATTTGTTATTTTAGCTCAGGATAACTGAAAATATGACAGCTCATAAATTGAAAATGAACCTGAAGATGCAGATGGGATCTAGGTTTGGGATAAGTGAATTGCAGTCCGATTTTTAAGAGGGACTGTATGCAAAAAAGATGTCTTGGTTTATACGTTTCTGCAATATTAAGCAGAAATTTTTCGAGTTTAGATTTTAGTGTGCCTGGATCGAAGAGATCTTTGTCCTCACTAGACCTTTAAATATTGATAGCTGGTGTTCAAAGCTGTATCTTTGAGTGTGTCCCCTCTCTTTTTAGATGCGCCTTGGACGGTGCTTCTAGCTAACATTGAGCCTGAGTCTACTGGGGTCGCTGTCAGCGGCCTCATCCCAGCACGTTCCTACCAGTTCCGTCTGTGTGCGGTCAACGACGTCGGCAGAGGCCAGTTCAGTAAGGAGACAGATCGGTGGGTGCTGTACTTATCTGCTCAGTATACTGTGTTGTTAGAAATATGTTTGTTGTCTTTATAATTTGTAAAAAAAAAAAAAAAGTGCTCTTTTTTTTGTTTTTGGAGGCTCCATCATCATGAAATTTCCGGGAAAATTGCCATGGGTCCACTTTTTGGACTTTCCTATTGATTGAAGAATCTGAATGACCTGTGTTTGATGGATACTTCATCTCTTACCTGAATATTAACTGTGTTTGTGCTGCTTCATGACTGAAGTACATGAACAATATAATATTGTTCTAAAAGAAGAGAGGCAACTCCGTAAACACTTACGTTTGACCTTATCTGCATTGAGTATTTCTTCTACACCTGAAACAAGAAACTCCTTCAAAGTGAAAGCAACAACAAGATGCAGACTTTCCACTGCACGTTCATTCTCTGTATTCTTCTGTGAATCTGGCCAGACTAGAGTTCACCATAGGAGGGTGACTATGTGTCAGTGAAAGCAAGGCCTTTCTGAGGCATCTCTTAGGCACAGCACTTTGATCCTAAACACTCTGCTTTATCTCCTCCAGAGGGGTGCTTTGGAATGTTGGAAAGAAATCAAGATGTCATCTTAAATTGACTTAAGGGAAAATACTTCCTGGATCTCTCTTTCTTGTTCTTTTATATCTTTCTCCCTGTTGCACAGTCCCTCCACTGCGTGGCTTCATTTTCACCAAGGGCTCTTTGATCTTTTCTCTGCCACAGCGTGCTGTCCCTTTGCAGACGGTTGAATAGAGACTATATTTTGAGGGAAGACACAACCAGATTTACCCCAACTTTCCTTTATGGTTTGCTAAAAAATGCAAAAGAAGGGCTAAATCGTGATTTGATATCCATGATGAAATGGGATGGAAATAGCAGAAACTACTGATAATTAATGCATGACTTCACTCTTTGTCTCTTCTTTTACCTTCCTTTCAATTTTTCTTGATGCGGTAGACTAACTCTCCCAGAGGAGCCGCCCAGTGCGCCCCCTCAAACAGTCATTGCGAGCGGCCGCACTAATCAGTCCATCATGATCCAGTGGCAGCCCCCTCCAGAGACTCACCAGAATGGTCCTCTCCAGGGCTACATCATCAGGTAAGAAGACCTTGACAACCTGCCAGTTCTGTTATTTATTTATCTCCTAACCCAGGGACTGGTGCCTGTCCAGGGTATCCTATTCAGATCTGACAATAACTGCTATGTCAGCTGGTTCTCTTTGAGTCCATTTTACCCCAGTCATGCTCACTGCTGCGGAATAACTTGTGCCAATTAAATAGCTTCCACAATATTAATCTGTTGTCGCCTCTTGTTTTATACTCAATTCATAACTGTTCTGCTTAATTTTTTTCCCATTACTCCTCTGCATTCCGTTCGTTTTTTTCTGAGAATCTGTTTCTTAACAGCATTGAGTGTACATAATGTTCCTGTCTTCCTGTATCTCTCTTTCTCTGTCAATTACTGACACTGCTGGCAGGTATTGCCTGTCAGGGCTTCCAGTCGATTGTCAGATGAAAAACATTACCAATCCAGACCAGACCAGTATCCTCCTGGAGGACCTCATCATCTGGACCAACTATGAGATTGAAGTGGCTGCCTACAATGGAGCAGGAAGAGGCACCTACAGCCACAAAGTCACAGAGTGGACACTGCAAGGAGGTGAGAGCAGCACACATGATTAGAGTCAAACACTGTACCTGAGTTGGAACCCAAGCTCTACTTTAGGACTGTCTGCAGATGTCAGATTCTTTTATCTGTTATTTCATTTTTGTGCCAATATGAAGTCACGACCTTTGAGGTCATTTCTTTGCAGCTGGGGGGGAATTGGCTGTGTAGAAACTCATCTTTTCTGAATCGGAGGCCATGGTCCTCAACTGGGCAAAGTTGGCTCCCTGAAGGCTTCAGGCAGAGGAGTTTAAGTTGATCAGCATCTTGTTTGGACTGATAGAAAGTTGGAGTGACATATGGACACATGGATTGGGGCTTTGTCAGCAGTAATGAGGGTTCTACTCGAGTTTTGGTGAAGTGGGAGCTGAGCCAAAGGGCAAAGCTGTAGATTTACTCGTCTATCTTTGTTCCAAGCCTCCGCTATGATCTGAGAGACCAAACAACAGCTCCACGAGCACATGGCACAGCACAGGAGAGCAAGTACTTCAGGCTAGACTCAGCAGTTCACCTCCATCCAAGGATAAAGAAAACCCTTTTGAAGACAGTAATGTACACATTCTGAACAGAGAAGACAGGTGGTTTGAGGAGCAAAGGAAGACATCTATAAATGAGGGGATCTCAAGTATTTACATTGCAGCATTATCCCTCCTCCATAAGCAGTTTCATAGCAAGTCACACCTTGGACCCTGTGAATGAAATTCAGTTTAGACGGATAATCTACAGGTGACTCTAACAACACATTTTGCCAGGGGCTCAGACTGTTTTTGCTTATAAACACTCCCCATCATGTAGTTTAGAGCTGAAGAAGCCTTTCAGATGAGACGTAAAACATCAAGAAGAAGCCCGTGAAAAAAAGAATGATGACGAGGATTCAATGTGTTGCTGCCAGGGGAGGGTTGAGTTTAGCCTTTGAGTTGGAGCGAAGAGCTTGACCATCCCGAGGGATCTGTGAGTGGAGCTGCTGCTGCTGCTGGTCTGTATCAAAAGCAGTATGCGGTTCGGGTTTCTGATTAGCATGAATCTTGGTTGCCTACCTTTTAAGATTCAGTGGTCATGTTCAACTGGGATGATGCCCTAGAGAACAAACAACCACACTGGAGGTATAATGTAACTTACGTGTTCTGGGAACAGCCCCAGGTGGAGCTGGACAGTGACACCAGTATTGCTTGAATTCCTATTTTAGACTCCAAAAGCTTAACTTAGCATAGGTAGAAAACAATGGATGGATGTGTGGATAATTGGGTTTGTATATAACATGAACTGCTTGAAAAGAATTCTGGAAGAAATGTTCAAAAATACATCAAGGAATTAATTAATAAATCATTAATAAATTTGAAGTTATGTATTGCTGTTTAACCTCTATAACACTGAAAACGTGATCAGTACACATTTAAAATGCAACAAAAAGAGAAAAAGCTCTTTGGAAAAATAAATTACCTTTTTCCCTAATGGCAACAGGAAGTTACATATCTGAGGAAATTACTCACAGGAACATGATGTCTTAATCAAGTAACCAAGTAGTCATAGCTAGTTAGATCACAAGAGTGAAAGGTTCATATATACTTTTGGTAGAAAAAATGGATCAGCCAGCTTTTCCAACCCTTTCAAAAATATTTACAAAAGTAATTAATTCATACTTAAAGTATTAAGGTGCATTTTTTACTTTTCACAACTATTACTGTAGGGATGCTGTTTCATTTGAACAACACTGTGTAACTCTTGGTATGAGCATATTCAATTTGTGCTCTGTGTGGCACGGTGTGTGCCTGACTTTGAAAAAGAATGGCATGCATTTATCACTTTCTCATGGCCAGTTGATTATAAAATGCTTCACATGCCCCAGAAATTATGATGTCTATCTGGCACTCATGATCATTAAAACCTTGGAAACTTCAGCACACGTTGGTTGATGCCTAATTAATTAGTCAGTTGGTGATTCACATCAGTCAGATTCAGTTCTGCCTCGAATGCACAAATGTACCACATTTCTGAAGAACAAGATTGGTGTGTTTAATTAGTAAAGCTATAAGACTTAGAAGGTATTGCAAACATGACAATTTTAATTCCATTTCACCTCCCCTGCAAAATATAAATAATTATTTCATCATCTAAGTCACTGTCATGGATATCGTCATTCATGTTGTTTTTGTTCAGCTCCCATTAATTGGATTTTTTCCATCATTCCCTCCATTGCATGAACAATACACAAGAGCTGTTGGGTTCTTTTAAATATATTCAAAAGGATTTATGAGGGCACAGTGACATGAGGACCAATATGGGTCCATCAGTGTCATTAATTTACAAGTCCCTAACAGTTTCTGGTGTTACATCAGAATGGCATGCTGACTTCAAACAAATTGCTGCAGGGTTTACCTGGAAGCCGCCTGAGGCAACCACTCTCACACCCTGTTTGATTGGCATTTCTTACCTCCTCAAATGAGCCACAATACAAGTTCCTTCAGCCTGATTCACACGCCCCAAATGATGCTAGTCTAAAGGCACCACTTGTAGATTTCAAGGTCTTTCCACCCAATCTCATCACTGTTCGTCTTTCTCTTTCTTCTTTCGCTTGTCTGTCTCGCCCGCTCCCCATTTCTGGTCTAATCCCTCTCTATCCCTGTGTCTCTTGATGTTATCTCTTTCCTTCTCACCTCTGGATCAGTGCCCACTGTGCCACCAGGAAATGTACAAGCAGAGGCTGTCAACTCCACCACTGTGCGTTTTACCTGGAGTGCTCCAAGCCCCCAGTTTATCAATGGAATCAACCAGGGATATAAGGTGAGAAGCTCCATTCTGTCAACTAGTGCACTCTAGTGGTTGGTGGCAGAAGGGCAGGCCACATCAAGAGCAGCATCAACAGACTTGTTCTGCCCAAAGTTCAATCTGCTAAATGCATGACTGGCCCAACAGTCCCGTTGATTCTTCTCAACACATGCATGGATTGTGTCTGTATAAAAAGTTAATGTAAATGCCAATAACCGCTATTTCTAAATCTCCAGCTCTTGGCATGGGAACCCGGTCGTGTGAACGAGGTCACTATGGTTACAGTGCGGCCCAACTTTCAGGACAGTGTTCACGTCGGGTACATCTCTGGCCTAAAAAAATTTACAGAGTACTTTACTTCGGTGCTTTGCTTCACCACCCCTGGAGATGGCCCCCGTAGTCCTCCTCAGCGTTCACGCACCCATGAAGATAGTATGTATTCATTTGCAAGGCAGTATTTTAGATAATCATTTTCCTGGGAGTTATTCGGTCCCCTAACTGTTTTGGTCTTCCTTTAGCTCCGGGTGCCGTGGGACACCTTAGTTTCACTGACATCTTGGACACTTCACTTAAAGTCAGCTGGAAGGAGCCACAAGAGAAAAATGGAGTTCTGACAGGTGAGTTTAAAGATAAATTCATGTATTGGTGACATGTCTGCATCACTCAGATTCTAGATCATTACTAAGATATGTTTACGATGGATAGCACTGTTTGGTTACCACTTTTTTCAGGTTATCGGATATCCTGGGAGGAGTTCAACAGGACCAATACAAGAGTGACCCATTATTTACCCAACGTCACTCAGGAGTACAAGGTCACAGGGCTCACTGCCCTCACTACTTACACCATTCAGGTGGCAGCTATGACTTCCAAAGGCCAGGGACAGCTTTCCTCTTCCACCATTTCCTCTGGTGTACCTCCAGGTGAGTGAACTAAGATGAGAGTTTATTTGAAAATCCCTCAGAAGACATTTAGCCAGAAAAGTGCTCTCTTTTTCTCTGAGTGAACTTTCTTGTGCTGAAAACTCTGAAAGATGTGATGATTTGGGAGTTATTTTTTGTCATTTCTGTTGTACAGAACTGCCTGGTCCTCCTACCAATTTAGCTGTCTCTAACATCGGCCCTCGCTCTGTAACTCTGCAGTTCAAACCTGGTTATGATGGCAAGACATCTATTTCTCGTTGGCAGGTTGAAGCTCAGGTAACGGGATTATGTCCTATTTTTACATATGGAGAGGAGTGGAGTTTGTTGTTAGGTGTCTTCACATTGATATGTTCCATTTGCCTTTTTGTTTTATTTGTGTAACTATTTCTGCCCTGTCATTTCGATGTGTATTTTAGATTGGTATAATTGGAGAAAATGAAGAGTGGCTAATGGTACAGCAGCTGGCTAATGAACCAGATGCTAGATCCCTGGAGGTCTTAGACCTGAACCCTTATACGTTTTACAGGTGAACTTACACGTACACCAACCACTGTAACAATGACTGACTTTCCTTTTGGACACCATCAATTTTTAATCTTATCTAATCTGAAAAATCTCTCAGCCATTTTGATCATTTGTTGGGCTCTGTTATCTAAGGTTCAGGATGCGTCAGGTCAACATTGTAGGCACCAGTCCTCCCAGTCAGCCATCCAGAAAGATCCAGACCCTGCAGGCACCGCCTGACATTTCCCCGGCAAATGTTACGCTTCGCACAGCAAGTGAGACCAGCCTGTGGCTTCGCTGGGTGGTAAGATGTCACTCTGGACTGGATTCTGTTCCTGATACAGACAACATGAAGTTAGTTCATTCATTCAATCACGAACTGCTTTTATGAATTTTCAAAGAAGGCCACTTAATTTTTGCGAGCAGAAACACCATTATCACCTTCTTTCTCGTGCGCTTACTGTGAAATAATGACAGGAAAAGAATGAGATGGCAGAATGCCCTTGAGTTACGGTATAAGCTTTTTGAAATTAATTAAGATGATCAGGTTTGACACAAAATGACTTTGACAGTGACAGCTTCTGTTGAATGAACTCCCTTAAAAGCATCCCTCGCTTTGGTTAAATGTTGTCTTTTCCTTTCACTTGGGGATTTTATATGATAAATGAATCTCGGCAACAGTGCTGATGAGGCTTTGGAAAACTGGACACACTGTGTCCTTGGTTATTACTGCTTTCTGCGTCAGCATTTGGCCAGTATATTCTTTTCCACATCTGTCTATTATCATCGGTATGCCAGTGCCTGAGCACTGAGTCACACAGGCATGAGATATCCATGAAGTCCGGGAAAGATTAAAAAGAGAGGATATACCTGGATTTAAAAAACAGAGAGGAGTCAGCAATGTGATTCCACAAATTGATGAAATAGCACAAGGATTGTTGCCTTCCCTGAAAGCTGGATCTCAAATTATCATTTTGAGCTTGATGCATTTAAGTTCTAGAGGGAATCAAGACTGTATTAAATTAAAGAAAAGCACTATTTTGAAAGTAAGTTCATTATGTGATATAACTTAGGGCCTGATAAAGGACACATTTTAGATCCTGGGATTATGGTACTATTTCTAAGGCTGTAAGGTGCAGCCTCTCTTAGTGTTTGCCTCATTATGCTGTCTCATGATTATTATATGAGAGATACTTATAGTGGTAGAAGGTGGGGATTTAATCAATGAAAATATCCTTTTAGCCTCTTCCAGAGTGGGAGTACAATGGCAATCCAGATCTTGTTGGTTACCGCATCCAATACTCCAAAGCGGGAACCAAAGGGTCTGTTCTTTCTCACACCATCATGGACCGTCTGGAGAGAGAATTCACAATCGAGGACTTGGAAGAGTGGACGGAGTATGAGGTCAGAGTCCAGGTCATCAACGGTATTGGCTCTGGACCGTGGGGTCAGGCTGTCCATGGCAGGACCAGGGAGTCAGGTAAGGAAGAAACCAACACAAAATCCTGCAGATATTCGGGAATTGCTCTGATATTTGTGATTCTCCTGCTGCAGTGCCCTCCAGCGGTCCCAGCAACGTGTCGGCATTTGCCACCACCTCCAGCAGCATCCTCGTTCGCTGGGGAGAGGTCCAGGAAACGGACCGCAATGGACTCATTCTGGGCTATAAGGTAACAGTTCCACAGGGATCCATATTCCAGAATCACATTCATCATTCATCATGATGCCAGGTATCGGTTTTTACAGTCATAACGCTTTACATAGTCCCCTTCATCTTTTAGGTTGTGTATAAGGAGAAAGATTCGGACACAATGCCCAACTTCTGGATGGTTGAGGGCAACACTACTCACAGTGTGCAGCTGAGCAGTCTCGGCAAATACGTCCTTTATGAGATCCAGGTCCTAGCCTTCACACGTATAGGAGATGGAAGGAGCAGCTCACCTCCCATTCTTGAGAGGACCTTGGATGATGGTAATCATTCATTTTACTGTTCAATCATGCTGTTACGGGTAAATGATATGTAAGCATTTTCGAATATGGATCAAGAAATGCCTCCCAAAAATAATTGAGGAGTTTATTATTCTGTAGATTAGAGCTAGATTGTTGCAATTTCTTTTCTTATCTGATTTTGACCAGTAGTTTAAATATCAATGTTTGTCGATCTATATGTAACAGTGCCAGGGCCTCCAGTAGGCATCTTGTTCCCAGAAGTCAGAACCACCTCGGTCAGGCTCATCTGGCAACCTCCAGCGCAGCCCAATGGCATTATACTGGGTAGGTTTACAGTGTCTTATCAGGAAAAAGCCATGGAAGTTTTCAGTTCTGTAGCACATTTCAAGAGGAAGAGAAAATACGCCCTATATAATGGATGTGTTATATTTAGAAAAAGATAAATAAGTTACTGTAAGAATATACATATTTGAATTTAAATGAGCTATATGGTTAAAGTTAGCTGAAATTGATATAAGACAGAGAAAAATGACACTCAATTTAAATGGGATTAAGAAAATAGGCTTTCATTAAATGTATTAGAAAATCTATTTTGTTTGATATATTTACATCTTTGTCATTTTTGTGACTTGATCGTCTCAGCGTATCAGATCACATTTAGAAGAAACTCCTCAAACAGCAACAGTGCCACTGTAGATGTGCTGAGCCCCAGCGCACGGCAGTACACAACAACAGGACTGAAGCCCGAAATGGTTTATGTATTCCGACTCACCGCTCAAACACGGAAAGGTTGGGGGGAGGCTGCTGAGGCCCTCGTTGTCACAACAGAGAAGAGAGGTGAGTGTAAAATGCTGCAGCTCAAAGGTGTTTTTTGAATTATTCACCTCTAAAAATTGAGCTCAAGAGGGAACGTTTGTGTGTGTGTATGCCCTTCAGCTCGACCTCAACCCACGAGCCGTCCCACAGTGCCTCAAGAAGAGGTCCAGGCTCGCAGAGTACTGTTGTCATGGGAACCAGGCAGCGATGGCCTGTCTCCAGTTCGCTACTATACAGTTCAGTACAAAGAGCTCCCAGATAGCAACTGGACTGTCCACTCCGCTTCAGTCAGCCATGAGACACACTCCTACATAGTAGACAGGTGGTTGCAAGGATGTCTCTGCATGTTAGATTTACATCCATGTAAATTCACACACGCGCTTACAGGCACTGCTTTCCCTCCCCTTAAAGGTTAAAGCCATTCACCTCTTATCAGTTCCGTGTTAAAGCCACCAATGATATTGGAGACAGTGAGTACAGTGAGGAGAGTGAGGCCATCACCACCCTACAGGATGGTAAGAAGTTGTGATGTCTGCAAACAGAAATGAATTAAACACATAACCACATATTTTCGACCCAAGATATTTGACTTATCTGAGAACCCTTTCCAGCTGTGGACTTTATCATTCATGGTCAGACTTTGAAATTAAACTGAATTCTGAATTCACACCATAACTGTGTGCACATTTTCTCTCAAGCTAATCTTTACCACTAGTTGGATTGCATTATTTTATACAGCAATGTTGACATGCTAACACCATTTTTTCCTCTTAACATTTGTTTTAGCACCCGACAAAGCTCCAACAATACTGTCTGTTACACCTCACACCACCACATCTGTACTGGTCCGTTGGCAGGTACATTACTGAATGACTTGGCGCTCTGTTTTGTGAATGGAAGAATGATGAATGTGGAAATTGTTGGCAAAAATTGTGGATTGTGGCAAATTTGCTAAAAAGCGCTTGTGTTCCTCAGCCTCCCTCTGAGGATCATATAAATGGAGTCTTGTTGGGGTTTCGGGTCCGATACCGTGAGTTGCACTATGACAGACTGCGCAGCTTTTCTGTCCGCACAGTAAACAGTCCCTCTGCAAACTGGGCTGACCTCACAGGTGAGTTAACCGATTAATTGTTTAGTCTTGTGTTGCTGCTGCTTGTTGTTTTGAGCATGCTTGCATTACAACCAATTGTTCTTTGCGTTTTTCCCCAATTTTCTTTTTTCAAATGTATGACTCACGTTCTATCCCAACTCCAGCTCCATACAGCATCAGAAACTTGAGTGAATCCTCTCTAACACAGTATGAACTGGACAGTAAGTCTTTAGTCTCCCTTTGTGCCTCTCCTCTATCACTCATTCTGCTTATCATGTGATGGATTTTAATTTCACAATTTTATGCATTTGCATGATAATTTAATCCATCCTCCCACTCAGCTGTTGACACCGAGTAGCCAGCACATATTTTCATTGTGTGTGTTGGTTTCTCCAAACTGACCTGACATTTCTCAAGCATGTTTTCCATTCTATAATCATTTGAAAATTCCTTCCATGTGTCTCTACCACAACCTCTTCTTTTCATCCGTTTGCATTCAAATTCTAACCGTCAATCTTTTCCATTCAGATCATGATTTTATCATGAACTGAACAGAATTCTTTTTGCTTTGCTCTTACACTGTAATTATTCTGTAACGATGCAGCTGTGAATTTCCTCCTTACAGATTTGAGTAAACACAAGCGCTATGAGATTCGTCTCAGTGTTTATAACGCTGTAGGGGAGGGTCCTACCAGTGCACCGCAGGAAGTGTTTGTCGGAGAAGCAGGTATATTTCTTTTATCACGATAATTACTCTTCATTCAATGGTTTTTTGAAAAATACATCTAACGTTTTCTGATTGTAGTCCCAACAGCCTCTCCCCAAAATGTGGTGGTCCAGTCTTCAACAGCTACTCAGCTGGATGTCACATGGGACCCACCTCCTCTAGATGCTCAGAATGGAGACATACAGGGATATAAGGTATCAATTATATACCTTTTTTACATTTCAAAAACTCAAACTGAGCTTAAATCATATCGTTTATATTTGTATAATTTATTTGAAAATGGTATGAATTGTGCATCTTTTTTTTGTGATTGTGTTTATAGATATATTTCTGGGAGTTTCAGCTCCAGAATGAGACAGAGCGCCTGCGCACGCTGTTCCTGCCAGAGCTAGGGGTGAAGCTTAAAAACCTTACAGGCTACACCACCTACATGATCTGCGTGGCAGCTTTTAATGCTGCAGGGGATGGGCCCCGCTCCCTTCCCACCAGAGGGCGCACTCAGCAAGCAGGTGCAAAACCCAGACCTCCCACAAACAACCAGTGGCAGTTACCTTGTAGCCTTTGCTTGCTGTCAGGACTAGGATGATTATTTTATTATTTGTTTTTGAAGAGGGATGCATGAAAGCTAATCTCCCTTCATTTACTAAGATGACAATAATTGACAATATTTCTGTCTTAAATCACCACAAAACCGAAAAGTAAACAATAACTCACACTTTAGCTTTAAGACTTACAAGATATGGTCTGTACCTGACATTCAACAAGAAATTGAACCCTTTTAGAGAGTTTTATTTTCAGATGTAACACTGGAAATCAGAGGGTTTTCATTACAATCCATGAGGTTGGAATCTAATTACGATTAGATTTGTTTTGGGGTTTTTTTTGCCATGGCTGCACAAAGAAGTCTGTGTTCACAAGCTAGTGAGAGTTCCCCCTCTGTGGTTTCAGATATAAAATGGTTTACAATATAAATGTTTCTATTTTTCTGCCCCCTTGGAAAATGGTAAAAAATCCTTAAACTTAAAAAAAACAGAAGCAGACATTTTTGGCTTTTTACATTGTATGGTAATGGGAAGTGAGCCAACACAGCAGAATTTAAGCAGGATTGTAACTAAATCCTGACACTCAGCTGCACCTGAGTCGGATCAGTGGGAAGAATCTTTGCAGATTTAGCTCAAGGTCACTTAGTGCTTTTGGACACTTTTGTGTGTATTTAACAAGTTACAGACAAATTACTTTGTTTTTTTAAATAGTTTCAGACTCCTATTAGGCTTGAAGCAAAGTAGCAACTGAGATGACTTTCTTTTGATTTTGATGTAAACAAATCAAACATACATTCAGGTCAATGCTTGACTGTTCTGCAGCCGTGAGGCTTTTTTGGAGTGTTTTGTCTCAATAATAAAAAAGGAAAAAATCCTCTGCTCTTTTTTCACCTAAAGCTCCAAGTGCTCCCAGCTACATCCACTTCAGTGAGCTGACCACCACCTCTGTCAACGTGTCCTGGGGAGAGCCCAGACAGGCCAATGGTATCATTGAAGGTTACCGCCTGGTTTACGAGCCCTGCACTCCAATCGACGGTGAGAAACCGTGCCTGCAGCCTACTGACTCTGCTGTCTATTGATATTCTGCAGCTGGCTTTGTCAGACAGTGATATACAACCTCTAGCCTCACAACTCTATTCTTTTTTAACTCATGCTGTTTAAGCTTGTGCTCTAATTTGTTGCAGATGGATGTAGGCCCTGCAGTAACATAAATGGCAAGGCTGATAAACTATGCTGGAATGCTCTTGTGAGACTATGCACGGCTTCCACTTTCATTGAGAGAAACATTTTTAATAGCTGGCTAAGTGTTCTTGCCTTGACCATATTGTCAAGTAATTGGGAGCAGAGGTGGAATACTGATCTGAGGCTGCTGTGGTCCCTTGGCTATGCACTAACAGACCCAGTGTCAAAAGAACATAGCAGTAAACACATTACATATCAATTGCTATATTTTTGTCTAGCCAACTACTGGCTGCTGGAATAGAAAAGTTCTGTTTCAAGTGGAATAATCTTTATGTGTTGTTTTGTGTACAAAGCTTGGATATTTGTCGCTTGTAGAAAGCAATACCTAGAGTCTTAGTGTTTCCTGTACAGACTCCTCTCCTCGCACTCCAGGTGTCAGTAAGATAGTGACTGTAGATGTGAAAGGCAGCGCTCCTCTGTGGATGAAGATCAAAGACCTGGCTGATGGCGTCACCTATAACTTTCGCATCCGGGCTAAAACGCTCACCTATGGCCCTGAGGTGGAGGCTAACATCACGACTGGCCCTGGAGAAGGTGAGATTTACTAAACGCCTTCTAGTTTTTCTTATGTGTTATAATTAAGGAGGGCCTTTGTATATTTTTTAACATTATGCACCCTTTTTGTCATCCCAAGGAGCCCCAGGCCCCCCTGGGGAACCCTTTATTTCCCGATACGGCGCTGCTCTTACACTGCATTGGACAAGTGGGGATCAAGGTCGCGCACCCATCACCAGATACGTCATCGAGGCCAGACCATCTGGTAAGATCCAGATTCTTTAGCTTCTCCGCCCCAGATTTTGTGCAACATACCACATGTTTAGGGGTCCACTTTCTTGTTTTTGTCCCCAGATGAAGGACTGTGGGATATTCTCATCAAAGACATTCCCAAAGAAGTTACTTCCTACACACTTAATCTGGACATGTTGAAAGAAGGCATCACCTATGATTTTCGAGTAATAGCTGTCAACGATTATGGCTATGGCTCACCTAGCGCTCCCTCTCCCTCGATATCAGGTGGATTTTTGTTTTAAGATTAAGAATTCTGTGCAACTTTGCTTTAATTATAGCCCATGACCATCAATTATATTAATACCTCTTGTTTTTTTATGTTTTCAGCCCAGAAAGTGTCTCCCTTCTACGAGGAGTGGTGGTTCTTGGTTGTTATTGCTTTGGTTGGCCTCATCTTCATCCTCTTACTTGTTTTCATCCTCATAATCCGTGGCCAGAGTAAAAAATACACCAAAAAGGCAGACTCAGGTACAAAAAAGCGACCGCTTGCCAAACACTGATAAGATCACAGTCAGTGTATTTGTGAATCAGAAGCTGTCATGTGGGATCTGTTTTCTGCTTGGGTCAGTGGGTAAAGAATTGAATTTTAATGATTGTGCAACTAAAGTCTATTTTGTAGAATAGAAGTGTGAAGGCTCACACAATTAAACAAATGGTCTCGATTTTCCCACATTGTCTGGCTGACAGGGGAGAGATGAGAGTAAAGGTTATTGGTAAAGCAGCTGAAAAAGACAAATATTATTGTCCGAGTTGAACCGCAGCAAGGATCAATAGCAGGACAAATGACTTGGCAGGGGTTTAATGCCGGGGTCATTAATTACACTGAGAGTAATTATATCATGACAGCACTACTGGCCTCTATACAACTATGTCAAGGAGCCAATTTGCGAGATTGTCAGTTATCTCACTTGAAGCCACTCCGTCAGAAACTCATGTCACAGAGGAGCATGTTTATCCGTGTTAGTGGACTTTTATTGTGAGTGTCAATTAACTTTAGTTGGTAAGCATCCATATGAGCATCCGCAGCTTTTTGATAGGTCTTGTCATCTAGCTGCATGATGACAGAAGTAAATTTAAAGTGTTTTGTAGTTTTGTTACTCTTACCTTGATCAGACTACATCATTATGATCATTAGAATTTACATGGCCTATTTATCAGGTTGAATTTAAGAAATATGCAGCTGATAAAATGTCCACTAAATCTGCTGGTCGAAAAAATACCAATATTCTTATATCGTAAGTTATCCTTAAAACTGTGGATCCATAGTTGATTTATTGTGTTTTTTTGTGTTGAGCCACTGTCACATGGTGTTTAGTGGTGTACACAGGATTACGGTTGAGACACGGGTGAGCAGAATAGTTACGTCTCTTAAACAAACCAAATGTTGTGATTTATTAGGCTTGTGGGTATTATCTAGTTAAGCGTGATTGATATATTTAAGGAGTTGGAGAGGCGAGGTGTTGATTTTGCTGTCAGCAAGGAGAAATAGTCAAGAAGAGGGCAAGAGACAGGAGACATGACTGAGTGAAACCTGGGGAATGAAAGTAGCCGTTGTCGTTCTGATGTTTCCAAAATATAAAAGAGAGAGGGGCTGTTCACAGACATGGGCAGTTTCTCTTCAGTCATTTCAATAAAAAACAGTTAAAAAATCATGAAATGCATGGCTGTCTTTCTGCCTCTGTTCAGGGAACCACTCGAGCTGCACTGCCATGCCTCTGACACATGGGGAGATGGTGCGCCTGGATGAGGGACGCTTCCCAGCGCTGGAGCTAAACAACAGACGACTCTCTGTTAAAAATTCATTCTGCCGCAAAAATGGCATCTACACTCGGTGGGCCAACTTCATTGTACCCATGCAATCAGTAGCGATGGCTGTTTGATATTTAGCTGAACGTTGCATTCACTTTCCGCCATCCATTTTTTATGTAAATTCCTTAACTATTTTGTCTGCGTCCTCCTCTGGTTCTGTGTCTTACTTATAAGACTGACAAGAATTACAAATGAGGCATTATGTTTTGTTAGTCTTGAGAGAGCTGCTGATTTGAGCCTCCTTCCTTTCACCTTGTTCATATTCAGTGTTTGTGGAAGCAACAATCTGTATAAGGGGACAGCACAATACCAGCTGATTAGTATTCACAAGTGTCTGCCTGTTGTCTTTGTTTGTCCATCTCCGCTTTAGACAAAGAGAGCTTATGGGTCAGAGCTGGCTGGTTTTTTTGGCCGGGAGCCTGGATTACAGCACAGTGAGATCTGCAACATAAAGTGCTGTCAGCATGACTTTGGTGGACTGCCTCTTTTGTAATGTTTAGGTGAATATTAGATGAGAGAATTTTCACAAACGATTTATTGAGACAGTCAACAAATAGATGATCAGTGTTTTCCAATATATCACGGAACTCAAAAGAGCCTTTTTTTCACACAATATGTTGGAATGTGCTGGGGGTGCACTAAAAGGCGAGTTAATCTGCTATGCTCTCCTTGACCAATAAGGCCAAGATGTGGATCAAAGAGTCTTGAGTAGTTCCATCTCTTTGAAGAAGTCAAATCTGGTTCTGCACTGTTTGCTAATGAAGGAGGAAGTGTGGGACGGCTCCCAATGGGATGTTTGAAAGGATGAGGGAGAGAAGGATAAATTAGACAGATAAGGCGAGGGGTAGAAAACAGTGCTACTAAATAATTCAAACATTAGGATCAGATCCATCCTCCTCTAGACTCACACGGCCACATCCTTGTAATCTACGACTCGACGGTGTGTAAATGCCAGTCCACCCTGTCACATTATCCCCTTTAACCTGAATGACATATGCTTCTGTTGTGCCAACTCCATCATTGCTGTCGTTTATGCTTCCTCTGGTTTATCTTAATACATTTATACTCCACAGGTTTTCAGGGTTGTATGCTTTTTGCCTTGATATTAAGGTTGACATCACAGCAGTTTTTGCTTGCCTGCTCTGCCCCTACACAGTGTTTTCCATTTGCTTCCATTCTTTCATCTTTTTTTTTTTTAAAGCAGCCTCTCGTCTTAATGCTGCATTAACTTTATTCGTGTATTTGCGTCCAGTTATGTGGCTCAGTGATGTGAAGGTAGCAATCCTATTTCGGCTCTCTGACCATCCATTTCGGCCTCAGCAGACCTTGAACACAGCAGCAGTGATTACCTCAAAAGAACAAAAAAATATTGTCTGCGCACATTTTTTTCTCTGCTTCACTTCATGGACTTAATCAGTGGAGAAAAGAGAAGCTGGCGTTTTTTATTTTTTACTTGACTCGCCACTCAAATAAAAACTTGAATTTAGTTACCCGGCTCTTCTTTTGGGAAACTTAAATCTCATTCTACACAATCATGCCTTTTACAAAGGGGGAAATATTTTTATTTTTTTAATAAGGCGGTTTGTGTATCGTGAAATTATTGAAGTTTGATGTTTCTTCACCTTCTGTGTTCTCTCTGACCCTGATTAGACAGACAAAGCAAAATAATGAGATCCTTTCTGATTGCTGTGCTACATTCTCCTCAGATTTTTAAAAATATTTTCTGGATTTTTTTTCTCCATGTGTGCACCAAAACATGAGAGCTCCTATTTGATTTGTGAAGTGAAAAGATGTGATGATCATCCTGTAGTTTTTGATGTTTCACTCTGGCTTTAACTCACACAAAGTCTTCTGTTTCTGCTTTTTCTCCACCTGTTCAGATCTCCTCCCAGACCCAGTCCTGGCAGTCTCCACTATTCTGACGAAGATGTCAGCACAAAGTATAATGACCTGATCCCTGCAGAGAGCAGCAGTCTGACTGAAAAGCCTTCTGAAATATCTGATTCTCAGGTAAGTAGTGAGTGTGGCGTCCTGCCTTTGGCTCAAGCCGAGTCCACTGTCTACACAGGCAATGGACTTGATGTAGAACACAGACTTGAACTGTTTTCAAAGTGACAAATTTCTTTCTGGTAAATTTGCAGTTATTTTCAACAAAAGAAAAATCCTGTCCTTTTCCACTTTCTTCTGTGACATTCAGTTTTTTTTGACAGCCTCGTTTTTTGTCATAATCACTGCTCTGCTGAATATAGAAACTAGACAGCTGTCTAATTATGACATTAATTTCTGTTGAATCATTTATGGTGTTTTGTGAATCAATCTGCCTCAAGTGGATCAGCTCCCTATTAGATATCCTCTATTAGCAAATTGACGTTTGTGGATCTTATAATCCTAACTTCTCTAAGGTGCGGGGGGGGGTATGCTATTTTTCCTATTTCATATGTATTTAAAAGGCTTCAAAACAAAACAAAATTCTTAAATTAACAAAATAAGTTATTAGTCTTGTGAGTTTAGCTCATCCTTTCATGTATGGAAGAGATACAATCAAGAAGTGAGACGTGATGGGGGATAGATTAGGATAGATTAGATTGTTTTAGATTCTAACAGCTGTGTCCCCACATTCGTGCAGGGTCTCCCTGACCAATTTATCTAGTACCTGCACAGTCAAAACATTGTTGAAGCCAGTTTGAACAAACAGAGCGCTCCCTGGAGACAAAACCGCGTGTTATTCTTTTCCTCTTGGTAGCCTCCCTGTATTTACCTGCCACTTGTCCAAATAAATGGTGGTAGAACATCTGCTCAGCTGGAGTATCTCAATAGAGCTGGAGATGAGCGAGTGGATGTCAAGTACACAACTGTGCAACATGTTTAATGTGGTCCCTGAGAGTAATTTGCAGCCTTTTTGCAACTGTTTTGTGTTTCTAAGCAATTACAATGCAGAGCAGCAGGAGGTTTCAGCCACTCAAGCATCTTTACCTTACAAAACCGACGGCGTAATATCACACATATAGCCCACTAACCCTGCAAACGTTATCTCTGTCCAACTCTAGGACACCTTTGTGTACAGTTATCAAATTTATACTCCAAGAAGCTATAGGTGAGCCCCGACAGTGTGTCTGCCAGAGTGTGAAGAATACCCCATAGATTTATCGTGCAATTACCGATTTAGAGTTGTGACTGGAGATTTCCCGTTGTGCCATGGCTCAGTATTTTTTGTTTTGTAAGTTAAATTAAAAACCCTAGAGATCGAGTTAGCCGTGATTTGAGAGCATGAAAATGTAGCTGCCATTAGATTTCACAGTACCTGTCTGGTTTATAAAGCCGCCTTCCTGCTCTCACCGTCACTGTGACTTCTCCGTGTTTATGGGAACTGACTAACAGGGCAGCGACAGCGAGTACGAAATGGATCAGAGCAGGCAGAAGACCCACTCCTTTGTCAACCACTACATCAGCGACCCCACCTACTACAACTCCTGGAGGCGGCAGCAGAAGGGCGTCTCTCGTCCGCCGGCGTATGGCTACGCCCAGCCCGAGCCCATGGTGGAACAGGAGTCCCGGCCGCACCCGCCGCCCGTGCCCCCTCTGCCCCCTCTCGTACCCCAAAGTGCACCATCCCCACAGCCCCAGTGCCAGGGCCAGGGCACTCTGTTCAGGCCTAAGGGAAGCCGGACTCCCACCCCCTCGCTGCTGTCATCTGAACCCCCCAGCCAGCACAGCACCCTCTACCGGCCCCCCAGCAGCCTGGGCTGTGCCACTCAGGCACCTACCGCTGGCTTCTCCTCTTTTGTTTGACACGCAGCCCTCCTCCAAATAACAGCAGGACCCTGAGGATGAGGATTTGTTCTTGTTTTTTTTTATTTCTTTGTATTTTGGCTCTTTTATTTTCATCTTTTGTTCTGTCTTCCTGACAGAGTCATCGCTCAGTATGAAACATCGCCGGCATCTTTAATAGCGCTTTTTCCTATGTGAAGAGTGTGTTTGTATGACCGTGTTTAGTTGGTTAATCTCTGCTATGTGTACTTCATGGAAAGACAATCATTTACCAATACTCTGGTAAATTTATTTGACTCAACAACCATGTGAACATAGGGGAACAAAACTTAATGTTCTGAAGGGGGGGGGAAATCCTTGTTTAAAATATAAAGTACCATTGCTTATCATGAGAGCTTTATGAAAAACAACCACATTAGATCCACATAGAGTTTGGACCACTCGGCTTCCGGAGAGAGGACAACGGAAATCCAACTCTGATGGAATAAATGTTTGACAAAGAACAAACTGATAGTGAGGAGTGGACTCTGACTTGGAGGGAGGCACTAGTGCTCACTGTGGCACCTTGGCTGCCTTTGACTTTTTCACTCTGCCTAGTCGTTGTTTGAGCTGCCGTATGTGTTTAATATATGTAATTGTCTCATATTGTTTACCAGGTATTTATATCAATCAGCTTCAAGCTCAACATTTTCCAAACATCACTAGTGACGATGTTAAGAATCACATTAAAGCATTGTGGCACCTTTATAGTAGTCTGAGGATGTTGATTGTCCGCTGGTGCTCATGTCAGTAGATCTACAGCTTTCCTCATGTGCATCTGTTTGCTCTTATCATATTTACAGAAAATAACGAATGCACAAATCTTCATTGAAATGTGTTCTCATTGAAACCACATGAAAATATATGCTAAAGCTGTCAAAGTAAGACCAGAGTACGTTACTTTTGTCAGGTTACAAAGATGAAAATAATATAAATGAAACATGCAAAGATTTCCTAAAGTTAACCAGGTTGCGTTTATTTTCATAACTATAACCAAACAGGATGCTCTAATTGTTTCAAGAGTAAAATGTGTCTTTTGTAGGCAACGACAGCTTGTATTGTACATAGTCACAGCCTCACTGTGTTCACTGAAGAAGAGGTCAGCTAAATTGTACATCTATGATTATTTAAAAGGTTCATTTATGGACAGACAACAACAAAACACATGTTTTAAGTGTGAAAGACATCACCAGGAACTGTCACATGAAGTGTATTCAACGTGTTACTGTGAACCAAGGCAATTATTTGATTTTCTGAAACTATTTTATGCCTAGAGAACAAAAATAAGTGCAATATGTCATGTTTGTTTTAATACTTTTGAACATGCTGATTCTTTACAAAAGTTGCATGGACCATGCCCAATAAACTAGGCTAGTCAGTCAGTTGTCCAGTGAGAACATGCACACAGTGCACAATCAAGGAAGCAGCATGGACCTATTCATTGTAGCTCTCTGAAATAAATTATTCTATTTTCTGATGACTTGTTTTCATGAATCATCAGAATGTTTTTGAATGTGATTAAATGGTATGTAGAACAATTCATTGGAAAATTGGTCAGGGGATTTATAATGCTGACATATGAGAGGATTACTCGAGCCTTATAAATGTTGTATAAACAATAGTGTTAAATAAAACAAGCCCTATCAAACATTGCAGACAACCATTTCCCAGATTTAGTCCTCTATGGACCTTTTTGCTTGTATGGGGAACATAAAGTGATTTCTGACACTTGATCCCAAAGTGGAGGATGACCTGATTCTCTCAGCCGCAGTGTTCCAGAGACATGCCTTAGATGTGAAAGAGTGTGAGTTCCAGGGAAGGATTTGAAGAAAAGCCAGATCTGGTGCAAGTATGCTGAAAATTGGAAGGATGAAACATGTGCCAGGGTAATCTCTTTATTTCAGGCCAGAAAACATTGATTTTGACATAGCAAATTGGGATCGTGCCTGCAGATTTCGAAGTAAGGCAGATAGAGAGATGCAGTGGGAAATTTTTTGACTATATGACTCATGTTAAATTGACATAAAAGGGTGTATAAATATGAAATATTAAACAACATGCAGACAGAATTATTTCTCAGTTTCTGGTTTCATTACATTAATTTTAGGAAAATAAGTCTCCGGAGTGTTCAATCAAGTCCATGTACAACTCAAATTCCCCAAAAGTTGGGATGCTGTTTAAAATGTCAATAAAAGCAGAATGCAATAATTTGGAAATCTCAGTATTTCATTCACTGTATAAAACATTATCAAAACTGATAGAGAATTTGACCCATTTCATGAAATTCATGAATTTGATCTCAGCAACACAAATCAACAGGTTGAAATATCTACAAAAAAAAGGTCTTAACACACATTGTAAGTGTTATGTGAGAAACTGGTGACATGATATTGCATGAAAGAATCCGCTTGAACATCAAAGTCTCAGAAGAGCGAGATGAGCAGGAGTTTAGAAATCTGAAGAAAACTCATCAATGGAGTTTTTGATTACTTTTGCCTGATGCTAAAATGTGTAGACACTGGACTTTCAACAATACATCATTAAACTCTGCCATCCACAACAGAATCACTTCCATCATTTAGAAGTCAACCCAAAGCAGCATTAGGCTCATTGACATTTCTAATTTATTTGTATCCAGACACTTAATTTTTTGGGATATCTAACTTTCACATCTAGAATTCAATTCTGAAAAGTATTTTCAGTCTTTAGAGCAAGAAGTGCTCTCATTCAGATGTTTTTTTTATTCAGGGACGGCCAAAAAAGACACAAACAAAATACTTTTGACTGTAAAGCAGCTTCAGTTCTCCATCAGACAAGAGCAGAACAACATTCCACCCTCAAAGGTTACATATGGTCCCCTTGGCTCTTTGAACTTTTCTTAGAACTGAGGAGACCCTTGTTTAAAGTAGAGTTATGGACTGCTGCCAGAATTAAAAGGATGTTTAAGTGTTAAACAAGTCCGTATGCCCACTTTTTTTGCGTTAATGAGAAATACTAATGCTTTTTTGTTGTAATTCATGGCAACATTGTGGCCATAATGTAAATGCTAAAGTTAACTTGTGAACCTAATGCATTTCTTTTGCTTTTCTTTTTCTGTATGCCTTTTGAGAGAGAGAACATTCACTCATTCATCCAGAGGGAAACAGGGACAGCTTCACACCAACAAATCTGTCACAGCTTTACATTTCAGTCGAGTGTCTCCTCACGGGACCGACTTAATGTGCCCTAATTCTGACTGTGTTTGTTGGAATGCATCAGAGCACATTCATCTAACGTGTGTCTAACCAGTCTTGACTAGTGAGTCTAAAATCAGGGCATCTTAATGAAGACTCATGCAAATGCTAATTTGATGCTACAGTTTGTAGAAGATTCTGATTCACAAAACATTTTGCCTGAACAAAAATATTTATGGCATTTCACTTATGGAAACCAAAGAATCTAATGTTTTCCTTTAAGTGATACCAGTTAGTATAAATCAAAATATTCAAAATCAAATAATCAAAATAGTATTCTTTTATCACATGCTTTGTAGGAGCAAAATTATTAAATCTCCTATCCAATCTCTTAGTCCAATGTAAACTAATCACTTAATAAAGGTCCCCTGTTATTAGTGGCAATCTAAAAAATTTGAGGTTTGCGGATTGAAATGACTCTCTGGTCACGTCATAGAATGATTGTGGGACTAACCACATGGCTGAAATGGTATGTCCCAGCGAAATGCGCAGCAAAGACCATGTGCTGGTTCTTATTGATACAGGAGCGTTCCATTCCCTGTGCCATCACAGTAAACACACACATGTAGTTACTTTTGGGTAAATTATCATCTGGCTTCCTAATTTAAGAGTGTCTGTTAATTACACTTTGAGGAAAGCTTCCACACATTCCACATAGTCTGACGACTCAGAAAGCCCTGTGAAGAGACTGCGGGTTTTGTTTCATCTTGTGTATTTCAGGTTGATAAGCTGTCCTCAACACTTGGATCCTTTTCAAATGTAAATGAGCAGGAAGCTTCCAGAAAGACCCCCCCTCCCCTCCCCCAAAAAAAAAAAGCTCAGGAGAAAGGAATGTGTGAATGGTAGACTAATTTCAGGCGGCAAAGGTCACTCTACCTGCAGAATGACTCATCACTGTAACTAACACTTTTTTTTAGTCGTGTTGCTCTAAAGATCCACACATTTTTTCTGATCTCCCTTGATTTTTTTTGTTTTTTTCATGAACTGCACGGGGAGAGAAGAGCCATTTCCTCCCTTTGGATGTGTTCCCAGAATGCTGTGTCCCACCAGCTGATGGGAGAATATGGCTCTGTATGATGAGACTTTGACTGCAGTAGCCTTTTGTCCAGGCTCAGGCTGCATTCAGAGTTGTTTTTCCACATGGCCACAATCCCAAATGTCTGAACAAGGCTGTCCTCGTGTCAAGATGCTGACATCCAGTTAAAAAGAATATTTGAATGTGTTCTGAGTTAAACAATTTGCCTCTCTTGCAGGCTAAAAATCTACTTCAGACATAGAATCAGAGGGCCTTTTTAGTGTGCACATATACTCTTCTTTATATATACAGTTGCAAATGAGATTTTATAGAATACACCAAACAGAGGTGAATAGGAATGGGCTCAGTACAAAAGAGACAAGTTCATTTGCTAATAAACAACATTCGTGGGAAATATATCATAATAGTTGTTACATTTTTTAATGTTGCCGTAGTATCTTTGACAGTCAAACATCATAAAATGATGTAATGATCACAATTTTATCAGAATGTTTTCTTATTTGACTCTTGGACTTTAATGTTCATAAATCATTCTCAGATGCATTTGAAAGTCAAATACCCCCTGCCCCCAAACTTTTTTTTAGTCACTTCACTTCCTGTAAAATCTCAAATTCACCCATATGATCAGTCTGCACTTTCTATTGTATACAGAGGACACATTTCTCTGTAACGCGCCCTCATCAAGATCTTGGAAGTAATTATGTGGTTAAGTTTAACTCTACTTCCTGAGTCTCATTGCACATGAAGGTCTTTAAAAGAAAAATGCTGCCAATATTTTGCCTTTTTTCACCTTTTTGTGATTTGCTTCGAAAATCATACTAGTCATTCTTAATAATGCTATTGAGTTTAAAGGTTATGAAGCAATATTGAGACAAAACTTTCATTCAGCAAACTTTTTAGAATATCCAATATAATATATATGAACAGAATTTCATAAAGGCACTATACTTTTTAAAGAAAGTGTAAACCTAATTGAATAATGTAATAGGCGAATTCAACATTGGGATATGATGGTTTTTCGTGTTTTCTAATTGTCATCAGCGTATGAAACGCCATGGTCGTGCTTTCACTCCAAACGGGGCTCATTCTGTCGCGTCATGGTGGGCCCACGCCGGCACGCTGTGTCTTTAAGGATCCGCGCACGGGAGGGCGTGTCCACGCGCCCCACGGCAGGAGGCATTGTAGTGAGTGGCTGCGCCTCAATTCAGAAGAGCCGTTTTGTGAGGATGCGGTGACAACTAAAGCAGCTTTTTTTTTTTTGTCTGACACCGAGTCCCGAGCTCTCCACCGGACGAGCCTCCCCCGGCGCGCGGAGCGCAGATTCCGGGCGCATCGCATCTTTCTTTTGTTGCGCGCACCTCCGGTTAGCTACCTGCCGGGGGGCCTAGGAGTGGAGCTGCAGCCGGCTTTTTATGAATGGGATGCTCGGTAAGAGTGCACGCTTTTGTTTTAATCCTTACGCCTAAAGCCCAGAGCGATCAGAGCAAAAACGTATCTGTCCCTGGCTCTCTTGCAGTTTTGATTTGAACTCTTGCGCACAATGGCTTGTGTTTCTTTTGGGCCATTTATTATTGTCCTCCAGACACTGACCCACCCAGATCCAGAGCTTTATTGTGATCGAGCCACTCAGTGGTTAACACGGCAGTTGGTTAAGTGCTCTCAGATGGACAGAATTATTTATCATCACGTTATTTAAATGATTAGATATTAGTTTTGCTCTTACAATGATATATTTTTAACATCCACAATGACAGAAACACGTACTTCATCCTTGTATTTAATTAGGAATGGTTCAGGCCAAAAGTGGGCCCCTATTCTTCTATTAGTGGAAATGTGAACTTTTCCTCTCCCATTGGGTGTGTTCTGCAAACATGTTAAACTCAAATTTAAAATAATCCCAATAAGGCTGGAAATGTGTCCCACATTGAGGTCAGTGGCCTAGTTTTTCTGTGATACTTCACTGAACCGGGGAACTTGAATGAACACATTCACTTGATCAGAGAGGTTGTGTTTTTTTTCTTTTTTTTTATATGATCAGCTACAAAGCCACACATTTCTTCTCCCAAACGCTGTGCACACTTGTGCTGAGTGTCCAGTCTATGGCCCTCTCCCCCCCGTGGCTCTGTTGACTCTGCAGCCCTGTTGTGTCTGCCCACGATGAGCTCATTGTCCTGTACGGTAGAGACTTGACGCTCAGGTTGGTAGGCCATCACTCAAACATGGCCACACAGGCAGTTGTTAGCAAAGGTTACGTTATCTGTGGTTTGCATTTATGAGAGCCGAGGTGGTTTCCTTTGTGCGACACTCGACCCATTTTAACCAAAGCACGCGAGGGCTTTGTGAGACACCACATTGTGCTGCTTGCTTCCACAGTGTGATGGATTCATGCGGATGACACGGCAAATAAGCAAACCTCATCACAGAGATTAATGTGCCATTTGCTTAACCTGTTTACTTTTGCACAGAAGCGCCTCTGGAATGTGGTTGGATACAAATGGGACGTTTTAACCGGCCCGCTTAGGTTCGGCTCCCCCTGCTTCGCCCCGTTTCCTAAACGCCGAAGCATCTAAATGCCTTCACGTTTGCTGTTAAAGGCTAAAGTTCTATTTCCTGGCGGTGTCAGACATCATGCCGACCCCTTTAGTTTGGGGGGCACAGCTGAGGGTAGGCGTGAGGAACCAAAGTCCTCTGTAATTGCGTATTGCAAAAGTGATCAAATTTGTGCTCCACGCTTTTTACTTTGGAGATAATCGGCATCACAGAGTACTGTTGTAGTTGTGCAGTGAAATATTGTTATTTGTAACCACAAGTATACGGTCCTGTGCCCACGTTTGAACATGTCTGCAGTTTGTGTGCTCATGTGAGGCAATGTGTGTGTCCTGTCCAGCCCCTTCACATTCCAGGAAATACCAATATAAACTGTTTTTTTTTCTCTCTTTTTCTGGAATGTCTCTAAGGATGGTGATTGTGAATTTCTCGGTCATTAGTCGGGCCAGACTTTGCTTTTGACTGGTGTTTTGATGGATGTGCAATCTAAGTAACACTTTGGGTATCAGTGCCGTCGTCTCATTCTGCTATGGATAAGCACATTGGTGAGACACGTTAGTTTGCACTATTCTGGAAATATTGTTTGGTGATTTGACTTGTGACTTGCGTCATTAATGTCCTACCATCAGCTTCTAAGGGGCTCTTGTTTGCTTTGTACTGGAATCTTGTGTTTGTTCCGCTGTCTTTTGTTGGTCTGCTTTGTTTTCTGGGCCCATCGAGCTTGCTGCATTGTCAGCCCTGATGTTCAAGTTTGTTAGCAGGAGGATGTGTTATTTTCTTATTCTGTCCGGTTTCCTTGTTATTACATGCAGATAATGTGTGGCTGGACCAAAGGACAATGCATACAACATTTTGTGATCTTAAGCTGAAATATACTAAGAATTTATTTATTTTTCTCCACAACTCAATTAGAATTTTCGTAAAAAGTTGACTTTTAAGTCCCTTATGAGGAAGTACTTCAAATTGCTTGCATGTTCCTTTAAATTGCCTTCAGAATCAGAATCAGAATCAGAATTAGGTTTATTGCCAAGTAGGTTTACAAATACAAGGAATTTGCTTTGGTGAAAGCACCGAGGCAGCCATTTTCGGCGCCAAGACATCTTCATGCATCTTCAATAAAGACTTATTTTTAGTTATGTTGAAATTGTTTTTTTCTTTCTTAGAAATGTTTATATTAGCTTCCTCTATGTTCTTATTTAAATTAAATAAAAAAATCTTGCTGTAACTCTACTGTAATGGCTACCAAAGCGTCTTTGCTATGCGACCCTGATCACAGTAGTTTTGCAATAGTTTTGGTTGTGGGTGGGAAAAAAAATCCAGATTGATGCCTTCCCTGCAGAATCCCAGTATGGAATGATTTAAACTGCAAACGGTAACGTCCTTTTAGAAAGTGTTGGAGAAAACTGATGCCCTTAGCAGCCTTTCTACCAGCGCCTCATCTTTACTGCTCATAAGCTCGATAATACACCTTGGTTTTGGCTTTCAGCTGTGTATGTCTTTATGTGAATTGCTGCTGCTCACAGTTGATTCCAAACGCCATGAATCACGCCGCTAAGTACCAGCAGTGCTTACGAGTTAGCCAGTAACCCGGCCCTCTGTGAGCGCAAATCACTCGCATGTGCGAGCTTAGCCAATAACAACATGCGTGAATGATGGCAGCCATTGCCACTGAAAAGGAAAAAATGCCCCTAGTAAAGCAGTCATTTTGCCTCAGTGACCTGGAAACAGTCCGGTTATGCAAAGTCAAAGATGGAAAGGACGAGGTTGTCGTTTAAAGTCTGTAACAAGGTAGCATGATGACAATCCAGTTGAAGCTCCAGAAACGCAGCGTGGAATGGGACCTGGATGTGCGTGTGTTTTTCCACTCGTGACCCAAAAGGCTCATGCTGAGGATTCCTGAGGAGCTGCTGTCTTCTGTCGTACAATTTGAGCTTTGTTGGTTTTGTTAGGTGGTTGGAAACATTAAATGATGAATATGAATCACTGAATGGCCTCGCTCATTCAAAGAAGCAAACATCTTTAGACATACTGCAGCTGATATGGGCTGTTTTCCTTCACATGATTTTCTTGGCAGTGCCTACTCTGGTCCGTGTCCACTAAAGGAGCGTTTTGGGCAGTATGGTCAAGAGTTTGAGACTATACTATATGTCATATAGAATTCGAATAGTTCTCTGTTTTGCATTCGGCAACTTTTTTTTTCTTTCACATTTCTCTTATCTTCTTGAAATCATACTTTTTTTTCCTTCTAAAAGCCCACTTGTTCTTTGAAGCTGCTTTTTCAACCCCCCATCAGCCCACGCCTCTCTAACTTTGTAATTATGACACTCTTCCCACTTCGAAAGCAGGATTCTTCGACTCCCATAATTTCCTTGCATTCCTTCCATTTAGGAGCACGTTTCCTCCTGTTTTGAAATCTAACCCCTCTCTGCGCATCAGAGGCACCGACTGTACGAACAGCTGGGCCTGAGGCCGAGGCTGTCAGCACCCGTTGTGGCTCCGCTGCCTGCTGTCAGCAAACTCCGGACGTGTTCATATTCTATCACAATTAGCCAAACGCCAGGTCCTCCGTGCACCGATACATGCTGCATTAAGAGCAGTTGCTGAACACGTTGTCAGCGCTGGTTCACAGCCCCCGCTGGTTATTAAAATTGAGCGCTGATGGAGATATGAGGTCTGTTTGTTTGGACAGCCCTTCCATTAAACTGTACGATGGAGAAAGGCCCTGTTTACTCTGAGCGGTCAGGAAGGGCAGGCTGAGAAGATTTCCGGAGAGATGGGAGGGTTTGCAGCCTAATTTTCTCCCTGCCCTTCCTGTGGACGTACCCCTTAACGTGTTTGTCTGCTAAGATTTGGGCATTTCTGTTTGTGCATGTTGCCGTTGGGAAGTTGTGTTTTTCTCGACAGTTCGGAGGTCATTTGCAAATGTGTTCCAGTCGTAATTAGCTCTACTCTTAAAATTCTCTGTGCGTCCGCAGCAGGCTGGTAAGGGTGTAGGAGTATTTAGTGCAGCGAGTCGGTTATAAATTAAGTAATCGCCTACCCTCCAGGTCCGTTGAAGACTTTCAGATGTTCAGAATAGCAAATGTTTGTTTCTGGGATCTACTCATTGCCATTTTGAACCTGCTCTGGGCACATTGTCTCTCATTATGTTGAGGTACTCCAAATGCCAATGTGGTGCCCATAAAATCTGCCCCTGCCCCACCCGTCCACTATTTGGATTTACATGCTTTTGCCCATTTGAAAGATGACGCAGATGCTGATCCATGCGAGCCATCTTTTCGGTGGCGTGACTGTGGTGTTTATTCTAAACAGAGATAATGGAAGCGTTGGAATGCGTAGCATTGTTTGTGCGTACAAAGGCACAGTCGATGAATGACAGTGTTGCTTATCCGTTTCAATGTGCAGAATCAGGTTTTGCCCATGAATCAATGGGAATTCAGGATTCTTGTCTGCCGTCCGCTGTTTGTGTTGAAATTGGTGTGAGAGCTGTCATAGCCACCGCAGTACGGTGTTATGACTGAAGAGATGGTGTCATGTCTGAGGGCTGCGCTGGCCGAAAACCTAACACAGACGAGCCCTCTCTCCTCGGGCATCGGAGGTCAGCTGGTACGTGTCTGACTTGATTCGGGCTGGTTTTCTGCCAGGAAATCTTTCCTGTCTTTGTGTAAATGTGTGCCCTTCTCTAAGCAGCTGCTCTGACATGCTGGTGGTGATTCAACAGGTACTTTAATTGCCTCCCTTTGATCACCGTAGCACTGAAGGTTATGGTATTGCTGTTTAACTGGAACTGCCTGCTGAGTTTCCGTGTGATTTACCCATGCAGAACCATTTTTAAAAACACTGCTGAGTTCTGTCTGAGTTTATTTTTTTATTCATTTTTTAAAGCAGTGGGGAGCTGGTTGTTGCAGATATTCCACTTAGACCGTAGGTGAAATTCAGACCGAGTTGTCGGCAACATGAATACCAATTCAAAACCCACTCGCTGTGTCGTTCGCAGAGCAGCTCAAAATCTGTTGTTCTTTGATCTTCATGGAGCAGAGTACCCAGCCGGAGCAGAGTGAAGCATGACATTATCATAACACGGTGCTTCACATCAACCTGTCAGGTCTAAGTGGTCGCAGAGAAATACGAGTGCCTTTGCCTGCTGCTTCACCTGCTGTGCTCAGAGGCTTTGTTTCTGGAAGAATTGTATTTCTCCGGCGCAGAAACCGTATGTTTTCTCTGTTTCTGAGACTTCGGGTTCGCTCGCATGGTTCCCAGACGTGCTTCTTGGTGTATTGGTGGCTTTTGGTTTGGCTGTGGGGATGCATGGTTGATTGTGTCCCACCATTTGCACGTGATGCGCTGGAGGCCTTAAGGTGGAATCCTGCCTCTGGCCCAGTGTCAGTTGGCAGAGTTTGCAGGCCAACGGGGAGAAGTGGCATTAAAGGAAGTAATTGTATTGGTGTTGTGTTTATTTCAGTGTAGTTAATGAATTATTCAAATGTATCTGTTCTGGAAAATAGTTCTCCCATGAGAAAGATTTCTTGACACAATCAATAGGTCAAGTTCTGTGAGAGTTCAACAGTGTCCACGATATATGGCATTGAACACTTTTCTTTTTTAATTAGCCTTGTTTTTTAGACCATTGGTGATTTATATACTTAAAGGCTATTTTAAAAGAAACACTTGAGAACGCTGCATAGATTGTGCCTGCAGTTGCCAGCGCTCACATCCACTTGACAGCAGGAGGTTCTCGGGTTAAGATTTGCTCTCATATTCTTGGATGCCATTCGGGTAGAGCACACAAGAGACTGGCAATTGTTACACCGACGATAGAAAATGAAACATTTTTGTTTGCATTCCATAGAGGCCAGTGATTGGATATGTAAGAATATAATTTCTGGTCATTTAAACTGTATTGACACTTTTTCCATAAATAAATGCACAGCTTCACACGCACTTGGTTTGAATTCATAAGGGGAAATGTATCTCTACTCTTCCTTGGACTTTACCAGAGGACATCCAGAATTAATCAACAGGTTCACATTATGTGGCATTTCCTGCAGCTCCTTTTTAAAATATTTTAGTGGCCAAAGGGATGTTATATATGCGAAGATGACTCTTATGCTTTCAGCTTTCTTTTTTGAGGCAGAAATGTATAGTAGCGGGGGATGGGGGATGGAGGGATATGTAGATCAACAACTTGCTCTGAATCCTCAAGCAATGAATCACTCCTTCCAGCCCTCCAAATGGACCGTTTCTGTTTCATTTGGCTTTCGTTTAAGAAGAAGGGCTTTATGTGGAAAATCTCTTTGGAGAAACATGTTTTCTCACTGCTTTATTTATCTCAGAAGGCGTCATCTGCTTTATGTTGGTTGCTCGGAGTGATTGGGAGATAATGTGATTTCCACTGTTTGTCCTGTAGCTGCTCCTTCCTAAATGAGACATTCAGGCCTGGTAACTGAGTTGCATGGCAGATACCATCTACTAGAGGCCATTTGTCTGCTTAATTACTGGATTATGTGAGCGAGAGTCAGTGCTACTCTGTTACTGAACAAGAGCGTAGCTCTGGTTTGTACTTAAACACGTGGGAGTCGGTTACACTTTACTGTCCATTGGGGTGTTTGCAAACCGTATTTAGTTATTTTCATGGACAACATAGCAGATCTCTCCATGTTTTCATTCTCACAGACTTTGAGTGCATGTGGCCTTCCCCCCTCCATCCCCCCTCATGTCTTTCACCCTCAGGTCATGTGTGTCCATCCAGGTCAGTGACTTCTAGCGATGCAGACAAAGCCTTAAGCCCGATCGCAGCACGACTCTGATGTTCCAGACGGTGGAATATACAAAGGACCAATTTAACCATCAATACCTTCTTTTGGAAATGGCTCATAACTTAAGGTTGAGAGTTAGTCCACGGTGTGATCTCTTGTGTCTTGCGTATTGCTATTGAGTGGCCTAGTTTGAGCAAATTGACAAGATGTGAAAAGTTATGAGCGTCTTAAACACAAATTTTCCAGGCAATCAATAATTCTCTCTGATCTTGATTTGAAGATTTTTTTCATGCATATAAATACAAAATCTTCAGATGATTTTTTTTTTTTTTACTTTAGCTGAGCTATAAAAACTTAATGGATACTTGTTCATCTAAGATGTGTTTTTTCTTCTCTCGACTCAGGGCTTACACTTGCAGCTGCTGTTGTGGACTTCCTTCCACCGCTGCAGTGTTTCAATGACGGCAGCATTTCTGAGGTTACTGTTTAATCCAAAGACCCATTTTGAAGAAAAGATCAAGGTCAATATCAAATGTCATCATGGGCTACAGTATAACCTTAGCAGAGCTAAGATTACATTCTCATGATTTAAGATAAATACCTCTTTAAATAAAGGCTGAAAAAAAATTTGTTAGCGGATTAAAAAAGTGAAGTGAGCAGGTCAAAACTGCATTAGTTGTTATGAACCATTCCCAGTGTGTTCATGTTTGTCATAGTTTTCCTGCACGCTTTGGCTGCTGCATGTCACGCTGGAGCTGGGAAACCCACATCCATATCAAGGCAGCTCAGCCCTGTAATCTGTACACGTCATTTTAAATCTCGAGGTCGGGAAGTTGGAGCAGACTGTGTTAGTTTCTGAGAAACATTACTGTCAAACGGAAAGGATGCAGATGTGCCTCGTTTGTTCTTCCTCAACATTCCCGTCTCCCATTCCGCGTCTCCAGTGGGTTCTGCTGCAGTGGGATCATGACATTGTTTACAAAGTCAAACCCCTGCATTCCCACTCCCCAAGCTGTGACCCAACGGTTCCCACGCTAAATTCTGTCTTCTCAAATGCTTTTACTTTTTTTCATTAGGATACACCCACTTGTAGATGTCCACATTTCCTCAGAGATTGCCAGTATGATGGGCTTCGGCGCGTCCCTACAGTCTGATTGAAATCTAAAAATTGATAATGAAACAGCCTCTCTGATAGTTGGTAACAAATCTATGCTTACTTGTCCATGAAGTGGACATCAGTCACTCCCTCAGCCTGATCCTGCCCTGGGGTGCTTTCACCAACTCTGCTCTAGCCACCAAAAGTTTTTCCTTTGTCTTTTTTTCCCAGCTGGGTGTAAAAGATTTCCCATCATGATTTCTCCATAACAATTCTGAACAGGGGGCTTGAATAATAAACATGTTTTTTGCTATATAGATGACCAGGTTTGTTTGTTTGGTTGAGCAGTTTGAGGTTCAGGGGGATGTTGTGATATGCTGATGCAGTCTGATTAAAAATAAGATGCTGCAAATTTCTGCCTTTATTGGGAGTTTTGGGACATTTCTGTCTTTTAAGTAAACTTAATTCTGGTTGATCAAATGATAAAAAATTATCTGAAAAGCCAAGGCCAAGGTTTAAGCTTAATTACATTGTCATTCTTTAATAGTTGATCAAATTGAAGAGAAAAAATGTAGTTCTGTAAAGTTCATTAGTATGTAACAAATGGAGGTATGTAGAGATAACAAAAACACAAATCATTTTATATGAATATTTTATTTTTAATAAGTACAGCTGTCAATGAAAAAAGACATTGCAATTTGGTCAGTCGGTGAGGTAGCAAGCTAATGAGTCTCACAGCCTGTGTGAAGGAACAGCCTTTAAGCCTTGAAGCTTTGATGCTCTGCAGCCTCCTGCCTGAGGGAAGGAAAAAGAAGATCTCTTTGCAGTGTGAGATGGTTCATTTATAATACAGGATGCCCCGCTTTTGCATTGTTGATATAAATGACCCAAATGAAACTACCGTGGGGCATTTTCTAAACACATTTTAACCTCTGCAGCGTCTTCCTGTCTTATGCAGAACAATTCTCGTGCCAGACGATAATACAGGAAGTGAGACATAAGTAGATGCTGTCTGGACCATGAGGCTGAGGCAGCACCCCTCGAACTCCCATGCAAATAAGGGCATGCATTACAAAACACTGCGTGTGACACTGTTGGACCAGGAGAGGATGTTTTTGAGAAAAAGCAGCGCTTTTAAATCTGTTTGTATGAGAAAATAGGCGACTGCTGCAGAGGGACGGCTGTGGTACAGCATAAGTCAGAGCAGACTCAAGATAAATCTGCCACAGTCGACTCGGTGATTGTTGCGCATGCTTCCGTAAGGCCTAAAATCTTTTGCAGCCTCTTGACAGGAAACACTCTTGCTTGCTTGCTTGCTTGCATGCGTGTGTTTCTATAGAAACCAAAGCAGGTGCTTGTGTTAGCAGGAAGAGGAATAGCGGCTCAGCTGGTAACGACAGGGGGAGGAGACAGAAAAATGGGGTCGATGCACTGCGAAGCCTGCTCCGTTAAACATTGAAATCTCTGACACTTTTTAGCAAAAACAACTCCTCGTCTGAATCTCTTTTGAAAACGTACCAGTAAAAAGTCCCAAGTAAGTTTAAGGTCTATGAGCGTTTTGAAGATTTATTTTGTCTGAAGGAGTAAATAGAAAGAAGGAGGCAGTGTGCAAGCGAGAGAGGTGCTGAGTAATAACGGCAAGGTAAGCATTTCCCCATACCTGCTCACAAGTTTCCACACTCAGACCAGGCGTGCACATGGTTTTTGATGTGTGTGTGGAAAAAACATTACCAACATTTCCTGGTTCAGACCACCGTGGCAGTGTCGTTTTTGTGGGGATATAATGTGGGGTGGACGGTTAATGAGACACCTCCTCCAGTGCTCCACCTCAGGGGGAGGAAGCACCCGCGTCTGGCTGGCCGCATGCAGCGAGGTTCCCTACAGTCTGGGCCTTGAATAATGTACTAGCATTTTTTTCAGCAATGTCATCAATCAGAGCGTTGTGGTGGGAATATTTTTGGTTGGATAGGGGGGACGCTTTGGGAATTTTTCTGATCACAATTCCACAATCTTTGACATGATAATTACATTATGGGGGAAATTGAATGAGGTGTTGTTGTAAGTCTTCTGGTTTATGCTTGTAACGGTTCCTGCCAGAGGATTACAAAAACTGTGCATGAATATCCTTGTCAAGGCCAGATTGGGCTGTCAAAGTTTGAACTTTTTTTAAAAGAGCTAACTTTTCACACACCTGCATAATAACACCATCCATGTATCAAAATTAAATTAATAATTGAGCCAATGGATTTTTAAAAAAAAGCTGTAATTTTGATTATTACAAAGACCCTTCTTGTTCTTTCCTGATGCCGCCATCTGTGGAAGCTTGTGCACCTGTGCAGAACATATCTACTGCAGATTTACAAAGTACATCGTCCAGACTACAGAGGAGGGCAGAATTCCTGCCGGGCACTCGATGCCTCTGAGCTGATCAGGCACCTCTGTCACTGATTTGAAGCTTGACTGAGTGCAGACAGTTTCACTGATATCCCAGCTGACTGCATTTATACGCTGGTCTTCCTCTTGATCTTTAAGGTAGGGTAGCCTCCAGATAGCTCATGCTCACCGCTGTTCTGCTCGGTGATCTGGCAATGGTCATGGTGCCAATAAGTATTTCTTGTTTAAATCCACATTGGCCTACATCAAAAGCTTAACGGCCGAGAACAGTGTGCTGTAGAATCCTTGCCGCTGCTGTTAGAGGATGGTTTTGCTCTTAGTGACTGAGGAAGAGTGTCATTCCAGAAAAATATTTTTCCAAACCTCAACTGTCCCTTTGACTCATGTTAGCCTGTGATTGGTGTTTGGGTCCCTTTATAATGCGGCTTTAACCAGAATCCTGTGGGAGCACACCATCTTTTTTTTTTTTTTTTTTTTGAGGTTATCTCACTAAGCTGATGGAAGAACACTTCTCGTTGCTCAATTGAAGATTACAGCTCTCATGATTTGTGGAGCACTTCCAATTCATAAACATTTATGCTCTGAGGTTAAAATGATATGAGAACTGTTTAGCTATGCATGAGTTGGGATTGTATTGCAAATGATGGAAGCTATTTTCCTCTCTATGTAGAACTAATTCATTGTTTCTTGTTTCAATTTTTCAGGTTCCACGGCTGACTGGAGTTGAGGATCGATACTTCTCCAAGGTTAACAGAGATTCCTCGGACCTGGCTTTTTGTGGCCTGACCATATTCACGTGCAGGAAAAGAGAGAAAAAAAATCCAAACAGCCGCCATGCCTATCTTAAAACAGCTAGTGTCGTCCTCTTCCCAGGCAAAGCGCCGCTCTCATATGGACTTGACGGCAGAGATGATCAGTGCCCCTCTTGGGGACTTTCGCCATACAATGCACGTGGGCCGCAGCGGCGACGCGTTCGGGGACACGTCCTTCCTCAGTACGCGCTCGGGGGAGCCGTCCCCTGAAACCACCTCCTTCCCCCGCTCCCCTCGGCCCGGCCTCCTGTCTCGCACTTTTAGGAGCAGCAAACGCTCCCAGTCGGTGACCCGAGTGGACCAGCAGAAGGACGGCGTGCTGGTCCCCGGAGAGGCCCCCGCCTTTGTGAAAAACGCCATGTCTCTTCCCTTTCTGAACGATGAGGACAGAGTGGACAGCGCGGTGGCCAAGAGTTTGTCCTCCAGCCCTTTCAAGCAGCACGAGGAGCTGGACGGGAGAGGCGCGGCTGCGGCCACGCACTTCCTGGAGCTGGAGGAGCGAAACTTTGGGGAGCTGACCGAGCTGCCGGAGAGCCAGGTTCATTACGGCGGTGGCATGAAGCACGCGGAGTCGGTGATGTCATTCCATGTCGACCTAGGGCCCTCCATGCTGAACGATATCCTGGGCGTGATGGAAAAGGAGGACGACGATCTTGGCTACGAGGAGGGCAAGAGCAGCGAGGGCCGCGCCTCGCCACCCGTCAGCACCCACGGGGAGGAAGACGACATCGGAAGGAAAAAGGACGAGGATGGGATCGAGCAGATGCAGGCGGAGGAAGAGCCAGCTGAGCTTCATCGGCAGGTCTTCGCCCATCCAGCCAGCTCTAACAGTCTGAGACCCGACGACGGAGGGCCGTACACTCCAGAATACACCCCTGAAATACGACCCAAACACTTGCAGCACCTCGACAGCTGCTCCGTGTCGAGCTCTGGCTCTGCTGCTCTGGATGAGAAGCCAAGTCACCTGAATTATGCAAACGCCGGAGATACAGACAGCGCCACTTTCAGTGCACCTCCAGAAGAGGAGTGCAACTTCTCCTCTTTCTTGGAGGATGAAGATGATGAAATCCGTCTATGAGTGTCTCCCGTCACCCTCTGGAAGGCACCTTTAGAGCGTGTTCTTTCACTTGAGCGCAATGACTGCACTCCTGTCACACACCGTGTAAGTGGGATTGTGGAGAAGATGGAGGACCTTTACGTGGCATGACTGCCAAGAAAGTACAGCCGCTTGTTTAGGGTGCACCAACTCCATCCACCTGAGCTCCTTGCCTTATACTTTCACTTTGTCAATTATTCTCCCCACTTTGAACATGGAGATAACTTGTGAATGGGAATTTGCTCTGAATGTGGAAAATTACCCAAATAATCCAGGAGTGCTGCTTAAAATGGAACTTGAGATGGGAAAAATACTTTTTACAACTAGAATTCAAGTCCAGCCTTTCTCTTGCTATATCTGTCTGGCTTATTGTTGCATACGCTTGCTATTAATTTGGTTCACGTCTGCCTTGATTTTGCTTTCCATCTGACTGTGGGACTTCACACGGTGGCCGGGACAGATGGCCTGTGTCACATCAGTGGTGGTATCTTGACAGAGAAAGGGAGCGGTTTTTGTTACTGGAGCAAGCCTCTTTCATCAGAAAATAATAGAGCAACACCGCTGATCTCCCTTAGTCTTCCCTTTCTAACTCAGGGTCCCTGTAACTAAAAGTCCAACTTTACAACAGGACCACAAAGCTACATTCTCTTTTATCATTTCACTGGCTTTGTGAATTATCACAAGTTGTAATGCTAACAGGAAAAGCAAGGTGTTAAGAATAGTGTGTGGTTATCTTCTCGTCATTGAACGGACTCATTTTTGTTCTTATTTCTATCGACACAGAGAGACTGCTTTTCCTTCCACTCATCTGTCATTTTAAGTTGAAACTGAAATGAGTGTGATTACCACTTCCTTCCCTTTTTTCTTTTTTTTGGAGTAACTGAACCATAACAAAAATATGATGCTCAGTCGTTAATAGGGCTGCCTTTATGTTTAAAAGCCCCCCCCCCACTGTTTATGAACAGGGCTATAGCTCATGTATGGTAGAAAAAACAATGTACTAGCATCTCAACGTAAATCACACACTACTTGTATTTGTACTTTCATACATGTTTTCTTTTTTTAATCTTTGAAAAATTATCTACATGTCTTGTGTTTGTTAAGTGGATGAAATTTAAGTCAGCAATATGCTGAAGCATTAGAATAAGATCCCTTTTTTTTGTAAAGAAAGTTGCACAGTCATTGCAGCTTGACTCTCCCTCTTGCATCACTGAAGCTATGAGACTGAGGCTTATTTGCGCTGATTGATTTTTCTGCCTTAACTCAGACTGACAGATGTGCCAAATCATAATGTTCTAGCAAAAAAATCATTTCAGCTGTAAAACTCACTTTTGGGAGAGCTTGTGGAAGGTCTTTGTCACTTTTTTGTGTGTACAGAAAAATCACTGTTGAATACGAGTTGGTAATTTGGCTTGGAGGTTTAAAGAATAAACACTGATGTTATTCAAAGGCCTCGTATTCTGCAGGTAAAAAAGATAAAGAATTAGTTAGCAAACTGGATATCTGTCACTCACACACTACACACTGTTTTCAGGTCATTCCAAGGGTTCTTGTGTGAATGGAAGGATGTGAATTCTGTGTAATATGACGTGCTTTTTGCTGTTTTCTTTACTGTATATTTACAGCTTCTTTTCTGTATTATCAAAAGTAACCTATATTTTTCATTAAAAGAGAACCATTAGTATCTTCTCCTTTCACATAGTTCTTTTTTGTGTCAATACAACACAAGTTTAAGTACTACCCTGTCATCCTTCACAAAGAAATTCCTTGAATGCTGCCTCTGCTTCCTGTCACTATTCTTTGGCTCTCCCTGAAGAGGAAGGAAGGAAGCAATTGATGCCTTACTAGCCTTAGTGGGATATGTCTCTTGAGTGTACAAGCTGAATTTAATGGGATGACTCATAAGCAAAAGCATTTGTCAAAATGTTATTTTAGAGCTACTGTTCTCATAAACAAAAATAAAAGGGGGATTTTTTTTTTTATGTGTGAGCAAAGCGACTTTGGGAACACTGATAAGGAGCTGCTATGGTCAACCTGCTGATTGGAAGATGGATGATGGGTCGAGCAGCTGTCTGAGACCATGATCCTACTCATCATCATGGTCTCAAAACCATTCTGTCACTTTCAACTTTCCGGACCATCCTTCGGCTCTTCACGCGCTGGTGAGCCCCTCACAGCTTGGGCAAAGTTCAATGCACTGTATTTTGTTAACACTCGCTGAAGACAGTTCAAGGTTTCACCCCACATCTCTCCACATTAAAGCTGCATGCTGAGCCCACTGCTCCATTCCTCTTTGGATTCAGCCTTTCATCTCCACTTTAGGGGATCTTTAATCTCTCTCCACTTTCTCTTCGTCGTAGTCACATTATTTCAGTGTCCAATCTGCCAGAGGGTTTGGAAAAAGTCATTATTCTTACACTTGTGGTAAAACAGGCCATTTATATTGATTGTTACGGTCAATACAAACCAGTGGTGGTATTGATTCAACTTTCTCTCCCTTTCTCTGTACAATGTCGTTATTCTTTTAATAGATTGTTGGAGCTTTTCCAAAAGAAGGAAAGACTAAATCTTTGCAAGGCTCCTCTTTTACATTTGGTTATGAAAAGCTTCTTTTTAATCACTCCTTTTTATTGAATTACACATCATTTTAATTTGAAGTTGAGGAGCAAACCATCTAAGGAACACTTCCTTTATTCTAAGGCTTGTCATGTACTGCCATCTAGTGGTTACATGAAGCATCTGATAGGTATGTAATCACCAAATGCAAGATTAGTAAGCATGCATGAATCTTTTTTTTAAATACATCTATATCACCCAAAAACATAATTTAGTTTATTTTCATGTACCAGTGTTACAAAGAAATACTTGAATAATGATAAATAGGAAATCTCTGTGTCATTGTGTAAAACTGTCCGATGGTAATTAGTATGATTTGTATTAAGAGGAAGGATGGGAGCACAAATGTTCAAGTTGTCTCCGATGTTTTTTAGGCAGAAACTGGAGACTCCTGATTTGTTCAGGGGGATCAGCCTTCCTCCCTCCCCCAACACAAAACAATTGTAATTGGAGTCTGGCCTTGCAGCTGCTTCTCTCGCTCAAACACCCTTCAGCCAACGTAGTTCCTCTGAAGCCGTCTGATGGTATTTCCCTTTGGTTTCCAGCTTTCTTATGAAAAACACATTTTCTTGCCGCCGACGGGAGGCGCTCATTGTCTTTAGGTTAACTATGTCAGGGGCCCCTGTCTGGACTCACAACCTTTTCCGCCAAATTCCATCAGCAGACTTGCAACTCTTCCAGGAGGCTGAAAGTATGCCGAAATCTGGAAAGTATTAAACAACCTGCTGGTGGAGCGGACCAAGAAAGAAAAGGTGGGGGGGGGGGGGGGGGGGGGTGCCTAAAGCAGAAAGAAAAGGGAAGTAAAGAATGGGGGATGGGGAGGAAAGGAGCAGAATACAAAATTGTCTATAAACTGCTCTTTGACTGGCTCTCCTCATTCTTCCCTCCCACCCCCCCAAATCAAAAACAGCCAACCTCTTAGCATGTGCAGACCACTCCCAAAGCAGTGACAGCTTTTTCTTTTATATCTGTGGCAAGATTTTGCAACTCCTTTTTTTTAATGGTTCATAAACAAACATTTTATGTAGTTGAGTGAACAGGGGGAAGGGTGGGTGTGGTGTGTGTATGCAGGGATGTTTGCTGGCTTACAAGTAACGGCGAGTACTATAGTAAAAAAAAAAAAAAAAAAACCCAGCGTGTTCGGTGAGATTGATAAAATTGTCACGGGATTTGATTGACTCATGTCAGACCAATGGTGTGCGCTGTAACCAGTAGGGCATACTTTGATCATGTTAAAAGGCCTGCCAGTGGATGGTGTGCAGAATCAGCCGTGCGATCAGGAGGTTTTGATGTTCATACATTAGTGACAGTTCATTTCTAAACTGCTCTTTTTCTGTCCTCCGCTAAAATTGAGATTGGCTGCATTACAATATGCTGTCATCATTTATTATCATCATGTACATTTGTTGGTCATTCAGTAAAAACATTTTTGTTTGGAGGAATGTATTGGTTAAATCACAACACATAGTGTCAGTGTAGTTTGTCTTAACTTTTTCAAATGCTCCACATGTCCCTTTCGGTTCCATATGCCAAGTTCAACATAACCAAAGAGACAGTAAAACTAATAATTGTTATCTTTAGAAAACGTTTTTAAAAATGTTTTCTTCTTCTCTAAGATAGACATAGTTAGCTGAAAGCAAAAACAGAACAGATAGTGGTGTTAACAGTAGCAGTGAACGTAAGCATTCCACCACCCACCATTGACCTCTTGACCCCTAAAACCTGGATCTGCAGAGCCAGCAGCAGGAGACCACACACACACACACACACACACACACACACTGAGGGGAGGAGCTGCGAGGATGCAAAACTTCTCAAATTTCGAAAAGAGCTTCAAATGTCTGAGGTGAAGGCTGTGAAAATTTAAACCAGCCTCCAAACATCAGTGCAATCTTCCCGCTTGGGGATTTTTGCAGGTATGTCAGAATGTGGTTATGGCTTTTTCAGATGGAAAAGCTATTCCAAGGGAAGCGGCTTCCAACCAGTTTGTTCTCCGTGAGTCATTGAGCCACGAGAAGTTTCCTCAATAAATGTGAATTGTGTCATAACGTCCTTGAACTGCTGTCACATCTGCACTGTAGAAATGTATTTTTCCGTCCAGTGAGCTGCAGTTGCTGAAGTGACTTCAGACTCAGCAGACTGAAGCACGTACTTATACGATCTGCAAAGCCCTTTCTGCTATGAATTAAAATGAGCCAGACCAAAATCTAGTATGTTTTACATATTTTTCTTATGGTGTAATTACCATTAATATGTATGCCTCAAACCTTGAGTTTTAAATAACCTTCTCCAAATCAGGAAAGTAACATTGAACATTAAGGCAAATCTTAGACCCAAGAATTGAAGCAATGATTTATCTCTTCATTTTCTGTTCTGTTCGTCTGCCTGTGTGGTACTGTTTCATTCTGCTAAAGGTTCTACGGCCATGTCGGTCCCCAGGAGGCTCCACATGGACTGCACTCAGCCATGAACACAGTGGTAGGGCTGGGGGATCTGCATCTCTCAACCCCCTCCCCCAACCCCCCCATCCCTGCCAGATGCTGCTTCCCTTCCAAAGCCTGTCCACGGCTGGCTGACACCAAAGGAAGGGGAGCTCTCCACGCATCACGCTCCCCCAATGTCTGAGGTGGACATCCACATAGAAACCTTTTGACAATTGTCGATGGAATGATGGACGTTGAAAACATTACTGTCTACATCTGAAAAAGCAAACAGTCTATTAATTTTTTCAACCATCTTAATGATGGGGAACACTGTTTGTTTGTCATCCCTTGATTGACAAAATGGGCGTCAGATGTTGATCACACAGTGAAACTACTTCCTTGCCAACGAAGGATTGGCGCCGTCCTCACAGAGGCTGTATGTCCACACAGTATGCTTTTTGTTCGGCAGAGACAGGATGTCCAAAGTGGGGCAAAATACTCTGAAGCTGAAAGTAGGAGATCACACGGGGTCACTTCCCACAGGTCACCTTTAAACTTTGACCTTCAAGCCTTCCTTCATTTAAATCTTCCTTCTCCACTGACATAATGAGTACTGCCAGTGCCTCCCATTCATTTCAGGAGGAGAAAGAACAGAGAGACTGTCTCCATGACTGGCCCTAAACTTGTCATGTTTATGTTTCTCTAAACTCCTCCTACGGGTTTCACTTTTTGAATATCTCTGTTTCTCCAAATTTATTCCAATTTTTGACATCTTCATTTGCACATACAAATCAGTTTGCATGAATTGATCGACATAATATTTGTTAAACAGTTGCTCTTTGTAGTTTTTAAGCAAGCGCTAGTGAGTAAAATAAAATAAAAATAGCTGCATATTTCTGGACTTGTTGACTCAATAGCAAGAGCAGGATCAGCTGTATATGCAGAAAATACTTTCCCCCTTTACGTCACTTTGTTGAGTGAGATGAGGTCACATTCGGGCTTCAGCATTTCTAAATCAGTGACCAATATTTTGTGTGGATTAATCTCAGTCATTTTGTTGTGTTGATATCAGCCATGGCCCAGACAGCCAGAAAGACCCTCCGTTAGAGTCTACAGTTGTTGTTTTTCACATCACCATATGCACAAGTTCCATATAACAAGTGGCAACAGCTTTAATTTTCTGTCACTTTCTCCAAATATCCATAGTATCATAAATCAGGGTTAGAGACAAGTGAAGAGATGACTTTATTAAAACACACTGCACTGGGTGTTGGCCCTCCATTAAACATCTTCGTCATCCAGTTTATGCTCCACTCCCACTGGCCATAGCTCCCTCTGGACTGAGCTGGAAAGGAGAGAGGGGAAAGTACTTCATCATCCTGGCATCCTGGTGGTGAAGGTGTAGCCTCCTCCTCTGAGTTTAGGCGGCCAGTCGAGACTGAAAGACCACAGACAGATGTGTTGTGTTATTACTATTGTATAGTTTTGAGTTTATTTGATTTGTTTCATTGTTTTCTTTTTCATTTTATGATGTAATTGGACTATCTACATTTAAGTTTTCTCCATCAATAAATCAGTTAATACTGCTATCAGTATGTCGTGTATCATGTCCGAATATCATGCACCGCCCATTTATGCAATCAATCCATATGCTTTCGCCCTTTCTGATGACAGAGGCCTGAATACAGATGTCAATACGGGCACATTTCATCCTGCAGGAAAACGTGCTATAGTTTTATGACTACAAAACTATCAAAACAGATTTATTAAATAGCCACAGAGCAATCACATATTCCATCATATATTCTTGGTGTATTTAGATTTTCAAATTAACTGTATCCTAAGCACAGAAAGCATTCAATGTGATACTTTGCATGTGAAGTAAAGGCGTGTCTTGTTCCCCATCTCTGAAGATCCAGCTGAGCATGAGACCATCTCCTGGATTTCCTGTCTCAGACAATTGCCTTTTGGCACAGTACCTAGCATGGTAAACCTTTCTCCACCCTCTCCATCTGTTGCTCTTTACTGTGATAGACAGCTCACAGCAATTTTCAAAAAGGTTGTTCGACTTTCGTTTCAAGTGAAACACTGGTTCATTCACACCACAGTCATGTTGACAGTACAAACCTCAGGCTTCATGGGAATGGGGCTCGTGTGTGAGCGTGAATTTAGGAATGTCAGAATGTTTACTGAGATATTTGACCGAGTTAGTGAGCAATAACGACACTGAAGAGCATGGAAATGCAGAGCGGAAGATGAAGGGAATGAATGACCACGTTAACCATCTGAATTCCTGTTTTTTCCACTATCCCCCTGCTGCACACTCCAGCTGTGCTGCAGCCTTTGGCCAGGAAGTGCTGCAGGAGGAGTATATGGGGTGGAGGCAGGGTGAGGTCACAGTGTTGTTTGCCCCTGGGATGGGAGGATTGCTGAAAAGAGAGAGGAGACACTTGGCTCACTGTTAGAACTATCTATTCATTCTTAATCTTACTGTTAACAGAGCTTTTCATCAATTGTGGCATATCTGATGCGTTCCAGCAAACTACACAGAGCTGCCATTTTGACCATGATCAAACCCAGACTCTCATTTCATGTATGTAGCCTTGCACACACGGACATAGTAAAAGTGAGTCACCAACAGAGCTGCAGTCATATTTAGAGACCACTGCGAGTGCCTGGCCCTGCGTGCTTGGGATGCCTTGGGTGTGACCAGGGTGGCTCACAGTGTGTGTGTGTGTGTGTGTGTGTGTGTGTGTGTGTGTGTGTGTGTGTGTGTGTGTGTGTGTGTGTGTGTGTGTGTGTGTGTGTGTGTGTGTGTGTTTGGTCTGCTCCAGCTGTCTGTCGTCTGAACACATCAGTTCTCACTGAATGAGGGGAACCAGCCAGACAATGACACAAGCAGACACCAAACTCTCAGCAGAACTCACGCACACATGCAACTGGGGGAAAAATTGTAATGGAAACAGAACAATAGAAAAAATTAAATTTCCTGGCTTTGAGTAGCTCCGCTATGAAAATGGTAAAATGTTTGTTTAATTATTATTATTTCCAGTCCGAGGGAAATAGGGAAATGTGTTTTTCGCGGTTCAACTGAGAGGCATTAACATTTGGATACAGTTCACAATCAGAATTATCATCACCAAAGTTTCCAGTTGTGCAACAAAACTCTGGAGTTAGTCTGGTGATTCTCAGGACTTCTCACAGCCTACTCCCTCCTCCCACAACCATGTGTGTAGTTTATACTGCCTGCAGCCCCAAAAACCCAACCATGACCTCAGAGGATTGAATATTCTCCTCAGAAAACCCCTGCATCCCCAAGGTGGCATTTTAACTTGTCAGCTGTATTGTGATTGCCTGTGTAGTTTTCCATTTGTGTGTGTACGATGGGGGGAAAAGTGAGGGAAAAGGCAGCTTTGTTTGCAACTTTTCCATAAACTTGTTTCTCTTGGCTTTGGAATTGCTGTAACAAGCTTGTGGGATTTGCAAAACACATTTTTCATCATCAGAACAAATTACATCATGTTCTGTTGTAGTTCACTAGGTTAGCTCTCACATAGATGTCGAAGCTATACCGTAGACTCGGTGTAATAAGAGTACAGGTAATTGTTTTGAAACTCAATAGTGGAAAAAAATATAAAAACAGCCTCTGTTTTCAATTAGGTCTTTCCATCCCATCCCCCAAAACTCCAAAAAAGAAAAAAGGGGAGTTCAGCCTAAGCTGCAATGGTATATTTTTCTTCTCTGAGTTCACGGCTTGTCGGCACCATATGGCCAGCTATAGGATATAAGGTAACTGCTCTCCAAACCTCAGCTGTAAAACTCTGGAAATGGCATAGCCATGTTTACAGTCATGCTTTTTCATTTTTCATTTGACCGAACAGCGAGAGATGGAAAAAGACGTTAAGATTGGTTCTTCTTTTCTTTGCAGTTTTTACATGTTGTTCTTGACCACACCCCACGCTTTTGTCATGAAAGGATGAAATCTGTTGCATGAAAGAACTGCACAGAACATGCGTTTTGAAACACTCATATGGGTGGGGGAGCTGGCTCCATCTCATCTGGAATGTGTAAAGCATAACAACACATCCCAAAGCTTCTCATCATTCTGTATGAAGACTAATGTTCAGCTGGGATGGGAGTGGGTGGGATTGTGTTGTATAGGAAGATTTTGGGGGCTGTATAGATCAAGATGTTCTCTCTGTGCCTGTCTCCATATATGTGAAAAATAAGCAGCCAGGAGTTATAAACTACAGGTTTGTTTGGTTGGGTTATTGCGTTAATCTGCTCAGTCTGTGTTTTATGGGCATAGTGGACACATCTGTCATGATAAAAAGGGTCTGCCGGTTTGTGTGCAGTTTATATTTCACTGATATTGCAAACCACAGAAAGGGGAACCTAAACAAATAGCATGGATGGTTCTGGAAGACATTCCCCAGATTTTTCTTTGATGAAGTTTCAGTTCCTGAAGGAAACTGCTATATTTCTTATTTGTGGACTTTCTGGTGGGGCTGAGTTTCTTGCATGAATTGTCTGTCTTTTTCTTCCCATTGGCTTTTTCAGCATCAATGCTCTCTGTGCAGAAAAAGCTCCTTGTTATTTGATAGATATTGACACCCAGCTCAGGTTCTTTTATTAAACTGCCACTGTCCATTATCAGTTGTCGCATGCAGGACAGGATTGGGAGGTAAATAATAATTCCTTGTTGGCAATGAGACAAAATGAAAATAATGATAGCTGCTGACAGCTCTCTGCCAAGTGGTACATCAGAAGCAGGCAAGCGATTCCATAGAATTTGAATAACAGGCTTCAGCTGTCCTTATATATATTATATATATTCTGCGCAGTACAGAATTCAATAAGTACCTCATCCAACATAATGTCATGGAAAGATTTTTCATTTCTTGATTTTGTTATCATTCACCATCCTTTTGAGTCAAACATGAAAAAACCTAATTATGGTTACATACAATGAACTTCTCAGTTAGGACTTGGATAATGGAAACACAGGGTTTGGCTTGAGTATTTTTACTTATATGGTTGCAAACTGGTATCAAGTCACATAAATGCTGCCTTTAAAGCAACAGGCAAATCAAAACACTGGGATGTCACCCTTTAGATTTTTGTAACGATGCTTCAACATTTTGGACATGTGGACAAAGGCATCCATTATTTATTCTCTAAAGAGGCCGTGCTAGTTTAAGTTTACAAAGTTGAGTTTCAGACTGTCTTCACTTCCTCCTTTGCTCCGCCACTGAGAGGAGCTATTGGTGGGTTTAGTGCAGATCTCCTGTTGGTGGCTGCTCTGGGCTGTGGTCCAGGCTGATGCCGATTGATCAACACACAAAATATCTCCACAGAAAGGCTTCACGGGATGGCCCCCGGTTTCTTTTGGCTGGGCCTCTGCACAGCCTCTGGGCCAGCCATTACATATGTGTGTGTATCATCACATTTCCCAGCATATGATCAGACACACCCTTTTTGGAAAACTACAAGGAAATCAAAACACCGAAGGTACAGCAGATTTCACTTTCGAGTTTGGATCCCATTCACTTTCACGCATCACCTCAGCGGTGAATCTGATCTAGACAGCGACCAGGTGAAAACTTGTTTAACAGCATACTGACGAATGATGGCAGTTAGGATTTAGTTTGCTTTTGCTTTTGCCTCAGCTAACCTTTCGCAAGTCATCTTACGACTCATAATTGGCATGGCTGTAAAATAATAGAGCTTGTAGAAGTGTGAAAGTCAGTGCAAATGACTTAAACTTATCAAAGATGTGCTGAACCCCTGCTTATAGTGACTCATTATGACATTTAACTTCAAAGCAGCTCTTTGTACGGCAAATACGTCCCTTAGACAGTGTGCTATGTGTCAGATTCACCACCCTCCATTACGTAAGGCTGCTAACATTTTAAGGGAGAAAGTATTTGCTTGTACACACCTTTCAAATCTGAACAGGGAGTCAGTAAAGGAAGTACTGCAATGTTAGCTGCTAAAAGAACATTCACACCCCCTGGAAAAGATAGCTATGCAGCAGGGATGAGAACTCTACTGATAAAAAAAAGGGAAAAACAAACATAGGACGTTTTTTTTCCTGGGAATTCAAGTTAATCTTAGAATTTGTTTTCAATCGGAAGTGAATTTCATGACAATCTATCTTACTGAGACACGTTCGATAGCAATTACTTTGACAAGCATTTTGTGTGTCTGATGCAGATTAGATATTTAAATCTCAGAGCCAGGAGAGTTGTGTAAAAATGAGAACTGAGAAATTTCAATTGGATCCTTTTGGTACTTTTCATTACTTCACTTTAAACCCCTGAGGCCTTTTTCACTCTGATTCCAAGCAGCGTTTTGTGGACTGATCCTGCCTGTTGGGATATGTGCGCTGATGACATCGATTCCAGCAGAATGCCAGAGACTAATGATTAGCACATGTCCATGATCACTGGGGTGCAACAATCTGTAGTGTGTCACGCTGTATGCCTCTGATTTATTTGCTTGTTTTTTTTTTTCACAGGGAGGGACAGACACATTCCTACAAGGAACGTAACAAAGCCTTAGCCCTTTTTCAACATCTTGGCCTGATTTATCAGATTCAGCTCCCGGCCAATGAAGCTCTTCAAACCTTGTCATGGTTTCGCCGGAGTTTCACAGTTCAAAATGGGAGATGTGAAGCAGGGCATGTAGGGCAGGGACTGTCCACTGATCTACTTTTCACTTCAATTTAGACTGAGCCACATCATTTCTGTCTTAAAAGCAAATAATGACTAGACAAAACTAAATTTAAGATATCTTGAATTGTAATTTTGACTAGTCAAAATTACTTTTAAGATATCTCTAAATGAATTCGAGATATCTTAAATTATTCAGCTTTTCCATTTAAGATATCTTAAATGGACATTCTGATTAGTCAAAATGACATTAATGATATCTTGAATTAGCATTCTGTCTAGTCAAAACGTCACAGATTTACGCAGCATTTTGGCAGACATTTTAGGCATTTTAGCCTTCGGCTACTTGATTATGCTATCAGTGGTCCACAATGTCAGATCAGTCCAACTCAAATGCTCGTGTTTTCGACACAATATTCAGCGCTGCAAATCGTGCTCGACATGAATTAAGAAATACAGATAATTTAGTCTCTGCAACAAGAATCCATGTTTTCTGACATGTGGGGGATTAATGTTCAGGCAATTGTTTGGACAGCTCAGTACAGCCAAAGAGGGGCTTACACGCAATCTCTCAATTCAGATATCTAAAATTGTAATTCTGACTATTCATAATTACGTTCGAGATATCTTAAATTATAATTACGGATGTGTGACCCTTCCAATGACGAATCCGGTGACGTCACTTGAGATATCTTGAAAGGAATTTTGACTAGTCAAAATGTAATTGAAGATATCTTGAATTATTATTCTTCCTAGTCAGAATGTAAATAGAGATATCTTATATTACCATTCCGGATAGTCAAAATGTAGTTTTGTCTAGTCAAAATGCAATTTTAGATATCTGGAATGTAATTACGGATAGTCAGACGAAACCGAATTTATGTTAAAACAGCTTGCCATATTACTGAGATCTTTACCCTTTCCTGAGAAGGACAATGGTGGAAAAATTCAATGTAAAGGAGCTGGGACCTGACAGCCCGAAATACATTTAACGCAACGAACCAATGAAAAAGCTAAGACCAACAGCCGGCCTTTAGCAGGAGCTGGTTCCAGCGTAATCCTGGCTGACTGCTGGTGGGACGGCCAATGCACTTTTATGTTTTTCCCGCACCCTTTTAAAAGTGACCGGAGTGATTTGACGTGGACACAGTCTGGACAGACAGACTTAAAACACCTCTCTGAACAACTAAGAAATATGAAATATCACGAGTTCATATAGAAAACTGTGTTAAGCTAACCGTGTTAAGCTAACCACTTGTGTGCCTACTTTGTGTGTTTGGTGACAAATAGTAAAATTGAGTGTTGTATTTCATACTGTTCCTTTCCAAAAAAAGACCTAATATAGCTTTAAATGGTTAACTGTATATGTAAACTGCTGATTCTGATAAGCGAATTAAATAATTATTGTGGAATTGTACTAATTTTACGACTTTTAACTTGAATGCATGTACTGGGTTAGGCAGGGAAATCTATTGGCACACCAGCCCCACCAAGATTTTTTTTCACCAGCCGCCACTGCCTGCAAGGTTAAACTTGCTTTAGTTGCCTCTGCATAGTCCCAAGCTCTTGATCTGAGGGCTCCTCTTCTACATGGTCTATATGTGATGTCATTCGATAGTAACAAAGTGGCAAAACACAAACACTAGTGCTGCGCTGTGGGACCAGCTCAGCCCTGAGGATAGAGTAGCACACCCACACACACATACACACACACACAAACATACACACACACATACCACAAACATACACAATGGAAATATGAGACTGCATCTGCAACAGGAATTTCCCTTTCTATGGTTTCAGTTTTACACACACTGACTAATGCATCTGACGAAGAAATCTCAATAAACCAGGCCAGGCCAAATCAACCAGAACTGTAACAAAAGCTTGACATTCTGCGGTATACTCTGTGCCGAGTAGCAGTCAATGGCATTTTCCCAGCTTTTGCCAAAAGATGTCCAAAGACAGCTTCTCCTTAGAACATCTGGCCAGTCAGACCTCATCTGCAGTCTGAGCTTCAGTGTTCTGTCTTGTTTTGATATAGATTCCCTGTGGAATAAGCGCTTTACTTTTATTCCTTTACATGCCCTTTAGGGAAAGTGTCTGTCAAGCTGCCTTGCAAACATGTCGTCATGGCAGCCAAACCAGAGCTGTGACCCAAACCAAAACCTCATTCCTAATTTTCTCACTCTTGTGTCATTCCAGAGTTCATATGTCATTTGGCCACTACTGCAGTTGGAGCCCAATGCTGCACACACCTGAACTGAGCTGGCAGTGACTCATTCTTTAACAAAACAAAGTGCTGTCCCAAGTCCAAACTTGACTTTTAGTGTCAGATGCAAACAAAATTTATTGCATGATCTGTGTCCGGAATGGAAAACGAAAGTCTGCATTCAGCTAGACTCCTACTACTCTGTTTGGCCAAGGAAGTTTGCTTTTTAGCTAGACAAAGAAAATCTATGCACATTTGAAAGTTGATAGTTTAATGTGGAAGTCGTTATACTTCCGAAAAACAAAGAAAAAAAGGTCCATGTCTGATTAAGTGAGAGTTTGAATAAAGGGCGTGCCAGTGTAAAATTTCAGCTGCACTCTCGCCACATTAGCTGCAAAAGTAGTCTCTGGTGTTGAACTGCTCTCCCCTTTTTGCTTAGTAATCCTTTATTTTGAAAAGACGAATTGTGTGCCTTGGATTGCGGCCAGTGCTCTAACAGCCGTGCGGCAAAGATCACCCGTTCCTGCTGAACACTGCAGCAATTACATCTTCATAAACAGCGGCACCTCCAGCTGAGGGGCCGGCTGGCTGTCAGAGAGCCTTTCCTTTTTGCCCCCCTCCAGCTATTGCTCGGACCCCCAGCGCCGCCTCACCTGGCAGCGCACGGCGAGGCCGGGCAGCGGCCTACACTCCGTCTTTTTTGCGTGTTTACTAACACAGACCACAGGAATCCACCTGATGGGCCAACATTTGCGAGGGAGAGGAGGGAAAGGGAAAAGCTGCAGCAGCTGATCAGCATCACATTCGGACAGGGGTGCTTTCAAAACAAAACGGTGTGCGCTCGTTTGATTTCGTCCCCTGTCGTCAGTTTGTTTTGATTCGGTTTACAGCTTTGTCACTCGTGAGGAAATGGCCTGAGACCACGCGGTAATGAGGGGATGCAGAGCGGTGGCTGGCTGCTTGTGGCCGGCAGTCTTCGTCACTCATCCTTAAATCTTGTTTGCGCGGAGTTCCGAGTTGGTTCCATCAATTTAGCGTGACTGAAGCACGGCACCGTTTCAACTCCCCTCTGGTGCCGGACAAGCTCTCCCTTCTCTCCAAAGACACATGAGCGAACCGGAGTCTGCCACACACACACAGGCATTCTGGGCATACCGCAAGGCCCCAGGAGGGTCGACCCATTCACAAGCACACACACACACGTACACACTCACTACGCTGGAGTGCAACCAGCTTTTTGAGGTCCCTTGGTGTGTTCAACCTTTTTTTAATCTTGTGTAAGGTGGGAAAGTACATCTTAAACAGAATTACAGGTGTAAAAGAGAATGGATAGTGTGATGTGTGAATAAACTCTACAGGAGCCAGGACCTTTTATCAAAATAAAGCAAAAACATACAAAGGACAAAATTCATAAGTTGCAATTCATCCTGCCAAAATCCAACTGATTCTGGGTTGTTACACTTTTGGCAGATGTTAAAATACGCGGTGCAGAAAACATGCGAATGGACAGTTTCTCGGGATTTGCATTTGCACAATAATTCCGAAACGACAGACATACAGTGCAGGGAAGAGGCATGAAAGGGAGTGGTGGGGGAAGGAGCAGGCCTCTGGTGACGTGCAGGGCCCGCAGGGCGGTGTTCACAAGGAGAAAGAGACGGAGCGGGGTGTGTGAGCCACATCTGGAATAGTAGCCACAGAGAAGGAGTCGAAAGGAATAAAGGCACCGTGGTTCTTTCCCAGAACTTCACTTAACTTCAGCACGCCAGTTTTCACAGAAACTCCTTGCTTTGCCTTTTTGTAAGTTGGACTTATACAGTGGATTTGTAAATTTTATTTGGTTTTTATAGGTATGTTTTCATTAGCTTATTTTTGCGCGCAAACAACAGGATCTCCGTCCTGGATCGAAAATCAACTTTGGATTTACTTTGAAGGCGCAAAAAGTTGTATAATTAGAAAATCGGCGCATAATTTCTCACTTTGTATGCTCCTACTTGAGAACAGGGCACGGCGGCGGTTGCGGATCCCGCATGGCGGCACTTTGCGAGAATGTTTTTTCCACGCAGATGGGCTGAGTTTGCTTCCCAATGGCGTGCATCGAGCTGCCATGAATCAAATCTAACGTGTTTCACAGTTCAACTATTTTTTAAATGCCTTAACCACTGTCTGCTGATAAATCTAACTTCAGCGAGTTTGTAAACAGCGCTCATAATGACTATTTACATTCTTTGGATATTAGAACAACTTCAAAATGTCACGTTTTGACGTCAAAATGCAAATTGATCCTTTGTAAACTCATTATCTTAAAGTTATTATTGAACCTTCGTGCTCCACGAGCAACAAGTGATAGTTTCTTTTTTGTGTGTCGTGCATGCTCGTGCGTAAAAGACGCTTTCCCATTGAGGTAAACATTGCGGTTGGAGCAGACGTTAGAAAGTGGCGCCACCTGGCGGGGAGAGGAGCTACTGCAGCGCTGCACCGTCCTGCGGGGATGCTCATGGTGGTGAATCCCTGTTTACTGACCTTTTTCCTGCATTATTTCTCCAACCAGATCATCTTGAAAATGCTGCTTATCCTGCTCGGAGTGCTAGTCCTGCACCTGATCATTCTCATTCTTCTCATCGTGTCGACAGCAGCCAGTGTGAGTATCCCACTTAGGCCAATTTTTATTTCCGTTCAGTTTCAAACTGTCAGAACAGCAGAACAGTGAGTTGGCACGGACTCTGTCTAGATTACTGAGTGATAGATTGGTCATTCTGGTTTTGAACAGCACTGTGACCTCTCCATGGTCATACTTTAACTTCGTAGGTTGTGCTTTTAAATGGCTGTGTGTTGCTGTGCTTTCCAGGCCTGGTCCGTGAGTGGAGATCAGAGTACAGATCTGTGGTACACTTGCGCAACAAATTCTGGAGGCTATCGCTGCAAGCCGGCCAGCAATGAAGGTCAGTGTAGATTTCAGAAGAACAAACTAAATGTGTTCAACTTCTGTGAGGAAAAATGGAAACATTCCATTCTTTGTCCCCTGTCTTCTAGACTGGATCCAAGCAGTGCAAGCCCTCATGATCCTGTCCCTCCTCTTCTGCTTCTGCTCCCTCATTGCATTTGTGTATCAGCTGTTCAAGCTGGTGAAAGGAGGACGTTTCTTCTTCACAGCCATCTTTCAGATTCTGGCCAGTGAGTATGGCTGACCTCATCTCTGGAGAAGGGTCACACCCTGGGAGGAAGCAGGCTGAGAAATGGAATCCTCTAAATCCAAACCTCGTCTTTCTGCTTGTGTTTCCCAGGTGTGTTCGTGATGTGTGCTGCAATCATCTACACTGTGATGAGTCCGAATTATGACGCCGACGAACACTTCGGCTACGCCTACGTTCTGGCCTGGGTGGCTTTCCCCCTGTGTCTCGTCAGTGGGCTCATTTATATTGTCTTGCGGAAGAAAGAATGAGAGCGAAAGCAGAGAGGAGAAAAAGGAGGGGGAGTTAGGAGACGCCTAACCACAACATCGCACTGTGCCTACTGCCCACAGACCAAAGACTGACATCCCAACCATACTGTGCACCAGGATCTTTTACCTCCCATCACATTATGAGAGAATCACAACTTTGTGAAATTCACCAAAGGCTAAAATTTCACTACACCTCTTTCCAGTCGTGCCAGATTGTTTCTCAATCTATTTAGAAATATTTTGGTTGAATTCCCAACATCCTACAAATCCATCGTGCGTAATGGAAAGAGCTATTCTGGCTCTATTCAGTACAAAGATGTACATAGTGTCTGTGGTTTTAGACATATTTATAACATTTTTTTACATACATTGTGTACATAGTGTTGTCAAGTTAACATTGTCATGCTCATTTTCGTGATAGAGTGTGTCTTTCACAAATCATGCAGCTGTACCAAAGAGATGTCGCCCCCATTTCCTGAGCTCAAGCTTTTTAAAATGGTTTTACTCTTTTTTGTCCTTGTCAAAGTGCTTATAAATGCTGTGCCTTACTTAGAATTTGTGTTTTCGTATTGAAGGAATTTAAAAAATCACAGAAAAAGACCAATGAAGTTTTTCTTAATTCTCATTGTATTTAATAATCCCAATAAAAATGTTATGCATTTTTTAATATTAAAAACGGTGCTTTTTTCTAAAACCTGCTATTCTTGAAATGTGTATTCCAATTTGTGTTGCAAGTGTGTCATGTCCTGTAATTAATTGCTTTGTACAAACGTAACTTTTTTGTCAGTATTATGAATAAACATTTTCAAACTACGACTGCTCACAAGTTCAAATGTACTTTTATTCTTCACAGAAGAACATGAATCACATATGTCCAATTTTTGCTACACTAACTGAAATAGTAATTCATTATGATATATTTTTTTAGCACAGGTGTCAATAAAAGAGTCTTATTTGAAATCTTTCCAGAGGGCACCATCTTGGCTGTGAATGAGGAAACACGTCAAATGCAAACAGCACCACCTGGCTTCAAACTGAAGAAATTCATATTAACATCTGGAAACTTGGCACAGTATCTACAGACATTATTGTTAACCAAAAGATCCTAAATCAAAGAATGCCATGAAATATGGTTTAGGAAAAAATGTTTTAACAGCATCTCTGTGTGAGCAAACAAAGAAAATATGACACACTTGAAGCACTGGGTGCTGGACAGTAAATCAAAGTTTTGCAGGAAGCACAAACATTTAGATTGCTTCTCAACCCTCCGTGGTATATTATTCCAACCAAATCATATATTACATGATTTAAGTTGATAGTTCCTGGTGATAATTTTCTAATCAGCTCTAGTTCTGTATCTTCCATACTGATGTGCCGATGGGAACACGTGTTTGTCGGTGGTGGTATTTGGTTGATTCCTTACATCTCAAGAAGTACCTTGTAAACAATTTGCATGGTCTCCTTCAAGTCTACACCACATATTTTACAGCATGAAACAGTTAAGCCTTCAGCCAGTTAATGGTTATGAGAGGAGGGAAGTACAAGGAAGGCAGTATTTCCACTAGGTGGTGACTGCTGCGCACTTTTGCTTGTTATGGCTGCTCTTTGAGGAATTTAATAAAACAGAGAAAACATAGTTTCCCTTTGTTGTAATATCTCATTTTGGTCTTCAAGAGAATATTGGCTCTTTAAAACATATGTAATACAGGTGTAACATGCCAATAAGCTTAATATTAGTCTCCAAAGTTGCCACATGAGTGCATTAAAATGGGGTAGCCATCCTGAATCTAATGTCAAATCAGATTCTTTTCAGATGCTGTGTAACTCGAAGATTGAAATCATCTTAAAATAGTTTGCAATTTTACTTTAATTGAAATGTGTCCAAACTTTTTTCAAGATGGCCCACACATATTGCAATAAGTTGGTAGTGTCCAGTTTATTAATTCAGTTTGAACTATAAAAGTGATGCAAATGCGATGCAATGGTTGGTTCATAAACAACATCAGGGGCATTGTTAGGATCTCGATATGGTTAGCATTGATATTTTTTGCATTTCCATTGGTTAGTTCAACAACTTTCAAATGATTTCATCATGCAGTCACTTTTGTTATGAAAACTTGTGTAAAACACCGTGAAAAAATTAAAACATGGCATCTTGACGTCTTTGAGTTTCAAACTGGATGATTTAAAAAAGATTTAGTCAGGAATCAGCTTTTCATGACTTTAAAAATATCTTCCAATTCTCTCTCATTTTTTAAGGGACCCTATGATCTCTCCAATAACCTCTACTTTTGATATAGCTAAACATCGATAAGTATGAGATGAAGACATTGACTAGATGAAGAGTGTGATATTCATGCATCTCAGAAGTAAACATGTCAGCTTCAAAACAAAACCAGATCATACCAACAAGCTTATTCACCTAATTGCTTTTTAAAATGATCTTTGTTTCCTTCAAGCACTAACGAATCTGCCATTACTTTATAACCAAAAAGTACAGGCTCCTCCAGTCTTTAGTAAAACATTCGTGCTGTTTGACCTTGTGCAGCTGACGTTCTGAGGATTCAAATTTCCAGTCATTGAAATGATGGCAGACTTTGCACACGACCTTCTATGTGACTTAAAAAGATCTTGTGAACATGTTAGGATGCTTACAAACAGAATGCTTCTCAGAATGCACCTTGAATTTACACTTGAAATTGAATTGATACTTCTTAATGTGCAAAAGCTTAACTAAACATCACAAAACAGTATATAAAAATAAATTTTAGGACAAATGTTTTCGGGCTTTTTGGGGTCAAATATTTAGCTGTTGATGTAACTTCCAATGAAAAAAATCACACATACACAACGTTTTCTCACTCACTGAATATGTTTACATCCGATTCACACAATGGCATGCATCTTTTTCTCATATGTAATTTCTGTGAAAAGCAAATGTTATATAATGTTTTTTTCACGTTTCAAGGATTTGAGGAAACTAATAACTGAGTACATTTTACAGATCTACAAAGAAGTTTAACATCGAGAGTCAAGGAGATTATGAATTTTATGGTGAGAAGAACTCTAATCTATGTTTTGTACATTTGTGGGGGTCACAGCACACACATGCAACACCCCAAGGAAACAAATATACACCTTAGAAAAAAAGCAGTTATGTTTGCTGAACATGCAGTCAAGTGATTTTTTTTTCTTTCTGAGATATGATGGTGAAAATAGTTTTCATGACTTTGAACCAACACAGAAGACAGACCAGTTCATACTGGCTCAGTAACAGTCCCTAAGCATGCAGATAACATATTGAGGATGTCAAGACAACTCTAGAGGCCCATAATGGCCTCACTGCTCCATTTGAAATGTAGTTAACCTTAAGGGTTATTTATCACTGGGAGGGTCACAAAGGGGCACTTAGTATTTACTGCAGGACATGCAGGATGGAGAAGAGGGGATTGGGAGGAAGCCACCCTTATCACGATCCACTGGGTGTTGTGGTAGCCGTATACATACATCAGCCCTGTTTTGCCCCTTGATAAAGACCAGTATATTTCACCCACATGCCTGACTGCCCTCAGAGTTAAATTGTTAAATGGCACCCATGGACATTTATATGCTGGCAGCCAAGTGTTTTCTTGGTATCCCAGGAACACAACAGAATCATTTCCATAAGCCTACGGTTGGGAATTTTTCTGGAAGAGCAGTAATGGTCGTGAAGCAGAACCTACAATGGGCTGAGCCAGCTGATGACTCCCTGAATGGGACGTGGAGGACTTCAGAAGACACAGCACCCCTCCTTTTTCTTTCTTTTTAGATTTGCTACCCTTTTTTATAATGGGTGTTGGTCTCCCGGAACAAACCCCAGAGTCTCAGATGTAGCGAAACGATAGAGCAAATGGGCCGACCCAGTTTATTCAAAGCTGATTTCATCACGCCCATAAATCTCAGAGAAATCAAAGCCCTTCAGATGCCTTCCTCTCTTCTCACTCTTTGTCTTGTTAATACACATTAGAGTGTGGCTGGCTGCCCACTTTGATGGCAGCCTGCGCCGTCTGGGCAAAGCTGCAGATGTGAAACCTGGAGGCACCTTTGACCCATGACCCCTGCCGTTACATCCTGCTTCCAGACTCTTGCCATGCACAGGAATCCCCTGCCACCATTTTCTGCCTTAAACTTACAAGAACACATAAATATATATGGGATGTCATTTACCTCTTCTCCTGGAAAGGGTTTCGGATTCCCACGCAGATAAAAAGCCATTTCCAAAAATGACCGCACAGATCATATACTCATATACCAACACACACAAATGAGCATAGCTTAACTGCAAGAATAATCATCTATAACAGAAATGCATTTAATCTAAATCGCCCATCATTTGTGGTCTTTACAGCCCTGTCGCCTGCAGCCATCAGGGTTTGGGGGTAATAAAAGCAGTCAGAGGCAGAAAAACGAGAGGGAAGAAAAACGAGAGGGAAGAAAAACTTTAACACATTTTGTCTGTGCTTCATTATTCCAGTGACATTACTTGAATATTAAAAACAGTGGCATAATCCCCCAAAACACCAGTCATAAAGTTGCGTTTATGACAAAAAAAGAAAAAAATAGAAATGCAAATTTCCTTTTTTTCTATTATTTATACTTGTCTTAATCTTTTCATTTTTGCCTTTCTGTAATACATAAAACTCAAAAGCTGTGTGGCCACCAGCCATCAACAAATACGCTGTAATTTATTGCTGGTGGCAATCAAGAGTCTCTATATTGGTGTGACGAGGCTACTGAGGCCAACATATCTCATTTAATTATACAACAGCGACTTGGAACCATCCCTGTAGCTCTCAAGCCCCAGCAAAGCTCCTCCAAATTAGAGAGCAGTGTGACAGTGCAGAGATGCATCCCTGTAGGGATACACGAAGCAGCGGTTACATGGCTGCTGATCAATTTATGAACTTCAAAAGCACTTCCCACATTTAAGTTGGAGATGAAAATATGCAGATAATTTGAGAGAGCTTGTCAGAACTCGCACATATGAGGATGATTATCCGCAAAGTGGCACAAAAATAGTTTGAAACCATAGTACAATTGCGAGTAAAGAGAATATCATGCAGAAGGTTTTTTGCTTTTGATCATTTTGTCCTTGTAAATGCATCTGTAGCTGTGTCACACGTCTCCTAAGTGCCTGCTGACTGCCGGCAGGTCTAGAGGCTGATGATACATCTACATGTGCCTGGCTGTCTCTGGTAATCATCCATCATTCACTGAAATATATGCTGCCACGTTCAGTTTGGGGCATGACTACAAAATTGCCATACAACTATATAGTTAAATCACAAAGTTTTGTGCAGGCAAACCAAAGGTGCGTTCAAATATACACAGATCTGGTTGCACCATTTCATTAGTCAGTGATCTAACTAAGCCTCCGGATGTGATATCTGCTGGCAGATCAAATGAAAGATGGCGGTCGTGGCCTAATGGGGTGGGTCAAACTGAGTAGCTGTGTTATTTCGACCTCAGTGACCCTGCCCGGTGGCCCCAGTCCCCACATTGGATTTCAGAATAGATGGGGATTTGATCAAACCCAGTTAGAGGTATTTGGAGTGGGTTTCTTTGTTTGTCTTCCTTGAGTGAGTGGCCTTTTCACTGGTGAGTGATGATCAGAGTCTTGGTGGCCGCTGAAGTATGGAGTAAGGGAAGCTAGAATTACACCTTTAGCAAACAGTCCAGCCCAAAGTTCACAAAAAGGTGGACGGGTTGTTGCCGGCTATAGGTGTGAAACTGTGTTAAACGCATGCTCACAGATAGGTACACAAATAGGTTGTCATCTTCTACAGCATCAGCATCACATCCAGTAACTCATAAAGGAAAAAGACATTTTAATAAAAGAGAAACCCCACAGATGTCTGGCTTGAATTAATGTAGTGTAAGATGCTAAACATAACAGACAGAAGATGAACAGACGTTTCACTGGAAAACATGTAATATGAACAATTGTCGACACATAAAACATAATTCAATGTGAGATTTATAGGCTATTATTAAGATTATGTACCATTCACAAGGGGAATTGTAAAAGTGAAGGGACCATGGAGATGCAGAATGGCAGTCAAACGTGGATATAGCTATATAAATGTGTGTTGGTGGGTACATCCACTAAAACACTTGTGCCTATTCCTTACTGTGTTTGAGGAATGATCAGTATCAACTGTAATTTTATGACGTCAACTTCATTACCAGCTGACTGGTGGCCAGTAGTCTTACACCACTGTAATAAAATGAATCAAGAAAATACTATGTTTTATTTGAATACCACCTACCAAAAAAAAAAGTTCTGCTATGAAGTATTGTTACATTGTGTCCTGAATCGAGAGAGCATCTTCTGACAGAGGTTTCCTCAGCAAACAGACCAAGTGCAGATGTGATTGAGACTGGACACTATAAGCAACATGTAAGTCAAAGCACGTTTTTTCAGAGCTGCTGGCAAATGTCTGTAAACGCTGAAGAATCTTGGTCGTTAGAAGTTAGTCTAAATATTGTTATACCACGGTTAATTTTGTCAGTGAGGTTGTTTGGACACCTAAACAAAGAGACAGAAAGAGAGGCTCAGCAGAGAAAAAAATCCCTGCGCAGAGGCCCCTGGTTTAGACGGGGTTAATAGGCTCTCCTACATGTCTGCCAAGTGCAAATATTGACAGTTGCTCTGTCCCCTTGCCTAATGACCTGGTTCATGTCAGATCTCTCTGTCATGTTGCTTGCAGTCAAAAGAGCTAAAACAGCTGCTCTTTGATTACTTACTTGGACATTGAGAAAACCCAGATTGGGGTGAGTGCACTGACACCCCTATTTTGAATGATATCACAGACCAGAGATGGCATAAATAGAATGCATTTCAGTTGCAAGTCAGATGATGTACATTTAAAGTAAAATCCATGTGTTATGTGGGGTATTAAATGTTATTTTGTCTCAGGCAGCGTCAAATTCTTTTTAACAACTTGAATCCGTTTAATAATGCTCACTGCATTTGGTCCTATGAAGGACCACCGTGTATCACTGTTAACAGTTTAAATAGTGTGTCTAATTGTAAAAGTATTAACAGCTTACCTTATTTTGATTCCTTCAAATGTATTATTCCTTCAAGTATACCTAATGGATGGGTCCACAGACCAATATATATACAACCAATTTTATGCAGATTCCAGTGTACTTATGTGTGATTTCTGAATTCAGAGGAAAATTTATATATTCACAAATGTAAATTGCAAAAAGGCTAATTGGCAAGTGTAACTTTTAGGACGGAGGACTATAAAGATGTACACCTATCACACATAAAGAGCACAATTTCATTAAATCGTAACTTTACTGATGAGTCCCGTAATGCAAGACACACAAATGCCTTAGATTGACGGTGGAAATGATACATAAATTGAAGATGTCTATTCCCCAGTCCGCACCACAAAACTTTTTATGAACATTTGTGGCAGGAGGGTGTTTCTTTAAAATCAGGTCTGCTAAATTTAATTTCAGACTCACCATGCCTGGTTAATTATATGTTTCAAAATTAGAAATCAATATGCTACTGCAAAGGAAAAGGTTGAAAATCATAAACATGTGGCGGTGCCTCTTGTTTAATTCCTCACTGAAAGTGTCTGGCAGAAAAAATGTTCCATGAGCACACGAGTCTGTGAATCCTTAAAATGTGTTTTGAAAAAGTCTGAACTGGTGAGATAATTGTTTTTAAGCCGGAAAACACTTAAGATGCCTCAAACTTTGTACAGCTGGTATGTAACTCCTAACACTTAAGTGAAATACTGTTGAATAAATCTAATATACAACTTCACACCTTCTGTAAATTATTGTTTACGATAAATTAATCCACATGCATTTGGGAACAACTGCAAATATATATCTGAAATTGATATAATTAATTTTAATTAGTTGTCCATCCTCCTAAAATCATGCTAAATAAGAATTTGATGTTATCTCAAATGCTGGACTTCAAAAAGAATGTGGATTATTTGGGGTATTTTACATACCCTGTAGTGGCAGATGCAAACAGTGGTAATCATTAGCTAAATTATAAATCGACTAATGAGCCTGTTAACCTCTCAACCTTTCAACCTGGCCACAGAGGGTTTCTGATTGACTAGGGGAGACGAGGCTCTGGGGAGGATGTGTGGGGCATAGATAGGGACGTCTTTTTATAGAGTTGTCTTCAGAAATCTCCCTGTTCACTTCAACGAAATCTGCAATAGTTAAATCAGAACTCAACCTTTTCAAATCCCGTCGACAGTTCACCATTATTCCACTTTATTTTTTGTACAAGCCAGTGTCGAATCCACATCATCAGAAACTAATGATCAGATCCTTGACCTTTTGTCCACCGACAATTTTACAGAAAGTACCTTGTAATAATTCACCTAAAGGCCCTGTGCTAAGTCTACAATTAAAGAATATGACTCATTTTAGTGCGTCAAGATCAAACCTTTCACTGACCTTGCAATGTCCAAGAATTGTCTTCCCCTTGCTGAACAAAAAATAACTCAGAAGCATAGAGAAAAAAAAGTAACATCCTGTCTCTCAGCTTTAGTAGTTATACCACGTCTCTGACATCTTTGACAAAAGTAATGAGTCTTTTAACAGCTCCATTGGCACCTTGAGTGTGTTAACCATCCTAAGGAGAGTGTCTGTAGATGTCACAGTGTCAAGAGACCTGACAGCTCCAAAGTTCATACCATGTTCATTTTTACAAGTTTACTTCCCACCACCACCAGCATTCACCTCATCTATGTCCACAGGCACAACTAATGTCAGCATTAAACCTGACACTCATTGGAAACAGGATTCACGGGAAGAGGTTCTGACTTAGCAAGGAGACGGATGAAGATTTGTTTGTTAAAAAGCCTCTGGTGGAGCAGAGTGGTGAAGTCCAGACTTGATATGGCCTCAAAGCTGTGCATCATCTGAGTGATTCATTTCAAGTAGTGCATATGTCATCATGGATTTTACAAACCCTTCACTTTGCTCAAAATACGCCAGTTGAGCTTGACTATATGAGAACTTATTTAGAAAAAGTACAGCTGATAAAAGACTTGAAAACCAGTTCACATAAGTCTTGAATAACACAAAGCACTCAAACTGCTGATGTGAGAAGTTTTTTTTCCCTCCCAGTCTTCATCTTAACAGCCTGCTGATTCCCAGTGTGTGCTGTGGAAAGACAGAACCTTATGTGATACATCATTACCACTGGTCCCTGTTTCCCACAGCACACCACGCATCGTAAACCTGAGAGAGTGATGAACTTGAACTTCAGTTGAGACAGTTATTCTGATGTAAACACAGTCAAAAGTACTTCAGCATGTTTCCCACAACAAAGACTTGTTAATATTTTGGGTCTATTGTTATTCTACTCTATCCTTTCATTAACAGAAATGCCATTAACCAGTTGCTTCATTTTTCCAGCAGTGTTTTCATCTGCTCAGGTCACAGAATCCATCAAGCCACTGTTCAAAATGAGGGGAGAGTGAAGCTGACAGCGTTTTCTCACCCTATACCATTTGATCAAGATTAAAAAACACAGTTAGGCATGTTAGACAACACAAAGTGAGTAGAAAAAAATAAGTGTTGACACTAGATGACAGGTGAATGCATATGGTTCAGCATTATGCTTTCCTCTTGCTACAAATGGAAGATGAATTGTTGCTTGTTGTTTTTGAGTTCACTCCCATGATTCTGGAAAAGTTTGCCAGTTGACAAATAAAGATCCACATAGGAATGTCAAAGTTAGATAAAAGACGTAAAAATGCTACATGTCTGCTACAATATTGATTGTTTCACAACAGGATGTATGCCAGAAGTCAAGCATTCAGGTCATTTATTTCACCATATACCCGAGAAGAGGTAAAAAGGGGCATGAGCAAAGAGCAGAGAGGGTGGGAATGAGGAGATCTATGAATCTCCAGAATCATAGTCAGCCGCTTTCCGGGTGGAAGCTCAATTCTTGGTGACCTGAAAATGATTTTTCAAAGATTTTAGGTCACAGACCCATCTTTAAAGCTGACTGGTCTTTGATCCAGTGGTTTGCCATGATTAGTCTATGATTAATGTGGAATTGTGTCCTTCATTCATGTGGAGACATCACTCACACACATTCCCAGGCACTTTTCCTCAACCCCAGCTCTGCCTCAGTGGCGTGCTGACAGACCAAATGAGAGACTCGCCCACACACATCTCCAAAATGTTTCACCCTACTGGACAAGAAGCCGACCAATTCTTTTAAAAAAATCAAAGATAAACTTGTTCAGAAACAGGGAAAGAAAAATATGAACCCAAACGCAAAAAGCACATGCCATTGAATGAAAGTCACCTGGGAAAAAATGTATGTAAAACAAATGAGTTACTATCAAGCTTCTGGAAAATTTCACAGAAAATTTACAGTAGTGTTCATTTCATGTCAGACTGGAGTCATCAAAGAATTGATGAAGCAAATAGAACATTAACCTCCAGAATTGTTCAGCAGCCTTTCTAAATGTGATCTTGACCTCTCAAAATTAATTGTCCTTGTCAGAGAAATGGTGATGACTGAGTGATAAATTAGAAATCCAAACATCATCAGAAACAAGAGAAACAGTTCTTAATGAGGGTCTGTGCAGCAGGATTCAAACTGAATGTTAGAAAGTTACTGGTTTCCTACATATTTTATAGCTCGTCACACCGTTTTGTTGGGTGAAACCAGTCTTTCTGTAACCTTCAACTGCTTGATCCCATTCCTTTCACCATGCACACGTGTCAACTCAGGTTTTAAAAAGACAAAGAGAAGCACATATATAAAACACAATGCCATGGGCACTCATGATAACATTTTATCGCGGTGCATTTTCTAAATGATGGAGAAGTTCTAATGCAGATAATACTTCCATCATACAAAGCTGAACTAATTGAATTACTCTGCCTTGTCTCTTCTAATACAGAGCATCTCAGAACTCTCCAAGTTATGGGTCACTCGTTGGTGAAAATGCTTCGCAGGAAAGAATGTGAACTGTTTAACTGAGTGAACTTAATAAGTGGACGTAGTCAGAATAATGTCCCTGTACAGTAAATGTGGGATGACATTAACAACAAAGTGTGTGTGTGTGTGTGTGTGTGTGTGTGTGTGTGTGTGTGTGTGTGTCTGTACGAGGCCTCACTTTGTAGCTGAGAATGTGTGCACGCCATTCAATCATCACATCACAGTTTTTATTTGTTACATTTTACATGGCCAAACAATGCATTTATATCATGTTTCAGGTATTTAAAATAACATCCAAAAACTGTTTTCTTTGGCCCATTTAAAAAGGAGCTAATACTAGATTGATGCCCTGGTTAGGATTTGTACTTCTGACCTGCTTTTCCTTCTATGATAAACTCAATTGTAAAATGTATTAGAATTAGATTTTCATTGCATCAACATATAGTCCGTGGGCCAGAATCTGTACGATGACTTTCCGTTTGAAATTTTGGGGGCAACTTTCTTCCAGTTTAGTTAGATACCTTGGACTTCAGTGATCTCAAAAAGCCAATGTTCCCGCGTTTTCACTTGCACATTAATTAATTACGGCCAATTAAAATTTCGGTAGTTCCACATCTGGCCTATAGGTGGCTAAAACTAAGAAAATCTCCATATTTTCGGTTTTAACCAAGTGACCTTTACCAAAAATACTTTAAAATCATTAAGGTTGATCATTAGAAAAGTTTTTTTTATGCAAATACTGATGGAATCAACATGGAAATGCAATTTAGACCTTTAGTTTCTATTTTCGCTGCCAGAGGGCCCCTGAACCTGAATACTACATATTTTCCACCTTATACAGCCATAGCAAGACAAAAAACAATAATTTAATATGCAAAACCCTTGTTTTTGGTCCAAATAATTTCTTACTAATTTAAATATTGAAAAACTGACACTTCACTTTCCATCATATTGGATTTATTAACTTAATGAGAGAAAAACAACTACTATCACAAGTAAACCTTGGTATAAAAAATTGAATAATATATCATTTTCACTGTCAATAAAAACTAAGGATCCATATTTATGTCCAATATAAAAATCTGAACCTCTCATATTTACAGTTATATTATTTCTATCTTAACCTTTCCTCGCGACATCATACTATTTAAATCCAAACATATCATATTTACATCATATTATTTAAATCCAGACCTCTCATATTTATATCTTTTATATTTTCATCAAAAACTTACAACATATATGAAAAGCATCATAACTCATCATCTGAGTCATCCAAGTCCTCATTATCATTTGAGTATATCCCTTCCACATCATTCTCATTTTCAATCATAGCAGGACAGTTTGCACAGTTGACACATTGGCAGAGGTCACTACATGGCAAATGACCCCTTTTGCATAGACAGATTTGTGTAGTACGTACATTTGTCTTGCACTTGCAAGACATGTCCATTGTGACATCAGATGAAGCTGGAGGATTTACCATCCAACAATAGGAGAGCACTCCATCTTCAAAGGACCAGCCATGGCCTTCTGGGTTAGGGGCGTTTATAAACTGGTCCAAACACCTTCTATAAATTGCTAGCTGGTATGGAGCTCGTTAGAATGTTGTCAAAGACAAACATCATTTGGTGGAAAAGATTGATCTGATTAACAGAGAAGAGAACATTTTAAACCTGGCATCATTAACCCAGTTTTTCTGTCCATAAAAGTGACAGACTAATTCTTAAAGCTGAATGAACAATTTATCATCAACATCCCAGTTTTTCCCAAGAATTTGAAAGCAATTAACAGCTGGCTCTGATTCAAGCATCAGCCTTAAGGCTTTAACTTTTCCTTTCCCTTTAAAAGGCACTTAACATGTCACATCCAGTAAAAGCATGAAGACCAACAAAAGCTAGACCTTTCCTTGGACCATGAAGACTTGCTAGATGAGAAATATTAACAATACGAGTTTTGTTGCCAGTCCCTGTCTTAAAATACATAGTACTCTCAAAACAATGCACACAACCCAAAGCCAAGACCATGATATCAGTGTCTGGGCTCAAGATAACAATATCTTTATATTCCAAATAAGCATGCTTTGCATGAAGTAGAAGTCTGGTATCAGCTTCTTTCACGATGACAGCAAAGAGTGCTTTGGGTTTGCTCGCGTACAACACGTTTACTTGCTATCCCAATTTTTGTATTGTCCGTGTACTTCGAGTAGCACTTCCTATGGTTCCCCAGCTCAGCGGGTCCCGGCGACTCAACTGTGAACTGAGAGAAAGTCTCGGCTATTTCTTTCTCCCTGCCATCCATGTCTATCCAGGAATTGCAACTTTCAATAAATCGCCGCCAACTGGCACCAGAAAATGAAATAATTGGACGTTCTTCGTATTGAAACAAGTGCAAAAAACATTTCACGGGCGCTGCCATATTTAAATAACCGAGCTCTCGCGCTGAGATTCAGCCATCTGATTGGCTGATAAGCAAAACTCGGATCTCGCGATTTCTTAGATTACGGCGAAAAATTATATTTTTAATCGACTATAACTTATTAATGTGCAAGTGAATGGGTGGGAACATTGGTGTTTTAAGATCACTGTAGTCTCTAGCAACTTATCCAAGTGAAAGAAAGTTGCCCCCTAAAAGTTCAAACGGAATTGCTTAAGGAGACGTCGTACAGATTCTGGCCCACGGACTAATACCAATGAATTTTTAAAAACAGAGATCAGCAGAAAATCAGTTCGCAAGCAGAAACTTGAAAAATACCTAATGAGCATAATTTACTGCATTATTCTTGGATTTTAATGTCTGCTTCTCTGTGGATTCTGAAGGCTTGGGGTTATCTAGATTTTTACCTAATAATGTAACTTGCCACTTCCTGAAAACAAAGGCAATTTTCAAATTCCAGAAAATGCATTAAACCATTATTCTGGTAAAAGCATTTTGCAAAATGCAGTTTAAATTGTGTTCACATTTCCATAAACAAATGGTGTCCCAAGCAGAGTTTGTCGCATTGACGAGGGCTTTTTTTTGTATTTACAAAATAAGCTCATGACAGCGTCCATCATAATCATCATTTACAAAGAGCTCAGTGTACTATGATCACACTATTACTTCTTTTAACAGTGAAAAATAAATTCACCTCATTATTGTTATGATTTTCCCTGGGAGTAGCTAAACTGATCCCAGCATTGGCAGTCCTTGAAGCCTTGCTGCTATCCCTGAGCATATGCTTACCATTTACGACAGGACTGAGGAGTTGGCGTAGGACATCCATTTGGCACATGTCTTGATTTTGTATGTTGGATAGTTGGTTCAATAATTTAGCAAAAAAGACTGGAAAAGGAAAAGATCTGTGTAAGACCCAAAAGGATGGAAAAGAGCAGAGCTATCACCACCACTACTCAGACAGAAGGTTGTCCTGAGGAGACCAAAATATTAAGCAAATTTGAGCATTGCATTATTAACACATATGCAACATCTGAGCCATTTGTGTTCGAGTCCATTTATTTTCTATTTCATGTGTATGGTAGTCTTTGCAAGACTAAGTTGGGATTGTTTTAATGTTTCGGGTTGCATCAATCACACTGCAGGAAGTAGGGTAATCTAACTATTCATTTTGCTTATACAGGGTACAAAGGAAAATATAAATGTCTGTGGGGCGCATCCCAATCTCCTGGGTGCTGTCTGATTAAGTCAATAACAGCGGACAACTAAAGTGTTCTTAAAGGGTCCATTCCACAATTATGAGTGCTAAAACGTAATTCAAACGAGGAAAGTATTCCCGTAATGCTTGTCGGACGTTGAAATGAACGAGTTACATAAATTATACATCTGCTTTTGAATGTGCTTTGGCAGTACACCGTGTTTCAGGAGGAAAATGTTGTGATCAGGGAGTGTCTATGCTGAGGTAACGAGGCAAAGTCATTACAGTGGCATGGCTTTGGAGAGGTCTGGTCTAATGGAGATTTGAAAAGGAGTACCAGGCAGACAGGCGACTGCAGTAAATGGTACTGAGAGACCACAGAATGAGCATTAACGACAGAACAGCCTGGATTGGTTAGAGGGCACTACTCTCTTCGTGCCTCTTCTCCAGGGAATCTCTGGTTACAACAAACGGATTTCACTGCGGTGATGCAACTTCCAGTCTTTGCAGTTTCTTTTTCCCCTCTCAAAAACATGTTTTCACAAGCTTTTCATATTCACATAACAAAATTCAATCACAATCAGGGAAATTCTAAAAAATAGTTTTGACAGTGTTATTGCTATTAAATTTAAATAAAACCTGAGGAACTTTAAAGCTATGCTCAAAAGGAGTGTCATATGATGAGCAATAATCTCACAAAAAATACAAAGAACTACAACAATTTTGCTAAAGATTGTTCGTCAAATTTGAGTGAGTTTGGCTTTTGTGCATTTTGGCAAATGCTATCTGAAGTCTCAATAGTTAATTCAACAAGAATATTTGAAGAAGAGTTTCATCATACTGTGTGTTTTGGCAAACTGTTTTCCATTGCCGCAGAGCATTTACAAGTCTGAGGTGTCGACATACAGTAGCTACATGTCAGAATCTGACAGCAAATAATACAGCAATTAGATATGACCTGACAGGCCATCAGTGTGTGGATGTGTATATGTGTGTGTGTGTTTTGTGAAAATAACTAGTTTACAGAAACTTCTGCTTTACTGGTAAGTATCATTTCGGTAAAGATACATTATCCAAATTGGTTTCAAACCAAATTTACAGGCCCTTTTGAAGGGGGATTAGATTTGGATTAGCTATGTCAGCACGTACATGTCAACCCAGAGTCTACTGTCTCAGATTAATGCTTGCCCTTCCTTTCGGATTAGGATTAAGTTTGAGACAATGGAATTAAAAAAGAATAGGGTCAGAGCAGAGGGCAATTGTCTTATTATCCTCTAGAAAAAAGTGTATCTGAGAATAATTATCTTCTCTTTATTGTCTCTCTGGTTCGGATACTCTGTGGACTTCACATGCCTTTATTGGAAATGCCAACCTATTAAATATGATAATGGAATAATTTTTAATTGACTGAATGGAGTTAATTACTTAACACAAATTCATTTCAGACTTTGGTCGTTCTCATTGAACACGTCTTTCCAGGAACTCCAGCTTCCTCCCACCTTCCAAAGCAGAGATGTTAGGTGCTGATCCTAAATTGACACTGGAAGTGGACGTTACCTTGCATGCTTCTTTGTCTCTGTTGATTCTGGGAGGCCCTCCTTTCAATCCTGACCTGATCTCTAAACAAGTACAAAAACTTGTTTACCAAAGAACGAGGATTAATAATTCATGCTGGGTCCCAAATCAAGGTGCGTCAGTATTAATGCTATGGTGGTAAATTGTGGCATGTTGGGCTGTTTGACATGTTTAAATTGTTTACAGGAGTAAATGTGAGCATAATAATTGACTGAACTGTGTCTTATACTGCACAGCATCTATCTTGGTTAATGTCAGTCGGGGTAACCTCTGTTCTCCTGACCTTTTGAATATAAAGTGGGAATAGTTAATCGGCAGTTGGTGCAGACTGTGGCATACAGCACACAACTGATTTATTTTTGGCTCAGAGCCCGACTGGCACCTTTGCTCCTGTTATTCCCAGTATTGTCATTCCGTCAGCTGTCATGTTCTGATGCTAAAATCTTTGCAAGTTGATTTTGTAGAGATTTATCTAAATCACTCACTTTCAACACCCATTCAAAATAAAGTGAAATACAGAAGGAATTAATTATTTTCCATTGTTATTAACACATTTGTTAATTCCCGCATGGCTGACATGCTGAAAAAAGTCAGGAGTTCATTCCACTAAAACCTTCCAAATGACCCATTTCTGCGCATAGTTTTTTCCAACCAAACATTCTGCTTTTCTGAGGTAGTTTACTGTCGTCCAATTTCATTCGGCAGCTTGGATTCTTTTCCCCAGTGATAGCTGTCAAGTGGATGTTTAAAGTCAGTCAGTTCTCTGTGCTGCCAGGTGTCTATTTTCCTTATCTTCCCAACCTTCAAACAACAGCAGCCTCCCTTACAACAGCCTGGAGGGATGAATGCTAACAGCACATCCCCAGCTGGGAGCTGAGCAATTACAGCACTCCTCCTCTACCCCTTTAATTGCATAGGGACTCGGTTCCTGGGTGATCAGACAGCCCGCCTGCCACCAGGGAGACTAGTTTCATCACCTCTGGCAGCCTCAGGTAAATGAGGGTGTTTTGGCAGAGAGTTAAATAAAGGTTGTTTGTTAATAGTATGAGGTGATTCATATCTCTCCCAAAGCATCACCTCTGGCTTTTCTGTGTGATGGATGGAACAGATTGCTTGTAGAAAGTTCAAGTAACTCAATACAGTAAATCACAAGGCACAGAAATCCCAATGACGTAACATTTTTAATATTGTGTTAGGTATTTCTAGAGTAAAAGTGAATTTGTGCTTCAAAGTGTACTGCTGTGTGTGTAAGTACTTCATGGCTTCCTCACCCAGTGAAAAAAAATGAGGACTTCTCGGACTCTGTCCCTTCTCCCCAGATGTAAAACTTCAATATGTGCTCATTGAGGCCATGGTAATAACACCCTGTCGGTGTTGACACTGGGAGGCTGAGACAGCTAAAAGTACTTAACAATGCTGTGCTAATTAGCTCAACAATGTACAAAATGGTAAATTAGACACTGCTTCTACCTCTGCCTGCAGGGATCCTGACGTGCAAACTGAGCATGTAGGTAATGGGAGGATTGTGAATTAGAATTTGAATTGGAAAAAAGGGAATGTGCCATTCAGCCTCAAGAAAAGTATCTTTTTTTTTTCTCCTCATATTTACAAGTCATATATCAAACAAGGGGGTACATTATTTGAATTTTGAAAAACATATTTATTTTTTATTTTAAAAAACAAAACACAGGACTCCACATTTGATCTGTGTCTCAATTAAACCTGCTTCATTTCAATGCTGGTACAATAAATCAATAAAAAAACACCAAAAATAGTGCTCCCACAAGAATCTTGCTGCCGCACATTGTAGCTGAATTATAATAAAATGGATGAGTGATTTGTGTTTATCAAGGCTGAATAAAACTCAACCATAAATTAAAACTTACTGTAGGAATTTCGAGGGGGGGGACCAATTCTAGTTCTCCTCGGGTGTCAGTAAAAGTTCAAAAGGAGATGCTTATTTCTACTAATGTGTTTTGAAAAACAGAGAGAATTATGAGATGGAGGGAAAAAGCTGCACAGAGTGATCAATGCAAGTTATTTCAGTAGAGATCAATAAATGTCATGGACTCATATAACTTTCTGAAAATCATTTTCTGTTTAGGCATTATGAAGCCTGTGCAGCAGCTCTATGGAAAACTGATAATAACATCCCCAACAGCACGATGGCTGGACTCCTCTTGGGACAATAATAAAAATGGTGGTTAAGTAAGAAAATTGCAGGGCCCTTATATTAACTTGAATTTGCCTCATGGGTCAACCGTGAACGCACGGGCACTGACGGATCAATGTGATCTAGATCCTCAAGAGATCACAGCAATGCCATCACTCAGGTCTAACTGACATGATGAGGAGCTATTGCTCTATTGATCCACCTGTGTGTGTTACGCTGGATCAGCTGGGGCCTTTATCGACCTGTCTAAGTGGGTCCACAGTCCACGGTGGGTCTGGCAAATGTTAAGAGGATATTACCCGTTTGTTGTGGATGTGGATTTCAATTGGCCTCAGGTGAAACATAATCCAAAAAAGGATATATATATTTATTTTTTTTAAATAACATTGACCATGTTCATAATACATGTAAAAAAAAAAAAAGATTGTTCTTAGAAAAATCATCAAGTGTGACATGGAAACCAGACCATGAGACAACCTGGCCAAGCCTTTTAGTGAGTAAATATCATAACAATAAATTATAATAAAATAGACCTCTGAGCTTTTTAGACCACCAAATACTGTACAGACACTATAGAACAATATAACCTGAATGATACTATTTTAAAAAGTCCAGGCAGGAGCTCACCCTGAGTCTGTCTCTTAATCCCAGCCAAAATCATGACCAGTCATCTTGTAAAACTTACTGTTAAATGGTTTATAAAAGTCCCTTAGCCTCTGCACAACCTCTGGGTCAATGTTGGGATGGGTCCTGCCTTTGGTTTTGCCCAAGCAGTGTGGCTTGCTGTTTCCCTCTGGTCTCTTAAGACAGGGGAAGCCTTTTGCTGGGTTAAAGTGGAAATACTTCTCCGTGACTATCCTCTTGAGTCCAAGAAAATCTTGGACACGAGCCACCTCACCTGCAGGGTCAGTAATGAGACGCTCTCCGCTAACAAACAGCAGCTGCTCCATGGAGAAGAACTGAAGCCAACGCTCCAGGTGCTTGGCATATATGCCAATTTGAACAGCACTCCATGTAGTGTCAATTAGACCTGCTGACATGTTCTTGAAAGTCAGGCTCTCAAAAGATGGGATGTCTGGCTTCTTGGAGCGCGTCTGAGTGTAGTCTGAGATGGCTCGTGTGACAGGGTCCCGAACCACTACAATCAGCTTGGTGTCTTTGGACATGGAGTAGATCCGAGCTGGAACTTCCCTTGTAACATAGTAGCTGGGGGTCTTCTCCATGGTCAGCTGGCCCTCTGATGACTTGGGCATCAACTCCCTGTGGAGAACAAAACATGGAGTTTTAAGTTTTCATGCACATGGCATGTTGCTCATGTAAAGGTTTTCCGAATAATCTCGTAGCACAAATAGCTTGAAAGCTTTATATCCATAACTGCACATTCCTCTTGAACCTGGATGCATCTGGTTGATCGCGCTATAGCCTGTTAACTGCATCCCTCGCTGGATAATAGCTAGTGAGCCACAGGGTATTAAGAGTAAGCCAACTAGGGCATTAAAAGCTGCTTGACTACCTTACAAACTAACTCGGTGTCTGGCTCGTGTCTGGAGAGACGGAAAGATGAGCGTGTGGCCCAAAGAATGACAGCAAATACAATGCTTTTTGTGCAGGAAGAAAATGAATTACAGAAGATGTGCATATAGTCTCAACTTTCCTGAACAGCTGGGTAAAGGCAAAGAGTAATTCATTTTGTGCAAAGACAGTTTCACAGAGATGCAAATGCAGTCCATCCCAAAAAGAAACAATGCACAGCTTAACTCAACTTCGAAATCCTCCAAGAATTTTTAATAGTTGTCAAAATTTCCATTCTGTTTTTGCTCCCAATCGTTGAGAGGCTTGTTTATTAAATCTAGTAAAAATACAGTCGAACGTGCTTATGACTGTGACTGTGAATACTTCACGTTATGCCTTTTGAAATCAAACTGATGATATTAAAATCCACCCGATTTATTCACCAATTAAAGTAAACTAGCATTTGGAGCTCCCTTAGGATATGAGATCTCATGCTAATTTGACAAATATCTTTAATCGATATAACAGGGTGGCAATATTTCTTTCCTTCCTCGATGGAATAAACAACATATGATGAGAAGGTATGTTTCCACGATCATCAGCTCACAACACACCTCATGTCAGTTTACAGCTGTCAAAATGTTAATCCTCGATAATTCAAGCACTTGGCACTAAGGTATTGATAGCAAGTGGTTGATCTAAATCAAAGATCGGGAAAACAGAGGAGCCATTGTCATTAAGGTGATTATCACCATTTCCAACAATCTGGTGGGCTGCACAAACACACCATTTCTATATCCCTCTCCAAGTCTTACAGCTTTCATCTTTTCAAATTTATGTGGCAGAAACAATCAGGGAATTGTCTGCAAGACTTTCATGTGCTGAACACCTACAAATGTGAAAACCTAAAAGTTTCATCTGTAAATCAACCATGCATAGGAATGAGCATCAGGACAATGAAAATGTCTGTTCTCAGAAACTAAATCACTTAAACATTTGCGTATCCATAAAGTTTACAATTTAATTTTTCTTTAAAGTAGCTCAAATTAATTCAACACTCTGAAAACGGTTGCACTCAAGATAATAAAGCAGGTTTGTCTCTAAAGACGTTTGTTCTCATAGACAGGCCTCCTCTGACACTACACCTTCCCTCAGGAGAGCAGCTGGAATGAGGAAATATCAGCAGAAAGCAGAGGTAAAGACTGTTAACAGAACTAAATAAAGGAAGGAGTAAAGGAATCCTATTCAGAGCCAGTTGCACTGTTGGAGGATGGAAATGTGAAGGTCAGTTCCTGTAGTCGACGCAGCTGCCATTTCAGATACCGCCAACGTTTTTCTTCCTCCTACAAGCTGATGTGTAGCTCGTCGTAAAAATTTGTGTTTTGTCTACCAGGCATTCAGGTGTGCCCATTAAAGTGGCTGCTGGCACGGCAGAATGTGAAACTTTGTTTACATTCACTCTTATCAAGGAGCAGGTTCAAAGGTAGACATTTACAATGTCAGAACATGCAGTTCCGTGCGTACGCTCTCTGGATTATGCCCCAGCAACCAGTTCACCAAAGTGAGGCTGAGAGAAAAAACTAAAGCAGGAAAACTGTGGCAAGTTTTTTTTGTATCCTACAGTATTCTGCTTGAGTGACTCTAATTGGCATCTATATTTCAAATTTTTAGACCCTTGCGACAAGGGGCAGTTCCAGAAAAAGCTTCGGCATTATCTAACGTTATGATGTGTTCTTATCTTACCCTGCAGCACTGAGAGGGGTGAGCTACTGTGGGAATCATCCCTCTTCTCAAAGGCAGGATGAGAGGTGCTGGTATGCAGCCACTTGGAATAATCAGACCATCTTACTGTGAGACAAGTTCCAGACAGAAATTAAAAAGGAAAACATCTTTAGGGAAGGTGTTCTGTGGCTATTACGGCCAGTCTTATCAGTCAGGGAAAGTCATGATCCAAGCGCTACAGGAACGGTCTTCTTTGATGATACTAAACAGTCAGTCATTTGGCAGCACTGCAATAAAATATGTATTTTCAGATAGTCCATCACACTGAAAATAACTCGTCTGTTGAGTGGAAACAAGTCTATTGTTAGGGGAAGAGAGTTGAAAGCAGGGTGTAAGGTGTGGGAACCAGTCTGCCAACAACAGCATACCTGAGTAAACACATACCAATTCTAATAGGTGTTTAGGATTTTAGTTTTTCATTTGACTTCAACGTCAGATTGCTGCAGAGTTTGTGCCACAGCTGTCATGTCGTCCTCAGAGCAGAGTACACACACTATGCAACTACATGCAGCAGAAAAAACAGAACATCTGTGACTGGGGCAACTGGTTTGCTTCATATATACATCTCACTGCCCAGCTAAAATTCCTCAAGCTAAATACAAAATGTAAATGTTTTAGCTGTACATAATTCCCCTTTGTTCATATTTTTATCGCAGTATTTGTTTTCTATTCCTGTTTGTCCAGAGATGTTCTCTGATGTTCTCCTGTCATTTTCTTACACCTGCCATTAAAGGTTGACGTGTCAGAGACGGTCCATAACAGCTTGTTATCATCACACATTCTTGGCTATATTCTCAAAGGCCAAATTACCAAATGAATCTGGTATATTAATAAGGGAATAAAAGTATTGTACTAATACATTTCCCAAATAAGCAAATATCTGCCTGAAAAGAGATTGCTGCAGCATGAAATGCAAAGAGTTTCACAACTAGGCATTTTAAAAGAATATTAAACTTCACAGCCGAGGAAATTCAAGATTAGCCTTATGTTGTTCATCTATGATGTGTTTTGTAAATGGTGCCACAGCATAGGTTGTAAAGTTCTCCACTGGTGATGTAATTTCCATTTAATTAAACATACATGCAGTGCAAGTATGACTTATGCAGTGGTTTGAAACCATTAGGTAAATTCCCACAGAGGCGTGCAGGTATGAGAAGATAGGCCAAAGCAAACAGCACTTCAAAGAAGCCGAACTGGGATGACTGAGGCTGACTGCATCTTTCTCGAGATGCCCTAACTTTCAGTCAGGGGCTCTCTGCAGTCGAGAGAAAGACAGCTGCAGGAAACAGACAATTCTCTCTGAAGATACAACAAAAGGGAGAGAGGAGGCAGGCAACAACTCAGGGGAATAAAATGGAGTGAGATTGTTTGTTTGACTGTTTCTAAAGTGCTGTAATATGTACTGTGGTTTTAGAAATTGCTTCACTATAAAGCCCGGTAGATAGTTGAAATAGTGCAGAGAGGTGCATGTAACCATCCCCGACCAACTAGAGAACTTATTCTGATAATATGAGTAGAAATTCGGTTCATCAGAAAACCGAATCTGAAAGAATATGATATTCTCAAAGTGTCATGCAATATATAGAACCTAGATCCATTTTAGACAACAGCATGCTTGTGTGAATGGCCTCTTTGAAACGTCTCATTATGAAGACACTTTCCAATTCTTTTCCTGTCAGTTTGCTGCTGACGCAGTATTTTAAAATCCCTTCATCGAGAGCTCTCTCAATCCCTCTGTGTCTTTGCAGCCAAAAGTGTTGAGTAGGCAAAAAGCCACAACTGGACTCAAACTAACCTGACTCAACTTTTCACTCAGTGCTCTCTGAGACGCAGCTTTGAGGCTAGAAAGCTTCGGCAGAGAGTTGGAGTCTTTTTTTAGGCAAGTTCCAGAGAGAGTGCTTTTTCTGATGAACTCCTGCTGGGCTTCGTCAAAGGGCACTTTCACCCTTGTGAGCACATTTGCATACAAAGTGAAGGCAGAGAAAACACGTTTCACACTAATTGTCTGCTCTTTTATTGTCCGGGTTAATGCAGTCCTCAGGGGTTCTCCACTATCCCTTTTCATTGAGTGCTATAGCGCAAGAGTAAGAAAGAGCTCACTTTAAATTTACTGCCCTCTATCTGTCACTGGCCTGCAGTAAGCTCCCCTGAGGCTGTGAGGAGGATTAGGCTGTCTTCTTTGACATCCTCAGTGGGTTTGTAACAAAGCTCTTCATTATTCTACATGTGGAACCTCAAGAGGAAAAACATGATTACAGCAATTAAGTCACTTCTACTGTATGGGGAGCAGAGCACCTTGATCTGAGCCTGTATTCGCTGAATGACTAGTTAATCTGTCTAAAAAAAGACACAAAGGAGGACGTTAGAAGCATGAGATAGAATCGTGCTGTAGCAGAAGACAGAAGGGGCAGGGGAGGAAGACGTTCCCACGGCTTTTGGGAGTTGCCTCCTGTGCTCTTTGTAAGGAAGCGTGCACAATTGTCTGTCTGCCTCTCTTTTCCTTCTGAGGGGTGAAAACATGCTATATTGTGGCTGGCGTCCTGCTGTTGGGGGGCCTCTTCTCCTTGTGGGCTCCAGAGGGATGTACACAGCAATCGCAGCAGACAAATGGCCTCGGCACAACTCAATGCCACCACAGGGGCGCAAAAGCCCACCCAGCTGACTGCTCCTCTCCCCAAAAGACTGCTTATCATTATTTCGGGGGAAATGAAGGGAAACATATGGGCGAACAAATCTCGGACACCTACGCCTGGCTACATACTATTGATCAAAGGGACAAGGGACTGCTTAATGAAATGTCTGGGTGTTGCCGACACCTTAAAGTCAGAAAAGGGTTTTCTGAGCCACAGCCGGACTGTCAAAGCCTGACTTGATGTAATGTGTTCACCGTCATGGGGTCAGTTTGCATCGACCTGGTCTCACTGTGCAACTAGAACCAAATAGTTTTTAAAAAACATTTCTGAAAGTTATTTGCTGTGTTCTCAGTGCCTAATAGCTTGGACCCAAAGAGACACATAACCTGAGAGTCCCGCAAATGCTTCTTTAAGTGATGTAACTTTAAATTCAGTACATCTGTCATAACAGCTTCTTGTTCTTTAAAGAGATCTTTCATTTTCATTTGTTTCCTGCTTGTGCTACATGTAACCGGGAGCCTTAATGAGTGCAACGGGTAGAAAGTCTTCTTAGCACCGGACCATCTCAGGACCGTTTTAATCTATTTTGGTTGTCCAGTCAGTAGCGATGGACAAAAGACCTCTTCTTAGACTGATCATCCAAAAATATCCTGAACCTGTCCGGAAATTTTTAAGGAGCTTAAGCAAGAAGTCCTTTGATCCATGCTTCGTTTCCCCCATTGTTGCATTATGAAGGCAGCTTTGAAACAGTGTCTAGATCTTTTGACATTTCCTGTTAATCCCTCAGCCCAGTCAAACGGACACCTGAAGCAGCAGCATCTTTTCATATCGCTTATCAACAATGGGGACTAACGATTGCTGGCAACACTTTTGGTGCATGAAATTTTCTCTCCGGAAATGTACTGCATTTGTGATTCAGTTTCTGTGAGAGTGGTAAGTTGTGTAATTGTGCAGCTGAGTCAATAGCAAGGTGCTTGTGTACTGAGATGCAGTACAAGGACAACCGTTGCCATGACACAGAATTAAAATGTAACATTACACAATACTGAACGTGTAAGCAACAAAGATTGAAGATACCTTCTTTTGACGTGCCTATTTGAATTGAGTATCTAAACTAATCAAAGCAACTCAATCAAAACCCCTGAAACCTCATACCTCCAGGCTCCTCAAGGTTGACAATATTATGTAACTTGCTCATTTCCAACCATAAAGGTATGTTTTTCTTTTAAAAGCACTCAGCTCAAATGGTTTATCTGCTTTATTATTTTTTTTCTTTTCACCTTTCAGGAGAAGCATGGAAAATCAAGTTCAACAATGTAAATCAGGTACCCCTTTGTAAATGAACAAAACTGAGAAAGTTTTGGAACATATCAAGGCAGAGAGGAAAAAAGAGTTTTCAAATAGATCTATCTATAATTATATAAAATAAATAAATAAATAAATAAATAAATAAATAGTTTTATAAAAAATATATATATATATATATATATATATATATATATATATATATATATATATATGTATTCCACCTGTTGGAATACAAATTATTTCAACAGGTGGAATAATAGCCTATAGGGCAGTATGTACAGGTTTTACAAAATGACAAACGTTTCCAGGCAGTCATAATGAGCCTTGATGACAGATAAATACTTGACGCACTCTCTGACTAGAAGAATTCTGCATATATTTCCTGGTAGTTTTAGCTAACATTAGTGTGTGTGTGTGACAACATCCTTTTGTGGGCAGCGTACCTGTACCACTCCAGTCCCTTCTCATAGTTCCGATCGAAGAAGTGCGGCTCCGCTCCCACCGCCCGGACGTCTGGGTGCAGTCTCAGAAACTCCAGCAGCGCCCGGGTTCCTCCTTTCTTTACCCCGATGATGATCGCCTGGGGCAGCTTTTTACTCTCCGTCTCATTGAGAAAACTTGACATGACATTATCATCCAGCGACTTTGCCTCGCCTCTCATTTCATCCCAGTCGTCTCCCCTGCTGTCCACCTCGTTCTCGTTGTTCAGTAAGTCCCTGGACGCCCCTAAAGATGACTTTAGATGGTCAACTTCAGCATCGTTTTCGTGCCTGTTCAGAGAGCCGTACAGCAGGTTCGGCGAGGTCGAACAGTAGCCAACGCAGCAGTAGATCATGTACACCCAAAGGGACAGCATTATGCAAAACACAAAGAGTTTGTTCCTCACGTGGGATGATGGCACAACATGTAAACTGTGCAAAATCAAGCTGTATTCCATAGGAACACCGTGGAAAAAAGTTACAATCCTATTCTAAGGCATTTTGATCGAGTTGCTTGCCTCACACCTCAGTCATGGTTTCATTCCCGGACAGTCGTTGCGCAATTTCACAAAAACGCAAATTTTAGCCAGAATGGGGAAAGAAATCATGTAAATGCGATGCGATGGACTGTGTTCACCTCCCACCGGAGGTCGGTTTGAAAAGTCAGTGTTTTAGTCCTTACTTGCAGCAAAAATCAGAAAAATGGTTCTGAAGATGTCATCGGGTGAGCCTCGCGAACGAGAACTAACGCGTCCTCCCATCACTGTCTCTGAGCGTGTGAGCGCTCCTAGAGAGAGCCTCCAACTTATCTCCTCTGCACAAGAGCGTCAGGCTTGAAATCATCTGGAAAGATGACTTCCACTCAAGCCTTTCAGAATAAAACTGTTGAGCTTTGCCTATCTGATGGAGCAAGACTAAGAGGAAGATGATACATATCTCATGCATTCTTTTCTTTTCTTTTTTCATTATTAGTATCCATGTTTTATGCATCTTCATTGGGCTCATTTGAACAGTTATTCTCAGGATCCTAGGTTTAATATGTCAAGATCAGAGGGGAAATGTCTTGTGAAATGACGAACACGTGCTAAATTGAGTTATGTTGTTTTACTCAGGCAGGCATCACAGACACCAGCTGTTAGTCAAAACACAAGTCTACACACCAGCTACAAACCTGCAGGTCCGGGCATGCCAACTGTCCACTCACCCAGTAAAGTTTGATGCTTTATTTTGAAAAATGTGCAGTAAGTTCCTGTCTCTGTCAGCCCTCCTTTGACCTGTTTTTACGCTGATCGTCAGAAACTTCGGAGAGTGTCAGAGCAGCTGATCAGACGTTATGATCAGACTTCAGCCTCTCACGTCAAACTGTCGAGAAACGTTACAAAGTTCATTTATGACAAATGGTCAAATCAGACTTGGTCAATTCAGTGGTGCTTTGAAGGAAAATAAACTGAAATGAACTTGTTAACCAGTCTTTTTATTTTAAGAATACAAAAGAAAAGCAACTGGACTTAAACTCTAAGGATGGATTACCATGAACCTTACCCAGCATAATGCTTTTCTGCATAATCTATTTATTATATAATTCGTTTGAAAAAAAAAAGATACCTTCATGTTGTAGCAAACAGTTAAACACTTTACATAAATTACCTATTGCATAGTTTAAGAAATACCATACATATTTGGCTCGAGTAAACAACTGTGATCATTGAGACACAGAACGGGTGCCACACATCACCTGTTTACACCACAGAGCTGTTGACGCTATCAGATGACTGATTGAGTGGGTGAGAGTTAATTGGCCTTGCAATCATCTCTAATTGCCTTGTAATTTCCCCAAATGTTAACATGCAGTCCGCGATAAACAAATATTATCAGTGGATTCTTAGCCTCCATAAACGTGAATCATTTACCTGCAGAGGGCTTGTGGGTCCTGCGAGTTTCACTTCTGCCGAGTGTGTTCTGCTGATCATTTTCAAATGCTCCAAAAAAAGTTTGTTGGTTGGTGGGCTCTGACACCTCCTGTTGGTGCGGGGTCAAAGGCCCCCCAGTCCTGTTACACCCCTGAGCTAGCAGGAGATTAGCAGGATTACGCCGGAGCTGCCATGTTACTAAGAGTTCCACCAGAGACAGCCCTGCCCCCTTCATCTAAGCCCCTTATCTCATCTCTGTCAGACACTGCTATATATGATACTGCCTGTGTGTATGTATATGTCCTAATCCTAATAGTTGCATTTTCACAGTGCACGGGCAAAAAATAGCACATTAAGAAAACTGTGTGCATCGGCGGATTGGGTTGGCCATATGCAGCCATGGCTTGCCTTCTCTCTACAGAGCATGTTTGCCTTTGCACTGTGTGCACAAGTCTCTGAGTTGAAGTTGCGTAAGCGTTTAAGTATAATAAAGAACCGTTTTATACAATTGTTTTTAATGGCCTCATATTTCTCTCACTAATGTTGCTGCCTTTTTGCCTTTTTTCAGGGCGGATTTTTAGTCTTAGACTCAGACTAGACTGACAAACTTCAAAGTGCCGCGGTCATGGGTCACACACAATGACACCTGAGGGAGGATACACAAAAACTTCCACAAACACACTCGAGGCACTGCAGAGAACACGTTTTTTTTTCTCTGAGTTTCATGAAGGTGTTCTTGTCCTAATTTGTTCCATCTGTTGTGCTCCACAGTGTACACACACTCAAACACATGCAAACACACACAAACACACTCTGCCCTCTGTGTCATCTCACAAGAGCTCAGCAGAAGTTAACCGGACACACTAAATGTGGTGCTTGACTTGCTCTACACATCCGCAGAACCATTACATAAACCCTGTGAACACACTCTGCAGCCTAAACAGATGGCATAAACACAACCCAGTGTATACATGGAAGTCCGATAGTCTAATAAAAATCAGCAGTGGGAGACAGACTGATCCTGAATATCAGTATAAACACATTTAAACTCATCTAACCTTTCTTCCTTTAGGTTGTACGTCTTACTCTCAAGTTAATGTGAAATGCTTAAAAATAGGCTTGTTTAACATTCTTATCAAACTGCTGCGGACTGTGGTTGAAACAGCTGAAGCTGAGTTTAAGACTTTCACCAACAGCCAGCATGATGGTGTCTCTTTCAGCCTGTTGTGGCGTGTCACTTTATCCAAACAGCATGTTTCCAAAATGCTTCAACATTCCTCTTGTTGTATGGGATAGCAGGTGGAAATGAAAGCCACCTGACTTCCTGTGTGTCCCACTGTACATAAAAAGAGCAGACTTAACTTCTGTGGCAGCCTCTCATGCGAGAAGACAGTCAAATATACAAGTGAGCATAAACACACATCAAGAGGCACTGACGTCATTGTAAGAGACCTGCAGATGTCACAGATCTGAGCCAGTTAGAGGATAAAGTTGACTGATGGATGATCTCAGCCTCCGGTGTGTCCCAGAAAGAACTAATGCAAACAACAGCAGGAACAGCTGAGGCCTTAATACATGCAAAGCCTCTGGTCTAATGACGGAGTTATTAGGTGAGCTGAGAGCCAGATCAAGACTCCTCTGACTCCATTAGTCCTCCTTTAAGTTCTTCAAACTCCAGTTAAGGCCCGTTAAGATGTGTGTAAAGTATCCGAAGCCCAGCTAGAGACCATCTTATCTTCTCTAAAGGAATAACCCTAAATAGAGCGGATATCCCTACTTGATCCACTGAAAAAGTCTTATCCCTCACTCATGTTCCGCTGAACACAGAGGAAGCTCTTTGGCAGGTTAGAAAGCTCAAACTGAATCTTGCATGAGTTAAAAATCCCTTTATGCTGTTTTCGTCTTTTCCAGCTCAGTGTGTACATTAGATGGCGGTTCACATACTTTCATGTTGGAGAATGAGAAGGCCAATGTAAGTGTGGCTCAAAAGTTCCTCTTGAAGCATTTATCAACACATATTAAGTCATCCATAATTACCCAACTCTGTTATTGCCTGTTTGTTTTGTTCATTTTTACTCTTTCGCAATATTTGCTCTACTAAAACATTTAGATTTTTTTCTGTTCTCAAACAGACATCAACAAGCACTTAGAAAAGGGGAAAAAACACTTTTTCCTTTTTTTTTTGTTCTCTCAGAAGTTGATACAAAAGAAATGGCACAGGATCCTTTCGTATATTTATGCAGTATCCAGATGGTTCTCAAAGTTTGAGCTCAAGGTTGCAGTATTTGCTAGAGATTTAGCTTTATCACCTCATTTTAAAGTGCAACTCAATTTAGATTGGGCAGATCGGCCCTAAAGGAGGAAATAAATATTGAAGGTGCAGTCTCTTCAAACAATTTTATGTCTATAAATAAGACATTTAGAATATAAAAAGACATTTTAACCCTCAGGAAAACTGCTACCGCTTTCAGTCCTGGCAGCCTGTCCGGGATGTGATCCACCTATCCCAGCAGTGACAGCTGGGATAGGCTCCAGCTGAGCACTGACGTGGATTAAGCAGGTACAGAGAATCAATCAATTACTTTTATCTTGTATTTATTTATATATATATAATATTATTTCATATGATATGCTATATTCATTGTATATTGGTGAGTTTTCAAGTACAAAAAATCTTTCTTTAAAAATGTTCTATTTAAAAGGATGGTCACATCTAGTTATGAGCAACAGAGTGAAAAAAACTCTGCCTCGCAGCTCTGTATAACTAAAACAAAAAGGCTGGAAAATTTAAACCTCACCTAATCTCACTTTTATTTACCATGAGGAGCCCTATAGCCCTCTAATCTGAAACAGGTGTAGTTTTTCAGACCCTATGCAATTCTTTTAATATGATATTCCCAGATAAAGACTTCAAACATGACCTTAGACCGTTTCTCATAACAGATCCACCAGTCGAAGAGCACAATTGCCTGATGATATTCATGAGATTGCCGTGAATACTCAAGATATCCGAACATCTAAGGTCTGCTCACTGGATGTCCCATTGGGGGCATATCCTGGATGAAAACGCAGGCCATTATTCAAGCTGAGAACAGGTGTTTTCATCAAAGATGGCTGCATCATTATGGTCCCTCAGGGAATGTGAGAAATATCAAAGCATGGGAATTTATGATATGGACTTAAAAAGGAAGCCAACTGATATTCCAGCTTGCGAAGCCAGTTCTAGACTCATAATGTAAAGTAAGAAAGGATTATTTAAATCCAGCATGAATTAAAGAGTGTCCAAATGCAAAGAAGGTGAACACACTGTGGTGTAGCTTCCTTCACTTTTGTGTCTGTTTTTTTCTTTTATTCTTTGCAGACACACAGTGTCTGTCTGCCTGCATTGTTCAGACATTACAAGAAGTCGAAGATGTGGCCAAGACTATTATTTTTTTGGTTCAGTCTCAGTGGAATCCTTCTAAAGACACATTATCCTGAAAATTTCCACCACTTCTTCCTGAGCTTTTGTTTCCACATTCCTGACATGCTTCATCTCTCACTCCTCTTTCATCTCCCTCATCTCTCCAGATTAGAGCTACACATGGTTTACACTTTTCTGCTCCATGTTTTGAGTTTCTCGTGCAAATCCCGAAATTCTGGGTGGAAGACACTTTATCTAAAGTCACTGGTCCTGTGATCTGGGCTGAGCCAAACAAGGTTGCGCCCATAACTTTCAAAGTGCTCCTCTATCATCAAAGGCAGAGAGTGAATAGGTCATTCATGGGAGGGCAGAGGGATCAGGCACCACGCAACCAAGTTCTGTCAGATGGATTTTGAACATGATTCCTATCTACAAGGCCATAGGAAATTACTATTTTTTTCCTCGCAAACAACTAAAGCAAAAACTGTAATCTACTGTGAAAAACCAAGCACTGTTTGTCAATGAGGTTGTATTAACTTTAGTTGATGGATATGCCAATTTAAAAAAGCTGGCTTCATCTGAGAAGTTAATCATGCCTTAAGGTGCGTATCCATGCTTCCTCTGCTCTGATTGAGGTAGCAAATATAGTAAAACACTTATATGCAGACTGCTTACATAAACCAGGAACAATTAGAAAACACCGTTTTTTTCACACTAATTCATAAGGTTACAAAAAAGAAAAGATGTTGTTGTCGTGCTGTCAAACTTGACTTCGCTGTTGGGAGCTGAGCAGCTGAAATGAAGTAAAGCTGGTTTGTGGATAAGTGGCCGATCCTTTCCAGGAGCAAACAAGACAAATGTGATAAGAGGCTGACTGTAAAATTACAGACTCCGGGCAGGCCTTAAAGAGTTCAGCTGAGGGCTGAGAGGAATAAGGTCAGTTCATTACTAAGCTTTTACACTGCGGGGAAAAGCCTCCTACATTCCTGCAGCAACAACAGGAAAACAGGACTGATCATTAAAATAATTTGAACCCTTTTAAATTAGACCTAAAGAGGACTAACCTGACTTCTTTTTACTGTATGCATATTTCATGTGGTTTTCACAATCACCTGGAGATGCAGTATTTACACAGCACCACTAAGGATACACAAACGTCATACAATCCTTCTTGCAAATACAAAATGATCCCATACAAGTCTTTGTGAACATTTGATTCACAAATCACTAATGACTATCAAATAATTTGATCATATTGAGTTCTTTAAGCTTAAGACCATATGACAAATGCAATGAGTTTAACTAATTTACTACATTCAGTTTTTGAATTCCCTAAAAGAATACAGAATCTGTGTGTTCCATAATAATTGTCCCTTCCCAAGGTTTTATGAGCAATCAGCACCATTCATGTAACATCTTGACTGTAAATATCTCCATCACTGGTTGCTGCCAGCAAAGGGAGAACTTGGCTGGTGCCTCACATCATAAATCCTGAACCATCTGAGGTCAATCTGTCTTTCAGATCCATGAAATGCCAAAGCTGCCTCAAGGTCCTGGTTTCCAAATGTTAGCTCCATATCAAATATCCTTTGTGTGTGGATGTGCATGTGTGAGCTTTTTGCTGGAATACAGTTCTGTGTGAGGGATTTTCTTTCCACTTACACCTGCACCAAGTGTTAATGGCTTCAGTCTGTCTCATACTCATATTAATATAGTGAAAACCCTCTAAAAGACAGAGTTGACAGAAATTTTTATTTAGAAATGTAAAAGTTTGTAACAATTAAAGTCTAATAAGGAGCATCTTATGAGTGAGTGGGCCACAACCAATGTGTGCATCCAGATTTTGTGTAAACCGTTAAACCAAACTATTTTTGGCCTTTTTAGGATCCTCTTTAATGCCAATTCCAAAAGTGTGGCATGTAAATTAAAAGTTGCAAAAGAGACTTCCTGCTCATTTAAATGTCCATGAAGGCAAACACCCTCAGAGGGGAGGGGAACTCAAATTCAAAATACTAGATAGTTTTTGAAGATAAAAAAAACATACAATGTATTTGGGACACAAAAAGGACACAAAAAATAGGTTAATCTTTCTTAAGTTGAAATACATTACAATATGTTTTATTGTTTCTGACTGATTTAGTTAAAAAAAATACCCAGATTCAAATGTCTATGTGTAGAAATAGAATAACAACTTTTTGATCATTCATTGAAAAACATTTATTAGATATATACTGTATATTAAATCTTTATTTCAAGTAAATCCAGCATTCATGTGTTTGCATGCACGTTAATGTACTTACAAATACCAGAATGTTCACAATAGTCACAGCTGGTTCTCTCCACACCCCAGAAAACAGCTAATGAACCAGCTTTCAAAACAGAATACAGCATGCCGGGAACACGGCATTATGATAAGTCTTAATGCGTCAGTCAGTTTGCCAGAGGCAAATACCTGTCACTGAACAATTTGCTAATGATAATGGGGAAATAAAGATGACTGAGTCCTTTTACGTAACATTAAACACCCATAACTATCCTTTGAGTGATCAACTCACTTAATGGGGGATTTAGATAGATTACATACTGAAAGTCAAATAGCCAGGGTTACGTACAATCCACAGTACTAACTGACATATTGTATGTGAACAAGCACACAAAAGGATCAACACCAATGAAAAACAAGGTGCTGCCATGGCACCAAAAAGGTAAATAGCTTTACCAAGCAGTGTACGTGCATTTATACTGCAGAAAATAAGCTACTCTTGTTTTGAAGACCAGTCGAGCACCCAAGAATAATAGAATGTATCTTTATGTAAGAAACAATATTTAAATGTAACATTTTCAACATGTACTTTTACATCTGTCATTCATAAGCTACTTCATCGTATCCCAGGGCCTCAGAGGAGCTGGCATGTATCATCTTGTCATCTGGACATGGTTTTAGCTACTGTGTCCGGTGAGTGATCAGCAGCGCCCTCTGTAGTTTCTGTAGAAAAGTGGAATGTGCCCCCCTGAATGACATTTCTTCAGATTTATCATGAGTTGTGTGACAAAGGGCAACAGTGTGATATACAAAGAAATACTGTCTTTTATTTAATTCATGAATATTGCCACTCAGGAAAGTCAACATGTTTTTTTTTGTCCTCGCTGAAGTTTACAATAATATCCCAGGATGTTATTGGATACTACAAATATCTCATATATCATATATTAAATTCTTACTTACTTTTACAATTCCATGCCCCCATCAGCTGTGAAATACTGGCTTTATACTGGCCTCTCCAGTGATGTATAAAATGTGGGAATATCTGGACAGGTCATCAGTCCATCTCAGTGTCACCTCAAAGAGAAAAATAAATTATTGGGCAGGCTGTAGTGAATTAAGAATCAACGTTCAATTTCAGGCACAGGTTTTTTTTGGAAAGAGAGACAGTGCCAAAATCGCAGTAAGAACCTGAATCAGCAGAGTTCATGAATGCTAGCTCAGAGAAACCTGCAGCTCAGAGAAACCTGCTTGTTCATGTGTTTACGCACAGGTATTGTGTTTGATAAAACACCAGTGTTGAGGGCCCAGCCAGCGTCTCTTAGCTTGAGGCCTTTTTGCCTGAAGACCTGCATTTAGCATGTCTGAAAGGTCTTTATTTGTGCATGTCAAAACAGCCCCTGCAGTTATGACCTGCTTCTACTCCTCAGATGTTGCAGTGTCTCATTAGGCCCAGCACTGAGCAAGCTAAGACGTATTACGGCCTTTGATAATCCTGTAGAGACACATCATAGAGCGTGACTGTACAGCAGGGCTTACCTGAAAGGCTGTCACTACTATGTGTGTGGAAATTTGTCTTTCTACACTCTGCCCTTGAGAGATGACAGTTTCATTCACTAGACAGATTGTTGTCTGGATCAAATCCTAATATCAGTGATCATTATGACAGATACTGATTTTCATTTGTTTTGAGTATCATGTGAATTTTCCTGGCTTAAAAACATGTGTTGTCTTACAGATAAAGGAGTGCAACTCCATTTGTTTGCCGACTGCCTCACATGCACCTTCTTGATGAATATGTCACACTTTAGTGAAAGACTAAAGGCTTGTCTCAACCCACCCATAACACCTAGACTGACTGATCTAGGTAATATGATACCTAACAATGGCTGACGGTAAGGCTGCATGACTGCAACATTTAGTTTGCATCAGGACTAACAGGCGCACGGGGAAGTCTGGTTGCTTTGCAGTGTAATTGCATGCCTCGGTGAGGGCAACAGCCTGCAGGTCACTGTCTGTGCAGCCCACATATCAGTAGCAGCAAAGGGTCATTAGGTGAAGAGGCTATGACCTGAGAGGAAGCCTCATTTGGAAAATTGGGATCCAATTAGTCCCCAGCTGCTTGGCAGAGCAGCATTACAGAGAAAGAAAACCAAGTCATTCCACACGGTGACAGAAACTGTGCGAGAACAGATATAGATTTTCTATATATTTTCTTCATCCTGTGAACCAAAAGCTGAAAATAGAAAATGACCATGGAGCACTTCAATGATAGCAGTGCAAAAAAATGCACCCCGCATTTCCCCTGTAGTTTAATTTTGTACTCACCATATATCCTTTCCCATTCCTTTTTCTATACACAAGTTTCATTGGACAATGTAGTATCTTTTAATAATCAAGCGACACCATCAAGCCGGGAGTTTTTCAGGCTGGATATAGAAAATGACCCCCGCTGGAGATATTTGCAAAAAGCCTCTCTTGTTGAAGGAGAAGGGAGGGTTTCTGTACTTAGACTGACCAGTTCATCTAATGAGGACTAATGATAACGAATGATTTGACAAGGTTGAAAGGTTGAGATCAAGGCTGGAGCATCCCCCATCCCTCTCAATTTCAGAATTATGAGATTAATGAGGGCAGAAAACAGCCATTTCTTTGGATCATTTACCCCCCTGAGGCCTCTGGACCTTATGGCCGCAGTGCGCAGCCCACCTGTTGGCCCATTAAAGCCTCATGACTCTGAGCCATAGGGCATTGCCACTGAATGGGCTTTGAAAACGTTCTGCTCACTTTACAGCAGAGACAGGAGACACTGGATTAATGAAGCCCTGTCCAAATTAATCATGTGGCACACTAAACCATTGTTTTTCCTCTTGACAAAACACGTGAGGTCATAATCACTCATTTTCACTCATTTTATCACCCATTTTACATCTGAACGATCATGTATTCATGGTGCTCACCTTTTTCAGGACACATAAATTCATCAGGATTTTAGGATATGGTCTTTAAAAAGTCATTTCCATGCATTCAAGCATGAAATGGCCTTTTGTTCATTATTTAACTAGTATTTCTTGACCTGATATGGCTATGATTCATTTTGGGGGAAATATCACCTGTGCTTGATACATGCATGATACCAGATTACTCACACTGAGTAAAGAGGCAAATGATCCAGCTGGTGCTACTGTCTCACGTTGTGGTGCCCAGAAAGTCTGTGGTTTATAGGACACGACTGCTCCCGCCTGGACAGTTAACCTTAAAGCAAAACAGTCACCATTGGAAAAAAACTTGGAATTGTTTTAAAGTTTTTAAAAAAGTTAATGAAAGAAATGAAAAAAAATATTACCCTGGAATATATTGCTCTAAATGGCACCAATGTAAAATATTGTCAGGAAGATGTTGTAAAACAAATCTGTTAAATTAATTGTGTTGAATGATTTCTTTTTGACTGTAGTCTTAGAAACTAAATCAAGTTAATTTGTTCATTGATAATTGCTATATAATAAAGTTTGTAATTAGTAGTGGTATTGGCACAAATATGGCACTAGATGGTGGTGTTCGTCACAACATTGACTGACACCGTTTTGATTGCATGGTCCATTGTATTATACCCTACTTTAAGTGGCATGTGATGATATCTATTTGGCTTTATTTGTTAGCAGCGTGTTTGATCTCTGACAAGAAACAAAGCCTATCCGATGCATTTTGAAGGTAAATATGCACCTATGGATAGGCAGTCTTTCAGATTCAGCCATGTTTGAGTTTCCTCTATTTCTCTCAGTGCATTCTTGTGATTGTTGTATAAATCTGAATAAATGTGATATATAAACAAACAGACACAAACATGCTTAACTGTGTAAACCATTGTATTGTGTGTAAATTGGACTGGTCCTTCAAGGGTTCCGTATACTACATTTCCCACAATGCACTGATGCGCAGACGCTACTTGTCAGTGCTGTCGCTCTCCGCCTGTGAGTACCCGCGGTGAATTGCTCCAGCATCTCTGCAAAGACAGTGGGGGGGCGAATATAGATGTGAAAGACATCGTTTGAAAATATGTAATTGCGGACTGAGTTCTCGGAGTTGGCTGCTTTGCAATGAAACGGAAAATATGGAAGGCTGGATTTTGTGCTGCGCCTCTGTGGAGGTCGGACCTATGTGTTGAGAGAAATAATGCGGAATATTTCCCCATATAGGTGTTAACACATAAAATACAAGATGAAGAAGCAATTCAACCGGATGCGACAGCTCGCCAACCAGACGGTTGGAAGGTAAGCTTTTCAGTGCGCTATTTACGCAAAGCTAAGTCTAGGGGAGAGAATCCCCTTTATGGCTCGAAAGATTGTGAATGAAATCCAATTAAATATATCTTGCATTTGCGATTTGTATAAATATAGGGCTCTCGAGTGACAATTGACCATTCGGGGGGAGCAAGCGAATACCCTAACGGTCCAAACGCCCTCAGCGTCCCTATGCGTAATATCAACTGGAATATGCTACCGCATAGGCAACGTGTAGGCGCATTGCCCCAGTAGCTCCGGCACAACCTGCCCACAGAAACACATTAAAAATAGAAAAATCGCAGCAACGCATACCAGCACACCTCCCATTCCCGTGACTGGGATTTAGATCTTACAGATGGACGCAGATAATGTCTTGGAGCGATGTTTTGGTCACATTTACCTCTCCTGTCACCGAACCTGTCAATAGGTGAACATGATCAAGACTGATGCGGTGTGGGCTGCGACGTGAGGCTAAAAATGCGAAGAGGCGCAATGTTTTCACTACGCAGTATGCCAGCTGGAAGGTGGGGGACACCTCTCAGGCTCGGGGTTTTAAATTGCCGGTCATGTTCTGGCGATAATGTGAGATGCATTTTAATCAAACAAACTGGTTGGAGGGGGGGGTGGAATAACTTCAAACAGCAGTCTTATTTGTTCTATCATTACACTGCCGCCCCACCCCCCCCCCCCCCACCTTCCTTTAGAGAGAGCAGCTTGTCAAGCAGCACAAGGCCAGAAGGCGTTTTCTGTTCAGCACCGGGGGATTAGGACCAGGAGGCCAGGTCATTATTACTACAAGGCCGTGTGAGTGGCATGCTCTCTTAGGGAGGGACACACCTTGCAGGCTGCCGAGCTCAAGCTGCATGCAGCAGGCTTTTCATTTTTATTTCACTGTGACTCACTGTGTTTGTGTGTTTGCTTGCGTAGATCTGTGTGTGGGCAGGTGGGTCGTAGGCCATAGGAATGTAAGGATTCAACTTTTTGATTTTTGGCTGTATTTGTTTCCAGCCATTCATGCCACCTTTTTTAAGTCAGTCCAGAGATATTTCACACAGTACAAAACATTTTGGCTGCAATATCTCTTAGAGTCTGATGTTTTATGAAAAGAAGAGCGACAACATGACAACTCACGCTGCTTTTAGCACAGAGATGTGAAACAACACTCATAATACTCGTTTGGGATTTTTAGGGGTGAGTGTAAAGTTCTCTGCAACACACTCAAAAGGGAAGCTTAAAGAAAAACATAGGTTTCTGTAGAAAGAAACCATGAATTGTACAGTGCAGTTTCTACACCTCAGCTGCTTCTGCTTGCAGTTCACAAACTCTCATGTTAGTACATATTCACAGATTCACAGCTGTCCATCACAATTTAGCAGGCCTGAGCAACTGCAGGCCTTAAGGTCCATCGTCCTGCTGGTTTTAGAAATTTTCTCTGCTTCAAAACACATAATTGAAGTCAGAACTGTATCAGAAGGCCTGTGCAGAGGTTAATAATCTTTAGAGTCAATCCAAGTCTTCAGAATCAGGAGTGTTAAAGAAGGGAAACCTCCAATACCCATAGGACACCAACCTCTGAAAAAATTTGCCAAACCAGCCCAAAAAAAAAAGAGAGAGAAACTAAAGAAGTAGAATCACTATCTACCCAAAGAGTCTCTTTTAAGATTTACCAGTGTTAGGGGGATTTTGTGTAAGGGTCTCCAGTCTGGCTGCAGTCCTGCAGGTTTTAGACATTTTCCTTTTTCTGTACACATGACTCAGATTCAACTGGATCTCCTGTAGACGTTGGTAAGTTCTGCAAACGTCTGCTATTGGCTCATTGATGTGAATCGGGCATTACGGAGCAGGCAAACCTCTAAAACCTGTTGGACTGCGGCCCCAAAGAACACCCCTGAAACAAAGGCTCTGAAAAGTTACTTAACATACTGTTAATACAAGGACGACTCTCTTACAGAGAATAGGGAACTGATCAGCCGGAGAAATGAGACTCAGCGTACATTTACTGTCAAAATCAAACTTTAACATTTTAAATTGGCTAGTTTGGCATATCTAACAAAATGCAATGAGCTGTTTATTAAAATGCATCCAGTCTGCTCATTGATCATACAAGACTCTTTCATATAAACCATATAGATAATATAAACTTTAAACAAACAAATTATGTACAATCAATTACATTATTACATATAATAATTACATTATTATTACAAGGAAATTAAAATATCCCTGGACTCAATAGTCATTTGTAATAGTTTCTGGAGCAAAGTTCAATTTTAGGGCTTCGTTATCTTATATGATGATCAAAATTACTTCTTTTCAACCACAGAATGTGGATGCATTAAACTGTAAAGTGGCAGCTTGCCCCATGTTTAATATGCATGCATGAATCTATGTGTTCTTGCAGCCATATGCTGTAGGCTGTTACTGAATCAGTGGGTGGACGAGAGCGTGTATGTAGAGGCAATTTCATGTTAGCTTTCATACAAAAAAAACACTCAGATCATACTGCAGCTCTGTAACCGCTCTCATGTTTTTATCTCACACTGTACTCAAGTTCATTTTTCCACAAGGAATTCATCCTGTCCTTACATGGCTGACATGGATATTTTCTTTGAAAGATTCAGTTCAAGCTGTTTTGTCATTTTTCACCACTTGTCTTGCCACGTGAGCAAGACAGAGCTCTTCGAGGAAGGCTCAGAGAGGCAAATCGGGGAACACAGCCAATTATTTAGCTGCTAACAGTTTCCGATTTGCTGTTCTGCTGACTCAGGCATCGAGCATCCTCACTCCGGGACAGGGTTACTCTGCTGGTTGGAGCCTCTAACCTTGAAACCAGCTCACAGTAGAATTGGTTGGTTTAATAACAAGTGTTTCAATCTCAGAACCATGAGAGTGCCTTATAATTAGAATGCTCTTATAATTCCGTGACCTGTATTAGCGCGTCTCTTGAGGCGAGGCCTCCTGCGTTGCTAGTTTTCTTATGTCTGGTAGACAGTGAAGGTCTTCTTTCAGGGGCGCTTAGGTGTGCTGTGTCAGCAGCCCTCTGGCTCTTCAGGCCTACTGCTACTACTGTCTGCCTGGGAGAGATCCATGTCATGTGATCACCGGCTTGACCAATTACCTCTGCAAAGCAAGACTTTATAGTGAACGATGTGCAGTCATGCATTCTATATAGCTGAAAGCAATGTTATGTTATTGTCCTGCAAGAGAAACGGGGGCAGGGCTCCAGAAAGTGGAGGGAACATTTTGGTTTAATTCAGTTAGGTTTATTGCATAGTTTTGTTGTTTTGTGTCCTTAAACAAACTAAAGTAAGCAAGAAAGATATTGCACTGGTTTGAACAGCTCTCACCCTCCATTTCTCTTGACCTATTTCTCTATTCCCAACACACGGCCATATCTAGGTCTAGGACAGCCGGGTGAAACATTCCACAACACAAGTCTTTAAGATTTTACATCTAGCTTACATATGAAAGCAAAAATCAATGAATGTTTTGTTCTATTTCCTTGAACAAAAAATACTGCAATTTATGACACTGGTATTTGAAATTTTGGGAACCATACAGAGTTGTCTACATTTCTCTGAGAATTTTTCACAGCTCCTTGAAGCAGACACAGTTTGGAACCAAATAAGGAGCAGTTGAGTATCGTTAGTTGCAATAGTTTGCTTTGTAAGTGTTTGTTTTCAATAGTTGGCACGATCCTCATATGCCGCCATTTCAGCACCTAAATGTTTAGTCCTGTACCTCATATTTAAGAATCCTGGGTGTCTGCCTACTAATCTTTGTGATGTTGGTGGGTTTCTTCTCATGAACCGGTTGCTTCAGATCTTCCCACAATATTTAGATCAAGGTCAGAATTTGTCCGGAACCTTTTATCTTAACCTTCAACAAATTTGGGTAAAACAACCAGGTCATTGGAGGTCATTGTCAATCAAAGACGCCAGTTTAACGAGAGGGGAAGAGGAGCCAGTCCCTGGGTCTTCAATCACACGGTCTAAGTGTTGTTATTTATTTCAAGTAACAAATACAGTGTGCTGCACACTTACAGTGCAGTGCAAATATCCAAAGGGTAAGTTGTTTAGGGGGGTTTCCGAATTCAAATACAGTGACAGACCACAGATCAGCAGACTGGGATCTGAATCTTTTGTTTCACTAGTTGTCCCTCGTGATACGATTTGGTCATTAATTCATTCTATCAATATAAAGTCTCTTTAGGTTTGCATGGTTGTAATCCAAACTCTGTTTTGATATTGGCCAAGGCACTGTAGTAATGTATTTCTTCTGTTAGCATTTTTCCAGGATAGTTTTAACTGTTCAGATCCAATCATCAGAAAATGGCAGCCATTTGTGGGCTGTGTTTATTTTTTCTCCTCTGCATTGTCTCACTCTGGATTTTCATTTTTATTCTGACGCAGCATCTGAAGCACTACATAAAGCTCGCTTATTACCAGCTCTCACAGGTCATTGGTGATACATGGCATAGATGTGGGCTGTGAGAAGAAACTGAGAAGCACAAGAAAAGTGTTACATTTGATGTTCAGGTTCATTAAAGCTGGTACAAAATGTCTTTCCATCCATTGTCTTTAACAGCCTCCTTGCTGTCAATGAGCGAGAGGCTGGGTAGAACCTGGACAGGTGACAGGACTATTTTAGAGTGGCCAATTATCTTAACATGCATACGTTTGGATGGTGGAATGAAAAAGAGTCTGACAGAAATAGCATTTTGTGTGAGTCAGTAACATTTCCCTGAATCTTCACTATGAAATGGTACTATTAGCATTTTGTTGTTTTTTTACCTGTGACAGTCTGTTTTCAGCACAATATTAACACACTTTAACTTTATTAGTGGATAATGCATATGAAGGCTCTGTTAGGATGTTGAAACAACTTGTTGCATGCCACTGCAGCATCCACCTTTCCCCTGTCACTCTTCCCTCTCCACCAAACGGCCTTAAACTTCTGGTGTGGCAGACGAGAGCACCCTTCTTATACTGTGAAGTTAATTATTTGGTTCCATTTTTAACACTTTCTGGATGATCTTATGATAAATTCTTGACTGAGAGAGCAGAAGTTGGGGACCTTTCACCATGAGAGCATGGGTGCATCACCAATGAGGCATGAATGATTTCTGGTCTCGTACATTGTATATCTTTGCTATTTAAAACAAGATCTACTGCAGTTATAAATCTCAGGCTTCTGTTATACTAGAATCATGTTGATAACCCCTCTTTCTGACAACCCCTGTCTTTCAGAGGCAGCATACTACATGGTTTGGTTGTGATAAAGAGCCTTTGTCAAGGGGCCATTTAGCCCATTAAAAGAGATGATGTAATATCAGACACAAGCACTGTTTCTCCCTTTCAGTGTAGCTAATTCCATCAAAAGACCTCTTAAAGGAGCCATGTACTGATGATCCACCACAACCTCAATAGTGCTTTATTTTAAAAGCACATACAACAGAAAACAGCATGCAATTCAAAGAAGAGAGAGGCTCGATCCTGTCTGACTCAGATTTTCTTTTGCCCTGTAATTTTTATTTTGTCTTTATCAACCTGAGGCTCTTACTAAAGTAGGCCTGAGCATATTGGAGATTTTCGTAGGTATAAATATTTACCCACCCGTTGCTCATCATGTATCAAACAGAATACCAAAGCTTAATTTTAACAAATTGATGTTCAAACGTTAGTGCTGATATACCATGTACCTCAGACTCAAACATTTGATGGTTGCCAGTTTAAATTTGTGATGACTGACTAATGATGAATAATTACAGATGTAAAAAGAACTTGCAATCAGTCACCGATAATGTTTCTTCGTCATGGAGTGTCAATCAAGATTAAAACAATATTGAGGGATGTTGGAAAACATTGGAGAAAGCAGTCACTGATAAGGCTGTGTTCACTGCTTATTATAGCTTTATATATCATTTCACATTTTAAGAGGCTTATACCCAAACTGTCAGCTGCTGTCCTTTCTCTTGTGAGGTGAAAGCAGTTATGAATTAAGATATCTTGACGAGTGTGGCATTTTTGTTCAAAATGACCCCAAAGGAGCTGGGTGACACCCTTTCACCATGCCCACTTCCTTCCATTCAGGAATGCCAGTAGGCCAAAAACAGGAAGCACAAGTCCACTAATAAGAGTTTCCTGTTTTGTTTACCACTTATTGCTATTTCTAAAAATTCTCATCTGTCATTTTGATCTTATTTGCTCTTAAAGATTATTCTCCTCCTTCAAATTAGTTGCTTAGGCACTGCTTTGTCACTAGTGTGTCACTTGTCATTAGTTTGTCACTTCCTTTGTTAAATCTTACAAAATGTTGATCATTATGATACGTAGATTCCCTCTTTTCTGCTATAGCATCTGTGGAGCATTGTATTAATATTTGTTGCTTTTTATTCTACCTGTCCCTACTGGATGTTTGTCATTATTCTTGTGCAGTGTGTGTGACTTTTAGGCAGATGGCAGGTGTAGAAATACAGTTCTGTCCCAGCACAGAGTGCTCTAAGTGGAAATTATTCACCAAGAGTAAAGTTATTAGAGATAACTCACTGCTTGTGTTTCCAGTGAAATGTTCTAGCACGCTTCGGGCACTTTTGTTCGTTTACTCCCTCTGTGGACATATGTGCTTTGTGTGTGTGTGTGTGTGTGTGTGCATGCATGCATGCATGCGCGCGTGTGTGTGTGTTCACTCCCTTCACATTTATTCTTGCATACTTGACAGAACTGTGACCTAGTTTGCTGGACCACTACAGTAAGTGGGTTTTTCTGTTCTAATAGCCTTGTCTCACATCAGCGCTCTGCTTTGCAATACGGGAGGAACCAAAGCGAGGCACTAGATGCACAGCAGCGGATTTGAGGAAACAAAGAATTCAGGGGAGAAATATTTACATATTCTCTCACTTTGATATACTGTGTGAGTGTATTTCTGCTTTGCTGCAGATCTCATGCCAGCACTTGAGGCCATGTGGTGCCCTCTGAAGCCTAGGGCCACCATTCTGCTCTGCTACCCTCTCCGAGCAGCACATTGCTGTGAATCTAGCATAGCTGTCCCAGGCTAACTCCTTTTTTAGCTACATTGCTGTGTGACCAGTCCAAAACACAGCCGCTTTTTTTATTTTTTAAATCCAATTTCAGATACTCAGCAGTCTAACTGCTGGAATGCTACCAGAACAATACGTCCAAAAGTACAGATGTAATTTTATTCCTGTTTCAGCCACATTGACATGGATTAATTAAGCTTTCATGAGCCGTGCACAGTGCTGTGGACGGCCGGGGCTGCAGATGTCTGACATTAACATACCTCAAAATAGAAAAATATATCATATATGTTTTATAAGTGTATATGGTTGTTTGTCTTTGTGTGACCCTGTGCTGGAGTAGCAGACTCTCCACACCTCTTGCCCAATTCCCAGCTCCCCCACGACTGGAATAAGAGGGTATAGAACATGGATGGATTCGGTCCACATTTTGACTCCAGCTTTATGAAATTTCAATGATAGAGAGTGCCCCATTTGCACAGCAATATTACATTTCTTTCTCAAGAGTTATTAACATTCAAGCCCGGATGTCCTCAGCAGATTAAAATCTTTCTTCATCTTTGTACTTGGGTAAAGTGTTACCTGAGGTAGAGAGGAGAATTTTTAAAAAATATAAATACTCTTATATAATTCATCATTCTTTAGTCTTTTTTCATGTGTGCATTGCACAGATGGCCCTTCTCTTCATTGTATCACAGCATTTGAGAGAATTCTGTATGTGTTAAGTCTCTAAGCTGTTGTTAGATTTTTGAAAGAAGACATAAGATAATCATTTTTCATATCTATAGATTTTTTTGCATGTGTATGCATTGTTTGTATGTATGCCTGGCCTGCTTGTACTTAGTCATCAGCAATTCTAGATAAAGGAATGTCTGTATTGTGGCAGATGGTTGGCATAAACCTGGCAATGTCTATGAGCACACCGCCCACATGACTGCCAACTCTCCCACGTGTTTACTTTCCTCCAAGGGCTCAATCTGCACTCTATTTGTTGAGAGGAATATCACTCCTCACTTCAGAATTCTTCCTCAGATTTTATCTTCACATCAGGGTCTTTGTGACAAAGCAGCTCCTATATCACTAACAAAGGCAATTCAGTATTTTTTTGCATCTCTTCACTAACTGATAATATATGTTTCTTCTTTCCAAGGAGGAAATACAGTGAACTGAGAGCAAACAGGCTCATTGAGCAAGGCACGGCTCCCTTTTGAGACTGTTTCAAATCTGTTTGATGTTAGGATCATAATGACAGCATCAGTAATATGAATTTATTTTTTCTTTCCTTATTTTAAACACGAGTTATGTTTAAATTGCTTATATGTTACTTATAACTTATATGTTACGAGAAGAACTCCTGACTCAGTCAGAGATGAACAACTTGTAGATGATGGTCAAGTCCCTTTCATTGTAGTCTTCTTGCTTACCATTGCTGTCTCGTTCCTCACATATGCTGCACCCTTGCCTGGGAATGTGTTGAGTTTTATTTTTTAAGGCCAGCAACATAACTGTGTCACACTTCAGTGATCTGGTTATTTTTGTCCTCCATCATGTAATCAGCAATCTGCGATCACACTTGTCTACACTAATCTTGCCAGAAATCTCTCATTTTGCTATCATTCTCTGTTAGGCATGCACGCAGACATTTCCTGTATTTTTCTGTTTTTCCTCATAGTTCAGTGAGTAGAGCCGTTTTCCAAAAGACTGACGTGATTAGACCCACTGGTACATGGTTTGACCCAGTTCCCATGATTCCATGTTCACATCTTGGCACTGACGCTGAGAGGCTAATAACATTGTTAAACTGCCTACTGTTGGGGGCATATAAAAATATATATATTTAAAAATATATTTATATAAGTTCACTGTTTTTTTCTTTTTAGTTGATGCATTATAGAGAACAAAAGAACAATCCAAGGTCTTTTCCATTCTCTTGGTAAAGATAAGTTCATGTCCATTATTTGCTATCGACTTTGGCCTGGTTCAGGCACAATTGCTGGAAGAGCCTGTCCAGACAGGAAGCGGAATTACACAGAGTATGTGGGCTTCTGGGTGCTTGCAAGGGGGTCTGCATATGTGGACTTGACTCACTTGCAAACGTTAGTCAATCTATCCTGTCCCTGTATTGTCTGACTACATTGGTTTGGGCATCGGATGCCATCCTCCATTTTTTAAACATGCTTAATTGTCAGTAAATAGTGCTCACATTTCTGTGTTTATTATATATGCTTATCCAAGGATTTTTTTTTTACCCTGCATGTAAATCTTTTATTGTTATAGAGGGCATGTTGAGCTCCAATGGAAAAAACTTTGCATAAAAAATATATAAATCTAAACTTATAAGATGTGCAAACTGACCTGACATAAGACATTTTGTCACTTCTAGGGGTTTGCTCTTTTCTGATTTTATGGCTCTTTCGCTTCTCTGACTGGATGGCTTTATCTGCTCCACTGGCTCTGCTGCTCTGCAGCATAATTCAGCTGATTCCCAAACAAAAAGCAATGTGACTGATCAAGAATTGGTATATTTGAATGAATAGTTTCAACATGTTGCTTTGATATTGCTTCATATCTTCTCTGACAGATATAATGCCACAAAACCCTTGTCGTTATCCAGGAAATAAAGATGGCAAATTCAATTTAATTCTCTGTCACGACTATGAAAATGTTTTTTACATATCCTCCATGACAGACCAGCAATATTTAAACCCTATGATATATGTTCCTTTTTAGGATTTTTATCCCAAAAAAAGAACAGGAGGATGTTTTGTTGCCACCCTTTATTAACCCAACATTTTCAAATATTTGTCTTTGCAGGGCAGAAAAAACAGAAGTTCTGAGCGACGATCTTCTGCAGGTATGTGCAAAGATGTTGGTCATCTGTAACTGCAGTGTAGTTTTTCCGTCCGGAAATTCAATAAAGCAAAACGAACTAGGTCTAATCTCTTGGGTAAAGATTAGTTTTGTGATATGTTACTATTTCCATCATTAAAGACCACCTACCAAGGGCCTCACATATATACACACAACCACGCACACTCACACTCACTCCTAAGAGCAATTTGGAACGTCCTATCAACCTAACGTGCAGGTTTTTTGACCGTGGTAAGAAGCCGGAGATCTTACAAGACATACAAAACCAAAGGATAGTTTTTATATTGGCAGATTACGCATACCACGTCGTTTGGTACCATGTAAAAAGTAGCAGGAGATGATTTCTTACACTTTGTGACAGATGTGTTGCTGCGACTGTTAAATAAATTGTGTATGTGAGTATTCCAAACTGTGCCGTGCATGTTTCTGTTCAGGTTGAGAAGCGTTTGGATCTGGTAAAGCAGGTGACGCACAGCACTCACAAGAAGCTGACTGCCTGCCTGCAGGGTCAGCAGGCGACTGACACGGAGAAGAAATCTGTCAAGTCACCCTCTGTGAGTAAATGCGTGTCAGACACCGGAAACTGGTGTGTTGCCCGGTGATCATGTCTCAGTAGCATTATTTCTCTCCTCTGTCAGAAAAAACTACCACTCACAATCTTGGCACAATGTATGGAGGAAGGAGCTGCAGTGTTGGGGGACGATTCCCTCCTGGGGTAACTAATTACTAACTCATGATCCTTGACTCACAAACAAACATATACACACAGACCCACACACATCATCACATGGGGAATCCTTAATTATTGGTCATGGCATCAAATTCTTCTCTGTCCTGATTACCCTCGTTCACATTTAAATTGCATTTAAACACCTTTGACTTTGTGCGTTGCTGCCACTAAATAGGAAAATGCTGAAGCTGTGTGGGGACACAGAAGATAAACTGGCCCAGGAGCTGCTTCAATTTGAGCTTCAGATAGAGAGAGATGTGGTGGAGCCTCTTTATGTACTCGCTGAGGTGAGCTGCCAAAAGTATTTAAAGGACTGATTAGGTTATGGAATCCTCTTAATCTGGCATAAATCTTTAGTTGCCTCATCTGAACTGAACTCCTAATATTATGTTCCAGGTGGACATCCCTAACATCCAGAAGCAGAGGAAGCACTTAGCTAAACTTGTGTTGGACATGGACTCAGCACGAACCAGGTGAACCTTGTTTACGTTTCAGTCAGACTTTCAACCTGCTGTGCATGTTTAGAGGCCATGTGCAGGAAACATGAATTTATATCCCGTGGTTATTTATTTATTGATTGATTTATTTGCCTATAGATATCAGCAGTCATCCAAGTCATCCAGTCACCCAAGCACTCTGCAGCCTGGCACGAAGTCCGAATCCCTGAGAGAAGAGATGGAAGAGGCAGCCAATCGGATGGAGATTTGTAGAGTGAGTCCTCAACCAGGGCCAATGATTTATTATGACCTGCCCTTTACTGCTCCCCCTCTGAGTTCTAACCCTTCTATATGTATCACAGTTTAGTTAACGTCATACCTGCATTTTTCCTCTGATTTGATTTTAAGGACCAGTTGTCAGCTGATATGTACAGTTTTGTGGCCAAAGAAATAGACTATGCAAACTTCTTCCAGACGGTAAGTACATTTTATTATTTCGACTTTTTCCCACTGCAGGAATACAGAATCATTTCTGGGAACACCACTTAGTTTAATTTATACTCTTCATATAATTTAACTTTCCTACATTCCTGCTACAGAATGTTAATTGTAACCAGTTCTACGTACTCTTCCCTCTGTAGTTGATAGAAACCCAGGCAGAATATCACAGGAAATCACTGGAAATTCTTCATAGTGTCCTGCCTCAAATTAAAGCCCATCAAGGTGAGTCATGCTGTGTGGGTATGGAGGTGTTTTAGATGAGGTCTGCTCCGCTTCCGCAACTGAGGTGCTACTACAATTACACGTAAAAGAGAAGTTAAAAGGTTTATGTATCCCATAGGGGTTCATTAAGCAGTAATTATTAACCACAAATGTACAATTCCTAAATTAACCAGAGGACTTTAACATCACATTTTCCAAACTGATGCCAAAATAATCTTGAACCTTTATAGAAAGCAGTTACTTGACAAGATGGCAGCTTTTGGTGCGTAGGTTTATTTGTATCTCTGGGTGATTCTTGCTGCGATATTGTGTTGCAGAGGCGTGGGTGGAGAAACCATCATTTGGCAAGTCTCTGGAGGAACACCTAAATATTAGTGGGAGAGAGATTGCCTTTCCCATAGAAGCCTGCGTCACCATGCTGCTGGAGTGTGGCATGCAGGAAGAGGTACAGGACAGATGCATATACATCACTTACACATTATTCAGTGTTTGGGTTTATGCTATAGTTTGTTTGTTAAAACCAAAATGCGGTTGAAATGTATAGCTAAGAAACTGAAGAGGTCAGTGCAACTCTGTAAGTGTTGGATGCACGGGCCTTTCTGTAATTGATAATGACATGATTCCTGTGTGGGGTTGGCAGGGCCTCTTCAGGGTGGCTCCATCAGCCTCCAAGCTGAAGAAGCTGAAAGCCTCCCTGGACTGTGGAGTTCTAGATGTGCAGGAGTACTCCTCTGACCCGCACGCCATTGCAGGTGAATAACACCCACACAAGAGCATGTTCAAAGCCAATTTCCATAACAACAACCTCCAGAATATGTCAGTGTTTGTCGGGAAGAAATGAGCAAAACTGACTATCCAAACGTGTATTTTCTCTTACGATGTAAAAAATCTCTGGGCTGGTTTTCGACTTAGTGTAGGTGAAGAATAGCAATATTTTAGATGGCATAAAAGTTTCTCTGGTCATCTTCTCTGCCGCTAAGGGCTCTTTTCCCAAGATGCCTATTCAGATATTACTGTCTAGTAGACATTAGCGTTGAGCCGTCTGAATCTGGCCGCTGTGCTAACTGGAAGGGTCTACTAGAGGGAGGGAAGATATGGGCATTGCCTCACTAATATTCTGAGGAGAGAAAAGGCTTACAATGTTTTTTTTTGTTTTGTTTCAGGGGCCCTGAAGTCATACCTCCGTGAACTCCCCGAGCCATTAATGACCACTGAACTTTATGATGAATGGATTCAGGCCTCTAAGTGAGTTACTCTTCTCTTTTTAAAAGTGTTTTTCAAGATATGCTGGTGGCATTGATACATTTCAATGTGGTCCTGCATCTTCAGCTGCCAGAGAGAAAAAAGGTGACATTTATTTCAAAGTGGAACAAAAATAAACCTTTTTTCACAGTGTTCAAGATATGGACAAGAGGCTGCAAGCATTGATGGGAGTTTGTGAAAAACTTCCCACAGACAACTTGAATAACTTCAGGTCAGTTTCTTTTAAGATATTTTCTACTCATTCTTCCCATATGAATATAATACACATCTGAAATATTTGCAGATACAAATAAAAGACACAGCGAATAAAAGACAAGATGTCATGCTTGTAATAAAAGACCTGATAAGTCTTCAAAGAATAAAAGAATAAGTCATTAAATTATGTCGACAAGAGAATGGTTTTAAGAACAGACTCAAAAGCAAGCACGGAAGAGTTTGATGCTGGGATCTCATTATATCATTAATGAGTTTTTTACAGATGCATATGCTTTTGCAACATGTCTTAAAAGATGTAAGTCATTTTTTAAACATACTCTTTTTTTTACCCGTACAGATACCTAGTTAAATTTTTAGCCAAGCTGAGTGAATATCAAGACTCAAATAAGATGACTGCCGGAAACATGGCCATTGTCCTTGGACCGAACTTGCTGTGGACACACACAGAGCCGTATGCATTCCCAACACACTCCTGCTTTTAGTTGCACATAAACACACCATACAATGTTTATCCTGAAGCTATTTTCCCCTCTTTACAGCAACATGACAGAGATGATGACCACCGTGTCCCTGCAGATTGTTGGCATTATTGAGCCCATAATTCAGCACGCTGACTGGTTCTTTCCAGGAGGTGGGTATTTTCATTATGTATGTATGTACTGTAATTAGGTTGAGCATTAAATCTATCTCATTGGCTATCTATCATTGTGACTACATAATTGCACCTTTTTCCCTTTTATGCAGTTCCCTATTATGGTAATATTTTGTTGGCTAATCAGTGTCTTTTACCGTTAGTGGACCATATATACATATAGAAACTTTTATAAATAATTTCCCTTTAAGATAGACAAGGTAGTTTTCATGAATTGTCATTTAAAGTCCATGCACATGCCAGTATTCTTTGTGCTTGTGCCACAGAAATCGAGTTCAACTTGACAGGCAGCTATGGCAGCCCGATCCACACCAACCACAACTCCAACTACAGCTCCATGCCCTCACCAGACATGGACCAATCTGATCGCAAGCAGCAGCACGACCAGAGCCGACGCCCACTAAGTGTTGCAACTGACAACATGATGTTAGAGTTTTACAAGAAAGATGGGTAAGAGGCCAAGTTCCCTCTTCGTTTGCCCTGTCCAGTCTCCTAACATCCCTGTTTCACTAACTTACCCCAGAGCTCATCTCAGGTAGTTTCTCCTTTATTCTTTGAGTGTTTGTACACATTTAGATCTAAAATCTTCCATCTAGTGTGTCAGAAAACCTCCAAAGGCTCATTCTACAGTGCATCACTGCACCCCATTACCAGAATTCATCAAAAGGCTATTCAATTGCTGGAGTGGTATTGTCTCCATGGTAACAGGTTTCTGATGGAAAATTGCTGGTTAGATCGTTTTTCTAAAGAAATATTTCTCTAATGCTATCTTCCCATCCTCCCACACCCAGCTCCCCCAATGCTGTCTGACTAGCACATCACCTGACCTGAGTCATTCATCCAGCCAGTGGAAAACTTAGATAAAGATAACAAAAATGAACCCAATCTAAGTAAGAAAATAGGGCTTTGATGTTAGAAAATAGATATGGATTTTAATTAGGTGCATCCATTCAAATGCCATTCAGCCACTGAACGCACACATGCAGTCTGGCATCCACCCATCTCACGGCCTTCCGCTCATCCCTGCCAGTGTGGATGTTATGTCCCGATCATAACCTGTAAGTGACTGAGTGTTCTCAGTCATGTATCATGAACAAAGTCTGCATTACTCATGACCTCATATCCCTTTTGCCTCTCTTCTCCCTTACTAATGCAGCATTAGGAAGATACAAAGGTACTGTATCGTTCCTTTTTCCCCACTTCTTTCCTGACAAACCCCTCCTGTTTTGTAATGCCGTCGTATTCGTACATAACTCTGGACCTGTGTTTGACTCCAGCATGGGCGTCCGAGTTATGGATACCTCCTGGGTGTCTCGCAAGGGTTCATCCACGCTGGCCCGAAAGGCGTCATCCACCCCTCCAGGCATGCAAGGGCCCGGCTCTCCAGCAGACACTCTGATTCCCGAGCAGCCCGGGGAACTCCTCACCTCCCCATCTGCCACCCCCCCACCAGCAGAGAGGGTTTGGTAAGTCACCCTAAAGACAAGTTCCCTTCTCATTCATACTGTCATCACCATCATCATTACCATCAACAATCCCAGTTGAATATGATTAAGAACCTCTGCAGTTGTGACCATACTTCCATTAATCAGCAGTGCCTCTGTAATTTATAAGGATATCTCTGTCAACATTTCCATGTTTCATTCAATTTTATTATTATGATTTCACACTTTTCATTTCATGAGTTTTGCGTGATGTTGCAGTGAGTGACATCTTTAACTCTGAAAGTGGAAGAGTTTTAATCCTAACACTCAATTCAATATGCAAGTACTTGCAAGCATGCTAATAAATTCATCATCTCACTGTTGGCCTGGCTTTCTCAGCTTTAGTCATGAATGATTTATTTTTCTGTTGACACTCTGATTTGACCATTTTTTGGGGGGGTTCATTATCATATTTATCACCTATAAACACATGAATAATCACCTCATGGTCACTGGCTCTGCCTGTGTGGTAGACAACAGATAATATGGCTTCTGGCTTGGCTGGCTTTCCCCTCATTTCCTGTGGCTCTTTCAGCCATTGAAAGGGTTTTGTGTCTGTTTCACACTGATCTGGGCTGACTGCAGGACCTGGGATGCAAAGTAGTCACATAGGATTAGGTCAGATAGGGTTTCTATATCTAGTAGAGAGGGAATATTCAGCTCAGCTTGATAATATCGTAAGCTGCAGACCAGTACTTTAGTTCCAGAGAAATATCCTCAGCGCTCTATGCAGTGTACAGACACAAGGTGATCACAGAAGACGTCCTACACTCTGTATTCTTTTCCTTTTGCAATAAAACCTTTTTATTTAACATTTCTTTGTGCTTGTCTTTGTATTTGCACTAAGATGACTGTGCGCTAAGCTTGGTGCCCACCGCTGTGCTGAAATGCCGTATTCTTTTCTTTATTTTCAACCCTATTTTGGATTAACTAACACACTAACACACCTTACTCATCAGAACAGCTTATCCTATATCGCACCAATGCGTTTCCCTGTTCAGTCACCAGAGCTGTTTTATTTGTGCTGTCTATTCTTTCAATATCTACAGCTCAGACAACGTGTTGCCCAATCGGCCGGACACCTCTCATGCCCACCCACCCCCTGGGGAGGACCGCCCTCCTCCCCCTTACCCAACCACCTCGTGCCACACTACCCCTCACCACTTCTATCCCAAACCCCCACCTTGCGCTCGCCCTGTGGCACCGGGTCCTGAGTCCCAGCCCCCCGCCTCACCTCCGCCCCCACTTCGCTGGTCAGGCTTCACTCCTCCCGCCCCGCCCCCTTCCTCATCTTCCTCTTCCTCCTCCTCATCACTTGACATCAATTCAAACCCCAAACCGAGCTGTCTGCACTTTCCCAAGCACAGCCCGCCTGGTGAAATATCACATGCCCCCCCTCCCGATACAAATGCTTCACCACTCTATGTCAAAACCCCCTTGGTTTTAACCCGCCATGACCAGATCCTTGGCAACCCCCCTAGCCTCCCTTCGTCCATGCCCCCGCCCCCACCGTGGGCTGCCTGTCCATGTGCCCGAGAGAGAGGACCCCCCAGGCTGACTAGGTAACTACAACACACCCATGGCCACTATGGATGCATCACAGAGTCGCAGCTGATTTCTCCTCAAGCTTGTTGGCTCGTATTTCTTTTTTACTTTTTTGCCTTCCCTTTCAAGTAACGTTCCTCAGATTCTGTAACGTCCAGGTGGTCTGGGAATGCCTGACTTGGAGGTAATCTTGAAACCGAGGATGTTACTGGCTTATGCAGTTGCTTGTTTTGAAGGAATAACCCCATAAAACCGGCTTTGAAACAGTATCTAAAAATGTTTATTATGGTGGCAATTTTTTTTTCGATTCAGATGGAACTGATTCTTGACCATTCAGATTACTAATGCCCGAGTAAACAGTGCAGTGCAGAATAAAATTTCTTTAACAGCACAATCAACTTCCATCTCGGACTAGTGCGGAGATTGTATAGTGTCTCTGGCCCCATCTTGACTTATACGTTTATGGAGTTACAATCACACAGGAAAGTGTGAAACATCACAGAAAGATCTGTCAGCTCTCTTGACAATGCTCCTTCTGTTTGGAACCTTCATGATTTGCCTGTTCGATTGATTGTTCATCGAAGGCGGACTGCTTAGCACCAGAAAATTATGAACGCACAGAGATTTTATGGAAACTGAAACCGGATTAGTTTTTTAGTTTTTTAGTTCATGAGCAATGGCAAAACAAAATGCTCATTTTAAATTATTTTTAAAAAACTATGTGATAGGATAAGAAGGGTAAGAAATTGGTTAAACAACTGTTGGGAATGTAGATAGTAAAGGCATATCTATAAGTTTTAAAACTGTAAGACAAACACTGATCAGTCACAGCATTGAAACCATTGACAAGTATAGTAAATAGCACTGCTTATTTTGTTGCAAGGTAAAGTTCTGCTGGGGACACCTGCATTCCTGCGTATTTTACTTTAACACAGACCTTCTGAACCAACACTTATGATGCCAGCCACATTATACCACTGGACCCATCCATCCACTTCAGCAACAGCATCTCCCAGCTGGACTAAATCTGATTACAAGAAACTAAAGCTACATGGCAAAGACTCTAAAGTAGTCGCCTGGCCTCCAAGCTCCCCAGATAGCATCAGATCTGATGGAAAGCAACTATTGCCCAATCTACAACCCAATGTCCCATCTATCAATTATGTTGTAGTACCAGACACACCAGCAAATCCCTCAATGTTTTTTTTTTTCTGAGCCCTGACTGATCAGTGAACCTTTGGTAATATCTGGTAAACACAGTCATAGACAAGTAGTACAATCTTATGACTGTCATTTCAATAACATAACATTTTCATATTTTTATGTCTGCAGAATTTTGCTTAAAAAATGCATGAAACACTAAGATAGAAAATCCAAGCTGGTCCATTAGTGTGCATCTTCACAGTTTTTTAGGTTGCAATAAGATGAAAATGATCTTTCTCTTTCATGTGTTCTAGCAATAAACTCTGTCTTCTAGACTGCAGTCTAAATGGGCTATTGTTGACTTTCAACATATCACCAGATATTTCATATCACTCTTCCCACAACACAGTCTCACACCTTCAGGTATAATAGCTACAGTGGTTTCCAGCACAAAAGGAAGCAATTTCATTTTGTCAAATTGCAATATTTTCTAGACTACCAGAACATTGTATGCCTATGTCTGCCTTTCAAAATCATAACATGCCTGTGTTTTGTGTGAAACTATCATGTATGCGCAAAAAGGTTTACATTACTGCATTTGCCCATCGCTATTAAAATGTTTTATCTGCGGGATGTACTTTCTAAGTTGTAAAATGCTCACACTTTGCATTAATAGAAATTGTCCCAAAAGTAGTTCTTAAATGTTTCAAAATGGTTACAGCATAAGAAGGTTACAAGCACTAGATGATGAAAACAGACTGCAGTATGACCACAATTACAGTTGCATTCACCACTATCATGCATATGAACCAATACCACTTTTCAGTGTTTGACCTGTCGGTAATGGTGAGTTTAGGTTAAGAAATTAATAGATTTTAGTAAGATACATAGAGTCTTCCTTTATAAAAATGTCAATTTTTATTCAATAAGAAGCATTGAATGAGTTGAAAATTATGTTTGGTCTGTAAATTGTCCCTTAAATAGATTGAACTTATTTTCCTTGATGTTCATTTGCTCTATATGATATTCTTTGATTCAAGTTTTATAAGTGATGGTGATGATGGTGGTAGTGACATGTAATGCTGAGATAATGTACAGCAAATGCAGGATCCCAAGTCCAAGTCTTGTGTGTTTAGTGAAATTCTGTGTCTGGACTTTCGCAAATCATGATGTCCTAAAGTTTTATTCTCCTTTTTTTCTTTTTTTTTTACAGTTCACTAAAGAGTAAAGAGCTTTCCCCTGTAATTGGACACAAAGCCATCCAGGTGGCAAGTCCAACAGTGCCCCCCAGCAGTAGCCCTCAGAGCAGCAGTCAGTCACCCCACTCAACAGAGCACAGTCCACACACGCTGCGCAAAGGTCAGTTACTCGCTCTGCTGAGCTGAACTGTGTTCTCACACACTTTGCTTACACCTACTCTCAGGGTTGTTGTACACCAAAATGATTTCATGATCTGGTGGCACTGAATCACCTAAAAAAGCTAGCAATGGTGTCTAACAGCTACGTTGGACAAAAGATGATAGTGAGATGATTATGACTCCACAGTCCTCTTTGATGGCTATTTGTTATCTTTTTTTGTCTGTTAGCTTGTATTTTACATACTCCAATATTAGACCATAATAAAGAATGTGTTTCTAGGTTCCAAAAAGTTGGCCCCTGTGCCTCCGAAGGTCCCTTACGTCCAGTCAGGAGGGATGTCCGACCAGTCCACAGGTCAGCCGTCACCGGTCAGCCTGTCCCCAACACCTCCCAGCACCCCTTCTCCCTACGGACTGACCTGTCCTCCAGGGCAAGTACCACCGTCCTCCCCTGGGCAGTCTTCAATCGGGGCACCCCACTCCCTTTCGTCACCGCCCTCGCTGACAGGAACGCTCACTAAGTCCCGACCTGCCCCCAAGCCCAGGCAGAGACCCAGTCTGCCTCCACCTCAGCCACCCCCGGCTCCCCCAGGGCTCTCTGGGCCAGCCGTGGCCCCGATTCCCCAGCCTCTGGAGCAGGGTCTCCTGGACGGACTGTCTCCCGGAGAGAGCATGTCTACAGGTAAACATGAGCCCTTGGCAACGACACCCCCCCCGCCACCACAGGTGGGGCTGCAGCGGCCTTCTCTCAGACTCGCTGTGGCTCTGTCCAATGGAGATGGTGGACGAGTGTAGGACCCTGTAGAACTGTAGACGTAGAGGATACTTATCCCCTTTAACTGACTGTTCCCGAACAAATGCTTGAAAAAAAAAAGTTGCCTTTTAGACACAGATGCCTGAGAATGATGCAATGTAATTTCAAGTATTGATGTGCTATCGTAGTGAGCAGATCTCCTGACCTTTGTACTCATTGCTTGTGTTATGTGAGATGTTTCTGGGTAATGTGTGGAAACATCAGAGAAGCATAGCTCGTCCTGCTTGTATGGAAGTTGCCATTAGATTCATCATGTGTTCTCTGTTCTATCTGTGTTACTTAGACCCCCACACGGCAGAGGTAGGTCAGAGGCTTACACAGCTCACACCAGACAGGTGTCAGCCAGAAACCCCCCCACATTATACCAAGAGTATGATGTTCTGATAATGAGCTTAAATGTGAAAAATATAAAAGCTATTTTACTTTGTTATATTTATCATTCTCTTGTCCCCCTGCTACTATTGTGTACTTTGCAGCTGTTTGAGGCCAGGGATACAGTGTGGGCTAAGTGTGAGGGGGACATTAGGGTAAGCCAGACCGCCCCCGCCCTATGTACTCCATCTCACTGCCTGGCCTCGTACTGTGGATGCCTCTGGGGTCTCCTGCAGCCTGCCTCAAACACACCCATGTGTAGATCTTAATTTGGACCCTTTTTTTTCTCCTAGCGGCTTTGCATCGTTGTCTCTTTGCGCTTTGCTGTAGTTCAACCAATAACGCACGGCTTAAGGACTTCCCAGAGTGCACCACACTGCGCTCACATTGCAGATGCCATCGCTTACAAAGATTCATCTTAAAGCCCCTCTTTCCTTTTGTTTGGCATTCTCAGCCCCATGCTGGCAGACATCTAACCCCTCTAACACCCCTGCAACATTTAACAGGGGTGCGAAAGTGACCCCAACTCTTCTTTCAGCAGGCTCATTGCTTTTTATAATCTCTGCTTCCTCTTACTACACTGCCACACTCCATCTCATTCCTGAACAGGATAGTCATCGGTCTGTGTCCTGTAAATGGAGCAGCACATTACATTATCGGTATTTATCAGCAAAAACTATGTAGAATTCTCATTAGCTTTCCATTGTTAGCCACTTGGTGTCTCGGTACCATTTTTTCACAGAATTTCGCACACATCTTGTTGCCTCTCTGTTGGTTTATCTGACCATTGTTGTAGATGTGTAAAATGTCATTGTGCAGCTATTTGATGCTTTAAATGGTCTTGCTTAGTATCTGTTGCTGTTGTCTCAAAAGACGCAAAAAGCTGTGACATGCAAGTCTAATCGCTGCCAAGGTTGTTTGAATGACTAATAGCACACTGAGAAGATCCCTATGTAGAATGTGAAGCACATGAAATCTACTGACTTCCTCAATCAGGGGAGACATCATATGCACACTTACCATAAGTTCAGACTCAAATCAATTAATATTATTTCTGCTCTCTTCCATTTTTACATCTCATTATCATAATCGTACAACCTCTTCTCCACTTCCTGTTGCTCACCAACACCATTTCTACTACTCTGTTCATCTTACTCACCTTTCCCATCATGCTCGCCATTAGATATCTTCAATTATGAAATCCCCTCCATCAATGTCAATCTGGACAGCCTCATCGATGAGTTCAGCGGTGCCCCCTGCAGGAGGTCCATGGCAGTGACAGACTCTCCAGATGATGCTGTGCCTGAGGAGGAGCCCCAGAGCACCATTCTATGACCTATGACCCTGACGCATCACTTACCAGCATCCCTATGGCTAAACATGCTCATAACTGTCGCCGCCAAGGCCTAATGGAAAAGCCACCCGGCCTGACCAAAACAGAACATGACCCTTCCCTCACATCTGCTACAAGCTGCAAATAAACTCATCCTCTTCAACTGCTCGCTATTACATTAATGTGACTTCTAAAAACACCAAAATGCCATAGTGGAGGAACAGTTGCCTTTAAGTGGAAAGACTGGAATATAGACAAATATTATATTAAAAGAATTCTTTGACTTCTCGTTTTTGTGCTTTGCTTTGTTCATCTGTAATTTGATTCTTCGGTCTTTATTTCTGTTTTTTTTTTCTTATTTTTTGCCTTATTAAAACAGAGACACTTACATTGCAATATGATATTCAAATGTTGACTAGGTCATAACAATACATGGTAGGAACAAATCCCGTCCTCAGGTTGAAACAGACACAAGAGTGAAAGTGTTGTCCGGTTTTACTGCTCACAGGGTATTTGAGCTTTGTGCACATTAGAAACATGCTAAGCCTTTTGAGAAGGGTTTTGCATATGGGATTAAACATTTAATGTAGTTTTCATAATATCCCCTTCCCCAGTCATCTTTACTTCTCTCCTGTCTCAAAGGGAAATTGTAGTTTTTATTCAGACTTTTACCTTTGTATAGGTAAACTCACTTTATACTGTACCAGCACAGAGAAGAGAAGAATGTTATTGTAATTCAAGCTTTTTGTACTTGCATCTGTTCTAGTATTTGAAGAAAAAAAAAGCACCATGATGTTTTTGCATGACAAGTCACTATGATCAATCGGCTTCAGATTAAGGGCATCAGAATGGCAGTGCTTTACTTTGTGTCAGTATTAGTGTTCCGTTCACAACTGGGCATAAATTTAGACCCCACGTCTGTTACGCTGTTGCAGCTTGGATTACACTGCCTTTAGGTTTGTGTGGTTCTCTCTCTTAACTTTGTTTTAAGTGCTTCAGGTTCAGTGACCTTTGTCCCCCAAGTGTAAATACAAAGACTGTACATAAAGTGATGTATATAAAACTGAAAGAGTAAGTATATGTAAAATGCATATCTTGAACATATAGTAATAATATATGTGCTGATATATATCATGGAGAAAATGTAATGACTAAAAAAATCATGTTATTTTTGCCCTTGCACACAATGAACAAGTGTACTGTAGATTCTTAATTTTACACTTTAACACCAGGTTACTATGATGCTGCAGCAGAAATGCAGAATGTCCATCCTGCTAAAAGTCAGCTTCCTTCTAATTCTCTCTCTGGAGCTTTGACTTTCAGGCAGTTTACATCTCAGTTTACTGATGCCCTGTGTTTGATTCTATTTTATTAGAAAAGCATCTCTTATTTAAAGGTTTCCATCTGGATAATAAGATCAATCTAGTCCCATTTGGACTATTCTAGAACTGTTTGGTTCAACTAAGAACACACATGGTCAAAGAGCAGACAATAATTATGGCACACATCTAAATTTGAAAACACTTGTCACCCTGGACAAAAAAAATTAGACTTTTCAAATTCACCTGATGCTGCAGTGTCAATCTTTTATCCAATGTCAAATGTCTCAAGGACAGTAACTGCTTCAATTAAAGTGCAATTACAGTGTTTACTGATCGACCTCAGTTAAGATAAATGGTCAAACCCTTTTCCAAACCTACAAAGAAAAGCCATTAATTTCATTGCAAAGCAATTTGTTTGTTTTACGTGTGAATTCAATGATGATGACTAAATGAATTAATATCTCTCCAAAAGTGATCTATGATATGCCTCAGTGTGTGTTCTCAATGGAATATGTTTATGAAGATTTTGGTGATGTTGATTATATTGATCTTTGTGGTAATTATATGACAACATTTGCAAGTGCCCTCTGGTTGTTATTTTTGGAACTTTAGGCATAGTTACTGTGTGCTGGAGGATTTGTTTCAGTGCTGGACCATTTCATTAAGACAAGGAGGCAGGGATTCCTTTGAATGTGAAATAGTAGTCATGTGGAAGTGTCCGAACTAATGGAGCAAACAAGAGTTAGAAACTAAATGACGATTTGTGACGGCCTCTTGGCATGTACTTTTATTAGAACATGGTGTGATTACTGCAAATGCTTTTGTACATCATAGCTGGAACGATCTCCTTAAAGCATGTATTAAGTTCTGTTATAGGTGTGGGTATTATGCTGCCATAAGGAAACAACAATTGTGTACCCTTCCTGAAAATATGGGTGATGATTTCATCATAAAACTAATTTCAGCAAGTAAATCAACTTTACAACTTTTTTCAAGCACATATTCACAAGAGCGATCATTTGCACCAAATGGTACACTGTTAAAGTTAAATGAGACTTTTCAGCAACTATAAGACTATTTTCTGACACACGTTATCACAAAGTAAATAGCTCTAAAATGAAACCCAATTTGTTTACATTTTGCAGGAGGGGGGAGTAAAATCAGATTACAACAAACAATATCATGCATGCTCTTAGATAGTCTTTTGATAATCAATGTTTTGGTGTCAATCACTGTCGTTTTAGGATTATAAGAGGGGTAATAAAGAGTGCATTGGTGGATTCAAGATAATGTGGGTTGCAGGGGGGGTTCTTTGTGTTTTTTAGCAATACAATGGAGGAGTGGAAGTTGCCTGTGGATGTACTGCCTCCTTCTGCTCTTTACAACTAATGTGCAAACAAAACCTGCCGCTTTTCAAGCCCACCATGCCCACCCATTCCTCTGCTGCTTAGCATATCAAGTGGAACACAGTGTGTACTGTGAAGCCTAACTGCAATCCTCATCAGAATGTCAGAAATAAATATATATATATATATATATTAAACTCTATGTTTTTAATTATCTCACTTGGTTAATGTGGCATTATTTGATTTACTTATTTTTAATTACATTTACAACAGCGAACATTATTCCATTAGTTTATATATTAGTAAAATAATACTTCTGGCTATTTAACTGCAGATATTTAAGCAAGAAGGTTTTTTTTTACTTAATCCCACTGATTAATTTAGAAAATAAATTACTTCTGTTTGTGTTGCATTGGCATGTTTCAAATGTTTTTAATTTCTTTGTGGTAGGACCAAAACTTCATCTCACAAAAAAGGCGGAAAAGAAGACATCAACAGTTTTGCATATTTTCATTTCCAATGTCTTTTTTTCCCCCATGTCTTGTTCAGCATCATGGCAAATAGAATGAATTTCTGTCTGCCACAGTTTGGGGCCAGTAGGCAGCCACCCCTGGTAGCAAGGGAAGCCTTATATTTGTAAAGCCTTCCTTGCTACCCAACCCTTGAGGATTTATTTTGTTATGTACATTTTTATACCAAACATGACTGGGGAGAGAGAAAGGAAGACAGACAGAGAGAGAATGGGGGGACACTGTGTTAGTTATGACACTGTAATTCCTTCATCTTTAAACGGCGAGCTTCTCAAATTCTTAATATTATCACATCAGAGTGTCTGTCAATTCATTTGCAAGAGAGAAAATTTTAAAGAATTACATTTTCTCTCGCTCACACATACTCAGGAATCAGGGAAGAAGCAGAAGTCTTTTCGGGTGTGTAACTTGTGGGACTGGCCGAGCAGGATGACTGAAGACCTGCCAGAGAGGAGTGTACGTGTTTGACATGATGGTAGTGAACCTGAAAAACGTTTTCCAAGAACGTGCTCTACTTCTGATGAATAAGTCTGCATTTACTTTCTTCGACTCTTAGAATGTTTGATATCCTGTGTATTCATTTCAGCGCATCTCACTCTGTATCTAGCGAGTCTTGCACTGTTAGCAACATTGTTTTATGTGCAAGGAACTCCAAATCCTTGACTAGTACAGTACATTCTGAGTGACTCTGTGGTTACCTAAAGCTACAGTCCATACAGTCTAGCAGTGTCTCCTCTTACACCAATCAGCTGAGCAAACTTATTGTGTGCTGCTTGGAAACAGAGCAATCAACAGTACAGCAAAACAATAAATGGAGCAGCTTTGATTATTGTATTATTTTAATTTCTTTTTCTTAAAGACTATAACAGACTTTCAGTAAAGGCTTCCATACCCTTTACTTGCAACTGTTTATTTTTGAAAATGACATTTTCATTTAGATCAGTCCATAGACAATATATCATATAGTACATTATGTTTTAGTCAAACTCACAGCAAACAAGAAGCAGAGTTCTGTAGAACAATCCACTCCTTCAAAAGTCATTTGATTGTCCCCTTTGGCATTTTGATTCAGGCTTCCACAGAGGTGGATTATGCCAATAAAATCCACGGTAAAGTTGCAGCCACCAGTGCAAGTATACTGAATGCCAAAAGCAAGAAAAGCAAGCAGCATGCTGTAGTGCAAATCCTCGATCTCCTCCGACGTCGAGGATGAACCACGGTCATCACAACATCGAGCGCGTCCTCCTCGGCCATAGGGCGCCCTTGGGTGCTTATGATGAAGATCTGACACGCTTTACAGCTGGGAGTGATCAGTCTCTGGCGATGGGAAAGCTGGGTGCACCTGAAGCAGTGAGAAATCCAACTTACTCCAGCGTGGACGCCGTCGCTGGCTGCGCGCGTTGCGCCCTGGAGATGGAGAGGCACTTTCAGGGTCTGCCCTTCATCTGGAACTTTGGTCGCTGCGAGTGTCACCAGTGCTTCCTTTTGTTTTTTTATGAATGTCAGATGTCGGCAAATAGGACACGCAATCGTATCCCCTATGTTTCCATCACAGTTGATACTGACCAGGGTTTTGACCAGGCAGTCGTGGCAGAATACATGTCCGCAGCTCAGAGTCCGTTCACTGCCCGAGAGGCTCTCATAGCAGACTGGACATTCTCCTGCCTCCTCCGGGTCGTCTTCCTTGTCGAGTGCCATAAGCGTGCCTGTTTAGTTATAGACTCTTCTTATTTTTAAAGTTCAGTGTTCTTAAAGTCCCATTTTGGCTCATTGGCTCTCGTTGCCTTTGGCAATGGGTGGAGGAAAGAGATAGTCTTGTAAAACAGGGCCAACCACCTGTGACAGCAGTGACGCATCGAGTTCAGTGAGGATCTCACCCCACTGCCTGCGGTTCATACTTTATTATACTGATGTACATTTTCAAAGAATTGTAATAAATTACTTTAATTCTAATTTACCTAAAAATTGACATGTATTTTTGCTATGATTTACTGTTTCAGTTATTACTATATAGCCCACAGATTATTTAGTCTTTCATACAAAGTGAACGAGACAAACTGGGAAGTTAAACTCACAAAAAAGTACTGTATCGTCTGCCGCCCTGTGGTTGTCGTTAAAACTACACTACCGTAAAGGCCAAAGGTGTGGCTGCCATTCCAGGCTCGTCCCTGTTCTGACGTCACGTCACGTTACGTAAGCGTAAGCACGGACGTTCCTCCCAGGATTTACGTTGGTTCCGGGAGACGCGTTGGCAGTTTCCTAAACACGTCTCTCACAACCAGGTTACCTCAGTCAGTTTCCTGCCGGCCACGGGAGGTTGTGCGGCTCGTTGTACGTTACACCGGCTGGAGGGCGATTTACCGGAACAGAGGACGAGATTCCGCTTTAATGAGAGCAGGTACGGAAATATCTGTGAAGATATTCGGCTTTCGTGGGCTGAGTGTTTGGCCTTTTCGTGTTACGCGGTCAGTCGCGGCTCACTAACGTTTGGAGGGCGACAGCTCCATGTCGGCTGAGACTTCGAATGGTGACAGTTATGCTTTTTTGTTCATTTACATTCCACTTCCCGTCTGTAATTTCTGAATGTGGTTCCCTTTTCATTTACAGCTCAGAGTTTAGTATTAACTCAACCTCCTGTCAAAAGCCAAGAGTCAGGTATCAACACGTTAGGCAGGAGCCTCCGTTCGGTCAGCTAAATGTGGCCTGCTAGTTGATGGCTACGTAGTGTCTATTTTCATATTTGGACCTCTCCGTGTCCTTCTGAGCGCCCACTTTACCAAGCAGCATATCACACTTATGGTTTTGGCATAGATTATAGATATATTCACCAGCTTAAAATGTGTCCTTTAAACCAGTGGGTATACCAGCTTCAATCAAGAATTTATTAGAGGAAAAGTGTGGTCATCCTCCTCTCTTCTGTCTTTGGTCCCTTCTGAAAATGTCATCATCGCCTCCAGTGCTTTGACTTTTAAGAGAGTCATCTCCAACAAAAGATTATGTAGCTATGGGAATGTGAGATATGAAGCTTCCCTCTTCGTTTCCCTTGCCTGTTATTTCCAGATGAGTCCTCTTTGCTGGCCCTGTTTGACCGGGTATTGTTAGCAGACAAATGGATCCAGGGGTCATGCTGACAGGATGCTGAAATGAAAGATGGCAGGAGCTGTCCCGTGTTTTGGCAGTGTGTCAGCAGTTGACCTGATGTGTCATATGGCCTAACCTCTCTAATTGATGTGTTATGTTTCATCAGCAATGTCACTGTGTTTACCAGCTCTAAATCTACATATAAAAGTATTGTTTGGTAAAGGTACAAACATGGCTGCTTTCTATTCCAGTATCCCAACAGAGGACCTAGAGCTACAGTATCCATCACCATGGAAACCATTTCCTATCATCATAGTTATTGGTGATAAGAGATCAATAGAAAGCTTTTCTCCCGTTTGCGTCTTTCTTTTTGTCTCATTACAAATGGATAACTGCTATGTTTGGATATTTTTGGTTGTTTCCTTGAACGCTGTGACCCCACACCCTCCATGTAAGATGATATCCCGTTATGTCAGTTCCAGCAAGGAAAAGTCTCGCTCTCTCCATTGCTTTGATTTCAGGAGAAGCATTTTGGCCTGTGAGGATCCTGTCGTCAGTAAATGCTTGTTGACAGCACCATGCTGGAATGTTTAAACGGAAGGGCAGGCAGTCTTGCCTCAGGGAAGCCATCCCCGTGAGACTTGACCATCCTCTGTTTAACAAGGGAAATAACACATCATCCAAACCATACAGTAATGGAGTCAAGTGTCCAGTAGTTGCCCAATTTGACTAATAATACATCAAATGTCCTAGGTATTACAAGTCACTGGCTAAATTTGTTGCTTGAAGTTTGCTTTTTACTATAAGTTCAGCTCAGGAGTTTCCTGTGTAATGTTCACTGACTACCGGACCTATCAGCCGGACGTAGGTGGGATTGTAAATATTCTTGGAACAACAGCAGTAATGCTTGGAGCAACAGCTGTGACCCCCTGACACCCACACATCAGCTCTTTCCAGATGTGTTAAATGATGTGCTGAGAGCAGTTCCTCTAAGAGTTTAGTAACACCATGAAAAGAGGAACTGTCTTTAAATATGCTACTTCTTCAAACTGAACAGAGGACAGGAGATTAAGCACCCTTAACAGGCCATTAACGCTTCACAACTGAGCTACATTTGTAGCTTTTATCAGTTAGTTGTTACCCTCTCTTGGCAAGGATAGCGCATCACATGACATCACATGAGCTGAGCTGAATTGAGGTGAAAGAAGAATACCCTGTTAACCAGACTCATGGAGTATTCAGTGCAAGTACTTCCACTATTTGTAATAGGATTTTTGGGAAGTGTTTTCATTTCTTTTTTCAGTGAAACAAACCAACCACTTAGGACTGAAGGAAATTTGATCCTGTATATCATCTGTTGTCATCGGTTGCTCCATTTTTTTTAGATAAGAAGGGAATGCACAGTGCCTGCTTTTACATGCCACAGGACACAAGTAGTGAAAGTCCTTCCTTTGCCATTCTTGAGTCACATACTAAGTCAGAGCAAATAAGGACTGTAAAGCCAATAAGAAAGCCTCTTTCATTCTCAGGGTTCCCTGTCATGGACACAGAGATGATTCCTAAATTTGCCTCAAAGGATGAAGAAGTTGATTACTGGAAGTTACAGGCCCTTAAATACAAGAAAAGGTAGGCATCATTTATTTGTCCTATGTTATTAATTTACTTTCTGCCACAACCAGGCTGCAATCTTAAACCAATATTTCATAAGATGTTTATCAAAAATGAAACTTTTAGATGAATATTTTGTAGTTGTGCTTTGGTAAAAGCGCCTCCGTGGGTTGAAAATGTCTGTGGGTTCTCTGTCAAATGTTTCTACACAGATGAGTTCATCCCATATAAGGGAAATGACCAGACAGGCTCTATGAAATCTGCAGCCACAAACCTGCTGACTTGCGTAGAAGGAAATGACCACAGCTCTGAGTGCTCAAACATGTGGCACAGACCACTTCAGGCAGCAGGGTTGCATAAATCTTTGTGAACTCTTTTATATCTGGATTTTCTATTTGAGGAACTGGGGCCTTTTGCCCATCAAGAGAAAGGGTTAAAAGGCTTGTGGGTTTCGTGGAAATTCTTGCTGTGGGTACGCAAAGGAACAGCATCAGCCCATGGAAAAACAAAGTCAAAGTTAGATGCCCTGAGCAGCTTTTCGCACATGTTTGGAGCATGTGTTTTCCCAGGAGCACTTAAACGCTGATCCATCAACAGCTGCAGCCCTACTTGTTTAAACATTATCACTCTATTAATTTGTAACTGTTTTCTCTCTCGTGTCATCAACAATTCCTCCATCCACCCATTTAACGTTGCTACACGGGCTTTGTTTCACGCTGCTTCCCTTCCACGTATAAAGGGCTGTTGAAGTAGGCCAACGGTTCCAGGCAGGTTATTGGGTCAGCGTGCTGATCAAGCGGCCTCCGATGCTGGTATGTGTGGAACCCTGCACAACAACTGACAACTGAAGAATTCCAGTATTCTGCAGAGCCACTGAGAGGTCACTGCCTCGGCAACAAGTCAGCTGATCTCAGACCAGTGTTTGGCACAGTTCATTCTTCACAGGGTTTTAGAATAAAATAAGTTGGAGTCAGATGCTGACTGTACAGAATGTTTTTGTTTGTATTCCAGTCGACTTCTTTTATTCAGTGTAAGCACTGTAGAGTTAGGTTGGTAGTGATTTAGTCTTTGTTTTTGTTTTGTTTTTTTAATCTTGTACTGAGGGTGAGTCTTGACTAACATGTACACTTATGTAATGTCTAAAGCCTTATCCTCCTTCAGGGTTTGGTGTTATGTTTCTTTCCTCTCTTTCCTCGCCTGACCTATTAACATCCTCCACAGCAGGGGACACACAGCAGCAATTCCACCTCTGAACCGGCTACTGTGACACTTCAACTCTCTCTTTGGGGCTGTATCTATGTAGCATGCTTACTGGCTAAATGCTGACACATACAGTGTGTTCTCACTAAGCTTGACTTGAGTCAGAACTAAACCATGTTGGTCTCTAAAATTCACATTCTTATTTAGCTCTGAACTTAAAGGCTTGTTAAAGTTTTTCTAATGATTGTTTATGTTTTACCTCCTTCTCTGTCTCCATGCACCAACCAGTTGCCAAGATGCCCAAGAAGAGCTTCAGGAGTTCCAGGAGGGGAGTCGAGAGCTAGAGGCTGAGTTGGAAGCGCAGCTCAGCCAGGCTGAACACCGGCTTCGGGATTTGCAAACTGAAAACGAGAGACTGAAGAACGAGGTGTCCAACCTGAAGGTAACAGCAGGCTCGTAGCTCTTTGTGGACTTTATCACCTGTGGGTCTAATAAAGTCATTTGTGATTACACACAAGATTATCCGATTTCTGTTTGATCCTCAGCTTAAGGTTCAAGCGTCGCTTTAGTGTCCTCGCTTTTGAAAGGGCATGTGTGTCAGTAAATCCTGCAGCACTCCTTAATAGGATGTCAGGATAAAGAGGAAGAAAATAGGGAGGAGAAGTCTAATTCCTAATCGTAACAGGCCTGAACCCTGCGTTGCTGATCAGTTTCATTGTCATCTGGTTTGTGTGCACACTGAGGAATTTGCCATCCAATCATTGTGATTTTTCACATGGTCTGACATGTGAGCCCACCTGCCCCACCCAGTGCTAAACATGAGTCCTGTAAACAAACCAGAAACGTTAAGAATAATGCTTTCCTGTCTTTGTGCCTCATGGGCGACAGTAAAGACATGCAGTCCTGCCACTATCTCAGAGAAAAGAGCCACTGGCTCTCCCCGAGAACAAAAGGCTCTTTATATAGGGAAAGAATCTGCCTTATCTTGACTGTCATGCGGTTCTCCTCATTTCTTCTAGTGGTGTTCATAACTACATGGAGAAAACAGTTTACAATAGTTTTTTAAGCTGCAGGAAATGGCAGACTGGGTCAGCGCTCATAGTTCTCTAAGTGTGCTGAGCCCGGACTCCTTTTTCTTCTTCACCCCATCAGGAGAAACTGGAGCAGCAGTATGCCCAGAGTTACAAGCAGATTTCTATGCTAGAAGATGACCTGGGACAGACGCGCAGCATCAAGGAGCAGCTACACAAATACGTCCGCGAGCTGGAACAAGCCAACGATGACTTGGAGAGAGCCAAAAGGTCAGAGTGGAATTTTTCACAACCTTAGTGAATAACCTAGTCTGCTGTTGTCTAGATTTTGTACAACTCTATGCTCTGCAATACTCATAAAACAAATGTATGTATTTGTAGGGCTACAATAGTGTCCCTTGAGGATTTTGAGGGCCGTTTGAACCAGGCTATTGAGAGAAATGCCTTCCTGGAGAGTGAGCTGGACGAAAAGGAGTCCCTCCTGGTGTCTGTGCAGCGACTGAAAGACGAGGCACGAGGTAAAGAGGCGACGTCTGGATTTTAGGGAGCAGTGTGTCATCCATTAGAGGCACTGTGGATGAGAACGTGAGATTCACTCGGTTTATTTTCTGGAGATCTGAGACAGGAGCTGGCAGTACGGGAGAGGACCACAGACAGGATGTCGGCACCGAGCTCCCCCACCTTAGACACCGACAAGATGGACTCCGCAGTGCAGGCCTCCTTATCCCTCCCTGCAACGCCTGTTGGAAAGGCTATGGAGCACGCCTTCATCAGCCCAAAAGGTAAGAATCACCCTGGCTTGGTTTTGTGCATTCATGTAGAGATGTGTGGGACCTAAACAAAGCTTCTCCTGTATGCCCTAGCATTGACCAATGGCTGCGGTGGCTCCGCCCTCACACCTTCTGCTAGAATCTCTGCTCTGAACATAGTTGGAGACCTCCTGAGAAAAGTTGGGGTAGGCATAATTTATTTTAAGAGAATATCTTCTGACCTTTAAGTCACTAAATGCTGACATGCTGCATCCTCTGCCAAATTTTATTGTAACTAAATACATATTTGACTTTTTTTTGTTTGTTTGTTTGTTTTTTGTGTATAGGCTTTGGAGTCCAAACTTGCTGCTTGTAGGAACTTTGCCAAAGACCAGGCTGCAAGGAAAAATTACTCCACGGACAAGGGCACACTCATCAACAGCAATGCCACAAAGTTCTCACACTCTCTACATACCACTTACTTTGATAAAACGTAAGTCTTTTTTAGAAACTCTGTCAACATTTCGGTTATCTTTTATTCATACATGAGCAGTTTGCCGTTGTTTCACGTCAATGTTAGCTGACATGGTGCATTTCCTTGTGTCAACTGTAGGACCGTTAATGGATTAGACCCCAGCTCCCTGACCTCCATAACAACCTCCAGAGCTGTGTCTCCCCCAGGCATGCTCCCTTTAAGTGTATGAGGGATCCACGGGGCCATGCAAACCTCTGTTGAAACGCCTAGCAACCCAATAAACCGTGGAAGCGGAGGACACCTGTGCTGCTGTATGTTTGTGTGCGTGTGACAGATAGGAGAGTGATATGTTCTCGCCTGTGTGTGTGTGTGCGAGTGTGAGTAAAATAAATGCTTGACTAAACAATCCACCTGCCTCTGGATCGCAGCTCTCAGTGCATCTGTGAGTAGGTGCACAGCCTTTTGTGCGTCTGTTCCGACCACATACTTGCATGTGCCTGAAGCTGTGTTGTACCTTTGCTTGTGCGACCGTCATGCAATGCTTTGGTCTCTTAATGTCAACTTAAAATTTAAATAATTTCCAGCTGCAGATCCATGATTCATCAGAAAATTCTCATCTCTGACAAGAGTCGTGAGTCTGCCACAGCTTCCTGCTCACCTCCTTTCTTTCGTCGTATTTTTTCTCTTAATTTGCACAAAAAAAAGTTTATTTCTCTTTAGAATGTATAATATTTAAAAAGGGATATGTTTATATTAACTAATTTATCTTGCAGTGTACTTTAAAATGCCGTTTTCTTGTTTGCAAAGTTCCTTTTGCAGGTGTGCATCTATAAGGTGTGGTTGGAGAAGTGTGGATGGACCTTGTTTTCGTAAGAATGACCGAAGTGAATGTTGATTGTTGGAAGCCATGTAGCTGCAGTGCAGTCATTTCTCTCTTTGCTGGCTAAAGTATTTCTGGAAATCGCAGCTGGTTCTCTTCTCTGCACTTAAACGAGCTGCTCCTCACATATCCCCCTGAGGACGTCCACTGACATTTTCAGCTGTAATTTTTTATATTTAAATACCTCACCGTAATATGTTGGGAGTTATCAGCCTTCAGTAATTGAAACATTTGAATCTGGCTTTAAAGTTAGTTAATCAGTGGACTGGGCTTGGCAAAATGAACATTAAAGCCTTACTGTGACTTTATTTGCAGCCTATGTGTAATGCAGCGCATTTGCAATGTTAATTGGACAAGGCTGTTTGATTTTAGGCAGATATAATATTGGCTTTGCTTCCATTTCATTTACTAGTTGTGTTCACATCCACTTACAAATGTTTTTGGTAATTCTTAAGTGTCGCCACCTGTCTGGCTTGGAGTTCATTCCAAAAGTTAGTTGGTTCTTTTTTATTATAATTTTTTTTTTATGATGTTACTTTTGGCACCATAAGAATCTGTTACTAAAGTGAGCTCCACAGTCAGACTGTACAGTATAGTTTGTATAGCTGGTGATTTTTACATACCACACTGTACATATTGACGTTTGGCATTAAAGTCATATTTATTTCAAATTGTGTATGGCATGTGTCCAGATATATTGAGTTTTGCTATGATACAGTGGTTACAGCCATTGTGTTATGATGTTAAATTGTTTTGTCAGAATTGTTAAAGTAAATAAAGATTGAGATGATGAACATGTTGTGCAGTTTCATTGTAATTAAATAGGAAGCCATTTACACTGCGGTAAAACTGTAAATACTACACTGAGTCAGTAAAAGCACTACATATGGGGGGGAGTTGATTTTTATGTAAACTTTCAAAGGACAAGATAAGAAGCACATATTGAGATTTTTCCTTTACTTTTTCAGAGGTGTGGTCTTTACTCATTTTCTTGCTCTCACAGGAGGAGCCGCATGATTAAAGGCCTAATTTCTTCTCCATTTCCGCCTTTAATTCGTTCTTCTTGATCTAGGGAAACAGACCGGGTTCAATTCTATAATGGACCACAAATCAGGAGAGTGCTTGATATTTCAGGAATGTCAAAACGGAGCTTGCCTACCTTCCCAGAGACGGTTAAAGGGTAGCTGTTTACAAAGATCACGTAGTGGGGGATCTTGAAGTAAGAAATCTAGAGAGCAAAAAAGAATCAGTGCATTATTTCCTGGCCCATTTTGGACCACCTGCTATCCGTCCATCATCTGCTCTAACCTTGCCTTTGCAGAACTCTTTTATCTCCTCTGCACTTGCGGTCTGGCCGTCCCTGATCCTGATGCAGGCACACACCTGCTCACCCAGCCTCTCGTCTTTCACTCCAACCACCTGGAAAGCAAAGCATTTAGTTTTACTCTTCCACTGAAACCCATTAATGTCTCATCCTCAACTTGTTTAGGATATATACTCAGAACATAGCCACAGCCTGTGTGATGTTTGTGATTGATAAAAGGTAATTAGGTCCTGTTCAGATGCATATTTACACTTTCATAGCACATTTATGACACGTGTATTCATTCTGTGCCACCCCTTAAGCTCACCTGGACCTCCTTCACTTTTGGATGCTTAAAGAGAAATTCCTCTATCTCGGCGGGGTAAATGTTCTCTCCTCCACGGATGATCATGTCCTTCATGCGTCCCTCAATGCGGCAGTATCCCAGATTGTTCAGGCTTGCTGTGTCCCTGTTTTAATAAAAATAGAGACTGTCTCTACAGTACACACTCTTCCCCATTTGCACTAACGTGCCCCTTTCAATTCAGTAATTGGATAAAGGTCAGCTCACCCTGTCCTGTACCAGCGATCCACGGATATGACCTCACTGGTTTTCTCTGGATCTTCCCAGTAGCCGTGCATCACACAGCTGCCTCGAACCATCAGCTCACCCGAAGCGCCCACTGGGACGATCTCCCCCGTGGTAGGGTCCACCACCTTTGCCTGTGTGGCATTCACGGACAGTTCAGTGCGCTGCTGTGTTAGCTGAGGGAAAGGCCCGTGTGATAAAATAAGTCATACCTCAGTGTGGGCCATGATGCAGCCGACAGTATTCATCTTTAACTCCTCACAGTCTTGTGGGAATCCCATAAATGTGACAGGACTATTTTCAGTGGTTCCATAAGCAACCTGTTAAAGAATGAAAAAAAAACTTATTTCAGAATTCGTTGATGAGTTGTTTGAAGAAATACAGGAAAAGTATACGCTCACTATTATCTCTTTCATATTCATGTCCATTTTCACTTTCCTTATGATCTCAGGAGGGCATGTAGAGCCTGCCATGATCCCTAAAAACAAAACAGCAAACGTGTGGATCGCACCATATTCAGCAAAGCAGAACTCATGTCTTCAAATCTCTTACCAGCTTCAACTGATGACAGGTTATACTTGTGTAAATCTTGGCTAACCATGTCAGTGAACATGGTGGGGGTTCCATAGATAACATTACATCTTGAATGAGAGAAAGATATAAATGACAATCAGTGGGACAGCTTATTGCTTCAAACCAAATACCATAAGAAGTGGTGAATACTGCACTTTTCACTCTCAATGGCTTCTAAATTGGCACGTGTGCTGTAGCCTGAAGACGGAAAAACCAGCGTGACCCCATGAATCGCCATGCAGCACCCTCCGAGAACTGAGCCAAAGCAGTGGTAGAGCGGCACAGGCAGACATAGTCGTACCTGGGGCTGGTGAGCAACAGGACAGAGGAAGTTCAAAGAACAGAACGTCCCCCACGTGTTACAGTTTGCCCTTTCTCCTAATCTGGAACCACATTTGCACTTACTCTTAATCCATAACCCATGCGCAGACCCAGGAAATACGCATTGTTTACAATGTTGTGGTGGGAGAGAGTTGCTCCTTTTGGTTTCCCAGTTGTACCCTAAACTTAACAAAGGACATAAATGAATCACTGATGCATCAAAAATGGGAAAAAAGCCTACTTATTAATTGAAACTGTGCGGTACTGTAGTTTACCGATGTGAACTGAATGTTGATGGGCTCATCAAAGGACAGCTTGCTCTGCAGGTCCATCAGCTCTTTGTAATGCTGATTCCCTCCGGCCTGCATCACATCTTCTACATGAAGCATCCCCGGCTGTCTGCTGTCGGTCACAATTATCATACGCAGGTCTGGCACCCTGGCAGGCAGGGGACAGATCAGAACTGAATCAAATGTAAAATTACAAGTATCACCAAAAAAAAGACAAAAAACAAACCTGGGGCTCTTGATCATGCCCGTGGGCATTTTTTCAATTCCTGGACAAATCTCCCTCAACATCTCACAGAAGTTCTGGGCTTTGAAATGGGTGGGACACACCACCGCTTTACACTGAACCTGGACACAACAAATCTATTACCTTAGCATTAGAACATCGTTTTTAAAATCCCATTTTGATTTCTGTGTTTCACATGTGCAACATGAAGGATAATGTAAGGAGGATAAGGTGACCCACTACCTTCCGCAGAGTGAACTCCAACTCCTCCACCTGATAGGCCGGGTTCAATGACACCTGTGGGAAAAATGGCAGTTTAACATTAAATGTATGGCATGTGCAATGTCACACACGTTAGAGAGTATTAGGTGGTGAATTGGACTGATTCCATTAAATATTTTTTAGCATAATGGTGAAGTAGACAGTTCTTGTAGAACAGAACCGTTACACACAAGGGGCACCTGGAAAGTTCAAAGTCCTTCTCATTTTCAGTTGACTACAGAGTTTTAGGTAACAGAGCTATGCCCTCGCAGTGTGCGTTTGAAGGTATTTAGGTATATCCAGCACTGACCAGTATAATTCCAGCCTTGGCTGAAGCAAACTGGAAAAGGATCCATTCGTAAATATTCGGTCCCCAAACTCCAAGTCGATCCCCTCTCTTTAGGCCCAGAGCAAGCAAACCTGTAGCTGCCTTGTCAACCTAAAAAGGAAAAAAACAACCATTCAAACATAGAGAATGAACTGTTAGCAGCCTTTATAATCACAAAAAGCTGATGGACAGAACCCCTGTTGCTCAGAATATGCCAGGTGCCTCTTCAATGGCAAAAACTGATGGAAAAAAACATGAGACATACATCTATCTGAAACTCTGCAAACGTTTTCCGGATGCCGTCCTGCACAAAGACCACTGCTTCACGGTCAGGGCAGCGTTCAACCATGGCATCGAGGCTTTGGCCAACTGTCAGCGGGAGCAGTGGGGTGGAAGAGGTACCGTGAACATAGCTGGTGGTGAGGGAGGGTTTCCGGGGAGGACTGTCCACATGAAGAAACCTGACAGTGATAACAATGGTCAGGAATTAGACACAGCAAATGACCTGGGTTCTAAGCACACTTATTGATTTATTTATTTATAGTTACAGTTTGATGACACAAAAAACTTCTGAAAAGATAAATGTTTTGTGAGAAAATAGCTAAAAACATATGCCAGAAGTATACATTTGGTCTCATAATGACAAAGAAAAATCAAAGCATGATACGATTAACACAAGCTGAAGTGTGGGATTTGAAGTTTGACTTTATATCAATGATGATCCGTTCTGGTTCTTCATGCCTCCAATAACAACAACTCCATTTTTATTTCAAGATGAAGTTTCAGTTTTTTTCAGTTTTTTGTATATATCATGAAGGTTGTATTTCCAAAATATTAGATGGCTAGAACTCTGTCAACGGTTCCATGGTACAACAACTGCTGGTTCTGGCTAAGTTACAGAAAACAATCCAATAATTTGAGAGATGTGTGAAACTTACCGACATTTCTGGAGCAAAACTCTGCCGCATGATTTCCATGTCTGGCTGTGTTTAACTTGATTAAAAAATCTCAGACTGTGAGAGCAGGTCCTGGGCAGCGAAGAAGAAATCAGTACTGCCATTGTTACACACAGTCTCTGTCAGCTGGCTCTCAATCCAGTGAGAATATACTTGGGTGACAAACACTGGGTTTCGTCAACAAAAAGCGGTTTACTCTGGTTGGATTGAATTACAATGTGTGTAATATTTAACTTAAACTCACTGCACTATCTGAAAGATAAGGGGAATCTTTGCTGGTCGGGCATGTGTCCCAAAATAGTCAGAAAGAGGAGCTGCAACTAGACCCCACTTTTTGCAACACATTTAATAAGCAGAGAGGTAAACCCTCTTTTGTTTATGTGATTAACTGTAAACAAAGAAAAGAAAAGAAAAAGCTAAACATCAATAACTCACACAAGGTGTAATGTCCAACCAGTTTTTATTGCATTTAAACATTAACCACTTAGTGAAAGTTTATCCTGGATTTTCATCAAGGGAAAAAATTATAGAAACACTAAACAATATCAAACTCGAAAATACACATTTGCACATGCATTAGTATAAATATTTATGTATATGTATAAAGAAGCAAGGCACACACAGGTCGCAGTAAATTGTATCAAATTTATCTCTGCAAATATATTGATTTGATTAGTTGTAAGTGCAAGTTGACTTTAAATTAAAAAAACAAATTAGATATTTGTAGAAATAATTAACGCACAGGAACCGTGCGCATGCGCTTTATTTTTTTTTTATTTATTTATTTTTTTTAAAGGTGGTAATGACTTCCACCGCTAGATGGCAACGTTGAGACGTTAAACTCAACACACTCATTTCCGCATCCTGTCTGCAGGCCGCAGGAGCAGCAGAGAAGAAGTCCGTGTGCTTAGTTTGGAACGTTGCAAAGTCTCAAACGTTCTGCCAAAGTGTTTTTAACGAAAGCTCACTCCCAAAAGAAGAATTAAAACACGCAAAAGCGTATGTGAACCAACACTTGAATATTCAGTTCTACATGGATGTTTCCTGGGTTTTTGAAGGTGAAAAAATCACATTTTGAAGAAAGTCACAGTTAATGGGATGTGTAGTGTATCAGTGAAGTGAACCAGTGTTGTTGTCTCTTGTGTTTAACAATTAAACATGGATGTTGAATCATATGTGTATGACTTTTAGTCCTCCGCATGGTTGACCTTATGAGTGCGCTCCTCTTCCCTGTGAAAAAGAGGTGAGATATCTTTGGGGTTTTTTTTTTTCTCAGACAAAGAAGAAAAACTGTATTCCGTCACTAGGGCTTTTCACATGTCAGGTGCTGTTTGCGGACAAAGGGTGTCCCCCTTTACCTGCTCCTTTTGCTAAGTCACTCATTCTAAACAGAAGAGGTCTACTTACACACATCACGCTGACTTGAGTTAGAGGACCCTCATAAAGTCTGACCCTGGAAAGATGTGCAGAGAAATCAAATGTGTTCAAGACATGAACAAGACATTCCCTGAAACAAAACTGGATAAAGAGATGCATCCGTAGTGGCCTCACAAACCGATCTCTGAACTGTGAATAAATCACCTAGAAATGCTGTATACGTGTTTTCCATTCAAGAGTTTAAAGGAAACTTTTTCATTAATGGAAGAAAAAAAAGAGTGTTTTGTTTAATCTTTCTTGGTAACTACTTCAAAGTAAACCCTAAAAACATGCTGTCCCTGCGTGGCTTTTTCTGAAAAAGTGTGAGTGATCGCTGGCATTAACGGGCCCGTTAAAAAGCGCCTCACACATCCCTTGCAGGCAAACAGCTGTTATTCTGTTACTGGGTTTCGTCCCAGACACCGTGAACTTAACTTGATCTGTTTGACTGTTTTCTTTCTAAATTTGGCGTGAAAGTCATCGAACCCTTTTGGATATACTCAGCAGAAAGCTGGGGATGGTTTCTCTCCCCTGCACGGTCAGTGTTGTCTTTGGGAACCCTCTGCGACTTGTCTTTGCCAGCTTATTTCTTTTAAATGTTATATTTAGTTACGTGTGGCTGGAGGTTAGATTGATGCCTTATTGTAGGAATGAAAGCGTACACTCGTTCATTAGACAGATGAGGTGATTCATCAGTGCATGGACGGCCTGTCTGCAGGACAAACGATCATCCTGCCGTCGTTTGGCCGTGTCAGTCACGTTCAGGCTTTGTTATGACTACAGCATAAATGTGCTCTTCGGCAAAGCTGGAAATGTGAGCGGTCTCTCTGGGATCAGAGAGAGGTTTAAAGCATAAAGCCTGATTCCTGCACTGCCACCGCCCTGTTATTATGGCTCGCTCTGTGGGCTAATGCTGTGTGTTACTCATTTTGTTGGTGCAAACTTGACGGTTGGATATGAAAAAGTGTATCCTGCCCTCAGGACTGTTTGATGATTCACTTTAAAGATGTGGTACAACACAACTGGCAGCTCTAGGAGAGGCCTGTTCTTCCTGTAGGGGGCAGCAACACTCTTACAAACAGCTGGATGAGGCTGTTCTTTCTACCAGACTTGGCCCTTGCTGTCCTGCAACTAATTTCTAGTAAAAAAGCAAAAAAAGCTCATAACCTTCCAATTCAACCATCAGTTAACCAGTTATTTGATCTTGTTGCCTTTATTTCTGATCAATTATTCAAACAAATATAAATTTTTGAAGTCATTCTGTACCGAACACACACATTTGAACATTTTAATCAGAAAACCACTTGGGGGATGGGGGGGCTGGGGGGGGGGGGACAAGCCCCTCTTATACATACTGGAAACATATGAATAAAAAATAAACAGAATGACAAAAAAGTCAAGAAATGAAATACTTTGGAGCGTTCATTTATTTTGAGACAAAATCAAAATTATTCAACTATCCGCTCCTCTTCCAAATACTGCTGGCAACTGTAATTTAATTTGGTGGAACTGGTGCCTCATTAAAAGCACTGAAAGGAAATGGCGCTCATGGGATCCTCTGGCAAACATGCCTTCACAAAAAACCCCCAAAAGAAATCCCCCTGCATCTGACAATTTGACCGTTTCGTGACACCTTTTGTCATCGTTATGGAATTAGTTTGTAACCATACTGGGACTGGGACATGGATCCCACATCTGCCCATCCCCTACACTATGTTTTTTAACTGAAATACCATCAGCACAGTGCAGTTCGTACAGCTGCACTCAGGACTTTTAGTCTTAAAGCCAGCTTTAACATTTTCTCACATGGTGAAGCGAAACTTCTCTCAGGGCGCAGAGCGGCTTCCGTGCCCTCATCAACACCCTCTCTGACTTCTCCATTCAGACACGCTGAGCATTGCCCTGCAGAGCGGCCATAATCCCCTACTTTGTGCACGTCGCATCACCAATAAGATCTCAATTTGGGTAAACCTGTCGAGGTTCATCACAAAGCTTCAAAGTTTGTGAGAGATTCTTAGAAAAGTGAAGCAGCCCCTCTAAACAAACTGTGACTCAGCACTTCTGTGTTGATCTATCCGTCAGTTCTCTAGATTTGCTTAATCCAACCGAGGGGGGGTTGGACTCTTCCCCAGGGGCTATGCCCTGGATGGGTTGGCGTTCCGTCACCGGCTGCCTATGTTTCCTTTTCAAACATACATTTCCTAAGAAGAAGCGCCAACTCCAGGTTTTAGTTCTGCATTGTTGTGAGTTTTTCAGGTCGATCAACTTTGTGCAACACAAACAGGTTGCGAGCGGTCCGACGGGTTCCCTGCCTCCGATTAAAGGTCACTGGCTGTCACCTGTGGCTGAGCTGCAATGTGAGGCAGCCACGAGCATGTGCACATGCGAGTGTGTGACCCCTGAAGCTCCACTTTCCCCTGCCTCAGCCATTCTCTGCCCAGCTGAGCGTTCAGCTGTCAACAACACTTGTCTTCTTGATTACGGTCGCCTTGGCTCAGAACCCAGTGCCCTGTTGTACAAGAAGTGATGGTTTTGATGAAATCCCCTAAAGGCTGTTTCCATGGTTGGCTGATAATCTCAAATCAATATTTGATCAAAGTTTTGTGAGGATGTGCATATACGCTTTCTCTGAAATGGTTTGTTGATGTAAAGATGGCGCTTATCCTGTTTGAAACTTGGGGTTAAGCAGCACTGATTCAATCCAAACTCCTGCAGCGGAGCTGTTGGTTTTCATTTAGCATGGCCTTGAATAATAAGGAACGCAGCCTACAGCCTTCATTGATATTTTATTTTCCCTTTTTTGGCAAGGTATGCCCACAAAGTAGCTAGTTTAATGGCTTAGTTTCGGTGCCTGTGAAGTTTGAATTGGTCCTCTTAAACTGATGCAGACACTTTTCTGATAAACCTGCTCTTGATTATGACTCAGATCTGGAAATTTGAGAAGCTTCTTAAAATTCCTTTATTTTTGGCACAGTATCTTTATCTGTTTTTAATTTAGAACACTCTACTTGACTATGAGCTTCTTTTTTTGTTGCATTTTAATGAAAAAAAAGGATGGGATGCATCTGTTCCCTTTTTGCTGGTTAATTCTCCTCCACAAATCGATTCCATCATTCTCTGTCCGAAAAGCAAACAGTCCACATCCGCTCTTGTGTGTAAATCTAAGCGTTCACTTCCTACCTATCAGTCACGCTACCTATTATTCCCCTCATTTGGACATCCATCAAATGTCACATGTTCCATTACACAATCTATCACGCTCTGCACTCATCGCGCCATTGACCGATAACAGTTTTCAACTTCACATTGCCCAAAGATGCGTGTTTCCTGCGGAGACGGGAGGGCATGGCCCCGTCCACTCCAAAGTCTAATGGATGAATTTAGACAGGAACCTTTCCGCAACCCCCTCTCATCCAAAGGCCACGGCCCAGATCAGAGGTCAAAGGGGGGTTGGTCCAGTTGCCTAGGAGGAGTTTCAGCTAGCAAAAAACCACTGGTGCTCATTGGACTGTGCAAACAGCAGATCTGCCTCTCTGACCATCCGTCTGACAGGCCTGAGAGCAATGGGGCCTGGGCAGATTGCATTGTCACAATCAGACAAGAGGCGAGTGTTGATGAATGACAGGTTGTATAGAGCACACAACAACACGCTCATTCACTGCCAAGATTAAGCCAAGTTAGGGTTGGAGACAGGATGAGCTTTTGTTATTTAGATTTGCGAATATTTGTGTAATGGTTCTTTCAATAATGCGCTGTCCTATTTTACAACGCTGCTGCTGATGAGAGCTAAATCTGATCCATCTTTCCAGTTTAAGGTTGGCCTGCATGCCCGAAGAAAACAAATTGTGTTGCTGTTGTGTTTGGGAGAATAAATCCATTGGTGGGGCTTCATGATAAAGGTGACATCATGAGAAAGTTTCACCCCTGTTGACAAGGCTTATTGTTGCCATGGGGCTGCTGGAAAAGCCACTGCAGATCCCAGTAAATGAAGGTTGTTGGGGGAGGGGATGTGAAGGCAAGCAAATAGAAGTGCCATTTACTGCGTGTTTGCTTGGTGCCCTCCGAGCCAAAGTCTGCTCCGTTATTGGGCTGCTGATCACTGGAGGGTTCTCTGAAGCTTCGTGGAGCAGGACCCCCCACTCTGGAGGACTTTGGCGTGTTTGCTGAGCGAACCGGGCTTCCCAGCGGCGCCTCCTGGGGCCAAACGAGTAGACCGCAGCGGCACACATTCATTCACTGGGAGAGGAGACGGCGTACGACAAAAGGGAGAAGAGGGCAGTCTTGTGGGAGCAGACTTTAGCGTCAAATCACCATTCACAAACAGAAATAATTAGACGCAATGGAGACATCAGTCCGGGCGGAAAAAATCTCCATGACAAAGCTTGACTGCATGTTATTGTTTCATCACATCTCTATTTTCACTTTGGCAAGTGCTACTATATCTTTCTGACTGGACGCCGTCCCGAAAGTATCCGCCAGTATAAATATAGAGTGTCTTGGAAGCCCATCATACTCCACCATTCACCGGTTCTGATCACCAAAGCATGGGAAGATGACCACGTCTGGTTTACCTCATGCACACTGCACATTAGCTCAGACGGAATATGCGATTCCTCTGATACCTGATATTCAGACGCGGAGACACATGATGTGACCCCACAACTGCATTTTGCCAGAGACACCCAACACTCTATTCCTTAATCCAGCATGCTTTGCTGCGGTAGGTGGGGCCTAGGAGGCGGCTGTAATGCGTTTCACGATTGAAACTCATAACCCACCGGGGATTCATGAGCACTTTGAGATGTGCTTTATTTGCCTGTAGCCCCTCAAATCTCAATATGACTTAAAGGCCCCAAACCTAAACATAATGCATGGAAATTCATATCGGACCACAAATGGAAGTGCATGTTAAATGTTTAACAAAGGCTATATGCATGAGAAAAATTGTGAACTTTGTTGTGACCTTAATTATGTGAAATGCTTTCTTGAGAAAACTCACAAACTGACGCGAGTGAGAAGCTGAGTAATCAGATTTTGTGTTGTGAGAAAAGGGAAAAAACTGCTGTTTGACTGTTCAGAAAAAATACATAACTTCCTCTTTTCAGAGGGTGTTTTTCATCACACAATTATGAGTATTAAACATTCCGAGACGAAAATGAACACGACGAATATTTGCGATACATTCTTTGATCTGCTGATAGCAAAACTAAATAACTCAAAGGGACTACAAAATGTGGAGGTACATTTTCCAAGTCTTACAATAATCCCACTGTGTCATAATCGCGCCATAGTCTTTGAGGAGGATAAAGAGTCTTATGTTGCCTCAGACCTGAGTACTATGAAGCATCATGTGATCATTTTAAAGCACAAAGCAGAGCAGCCAAAGCCCTCCAGAAGAAAGCTAATGGCTTTCATATCTCCATGCAAGTATGGATCAACTTAATCGAAACTTCAAACTTCAAAAACGTCAGAAAGACAAACAAACAGCAAATAACAGAAATAATTAATTAAACAAATAAAACCATAATTTAGTCGCCCCCAAGATTTTTGCCTGACAAACACAAGACTGTAAATGGCTTCTACATTCAGGGTTAAACAAAAGTAATGCAGAAATGTGTGAGATGAGAGGTGTGGGGACTGCAGCTGCACACTGACTTGTGGCTCGGTGTGGGTGGCGGCTATCTGGCTGCCGGGGTGGTGTGTTTATGTGCGCTGAGGTTAGGGCCACGCGCAGCGCACGCACGCACACACCGACACAAACCTACACACACAGAAAAACCACAGAGACGCCATTGATTCCAGCTAATCAAGGCAGCGGCGTTCAGCGGGATTTGGGCCGCACATGCATGTGTGTGAAGTCAACACATTCTCCACATTCCAGCACTTCCCAAAGAGGCATGGAATATCAACCACCACACCAAGCTCTGAGGCCTCCCCTCCCTGCTGGGGTTCTGCCGCTCTTCAACTCAAATGCCCCTCTATTTGCCAAGTGACCACGGTCTTGAGTGGCTGCACTTTTTAACAGTGCTCTTTTTTTCTTCCCCTCTTCTAAAATTTTTTTCTACAAGATGACCATGCAGTCATGTCTGGATGAATCACACAGGCAGCACAAAGACTCCACACACTGATGTCTGGTTCAGGCTGAGTTGTCTCATCTTTTACTGCAATAATATCTGACCTGACCCATGGAGTTTCAACTGATTGCATGTGTGAAACAGACTAGGGGCACACCCCAGTGACATGAAATCAGATTCCTCTGAAGGGCCGTGCTCTGTCCGGTCAGATTTTATCAAACATGCTGTATTCATGACAACAGTCTGGAGATTATTGCAGATCATGCTTGCTTTATCTAATTCCTTTGATATGTCACATTTTCAATTCGTATAAACTTCATAGCTATTGTGTGGTAGAGAGTTTTTTAGAAGGAGCGCTGAGGTCTGAGGTGGCTAATATCCAGTACAGTCGTGTCTTTAATGTATTTAAAAGGAACCAAGAAAGGCACAAAAAAACTGCAAAGCTTTACTGTTTTGCTTGATTTAAAAACTGACAGAGACACCTCAGGGGCCATGATAATAATAGAGATAATAAGGTTTAATCAGCTATACAGTGTGAGGGCCCTTATTAACTCCTCCTGTTGGCGGCTCGTCCATCAATACTGCAGAAATCAATTAGAAGTTTTTCACTAACTTTTTCAAACAGAGCTGATTAAGAGCTTTAAAAAAAAAAGGAAGAAACTTGCGGGGAGATCTCCAACTCCTTCACCTTTGAGACTCTTGGTCTCAAAGCCAGGCTTAGGACCAAAAGGTTCCCAGTGAGGCATCGTTGCCATAGAAACTCTGTTTGCATTTCCCAGTAATTCCAGGACGTCTGGCTGTCAGCTGGAATTCAGACAGTCAATTCAATGCTCTGCTCTGTCTGGAAAAGTTATTGTCTATTTGGGGCAACTTACTGAAAGACATTCTAGGTGCATTTCCGTTGTGTGTGAAAAGGCGGACAAAAAAAAAGGGCTGCGGCTGCAAACTAGATGTCGTCTTAAAAGCACAACTGCGAACCTCTGTAACCCCACTGGTGCCTTTCCTGTGTTTTATTTGGGCTCATGAAAATGACAGGCCTTCATTTAAACAGGAAGCCAGAGCAGCAGTTTACATGCCAATCAAAATTAGGAGTGCGGTTTGAGAGCGCTACTTTATGCTGTTTGCCCGGTCACTGGGCTGCATTCAGGTCTGTCCTCAGGCCTCTCGCTCACACTGGCCCGCTGCACTGGAACAAAGAGGCCTTTCACATTGACCTTGACACACGGCCACCCGTCACCACAGGAACCAAAGCGGAGGAATCCACCCTGACTCCGATGTTAATCTCGCCGTACCTCTGGCAGACAGTCGCAGCTCGGGGATGAGGTGAGGGGGCTAATTCATGTTGCATGGCAGAGTTTTCATTCAGTCAGAGAGGCCGCTCCAATCCTCTGCCAGTGCTAAACAACTCGACCTGTGAGGAATGCTGTGCTTAAGGCTGCAGTGGATCTATAAACAGGAAATATGCTTATTTTGTGAAAAAGTGTTCAATGAATGTTTTCTGTAAATTGATTTTTTGTCTACAATTCAAAAACTTACACAAAAAAAGACACTTTTTACTGTTGTAAAAAGCGTTCACACAAATAATCTGCTGGGCCTTAAAACCTGATACCTCGTGATCACTCGGTTCAGTGTGTAAACATTAGAGACACGGACATTATGGAAAGGAATAAAAGATTTTATTCAAAGGCGATTTTTTTTCTCCGTTTTAATTTTACAATTGTACAGCCTGAGAAAGAAGAACTAAATTCAGGCATCAAATTGCAAATACTTTTTTAAACAAAATAAGAGGCTTTCATTTTTACATTTCTCTGAAGAACTAATTCAGATCTGTACATCACGCTTTTTCTTTTTTTTTTTTACAAAACACACTGAGCTTCAAAATGTACAATATTCATTCACATTTTATACATATAAAAATCAGATGGGGTGTTGCTACATTTCAAACATTGCAGTTCTTCTTGTGTGAGAGGACAATCCGAACACATTCCATGTTGTATCAGCTTTGAAAAGGGAGCACGGCTTGAATGCTGCTTGGCAACATTCAGGAGCTCTGTCCATTCTCCCAAAAGGATTCACAGGACAGCAGGAAAGGAATGAGTCTGCCACTGGGTCAGCCTGTCTGCCAGCCTCTCTCCTCAGCATGAGCTTTCAGTTCGCCCCCCCTCCCTCGCTCATTGAGCAGGGCATTGAGAGGGCAGGTCCTCCACTCAGTCCGTGTCCACATGGCAGGGGTTGGTCCCCTGCTGCTGCGCCTCCTGATACAACCGCAGGAAGTCTTTGTAGCGGGGGGCGCAGCCCATCCAGGCCTCCCCGAACCTCACAGTCCCGGTGAAAAGGAAGTCTCCCTCCCCGGCTTTCACCCCACACTGACGGGGCAGCTTGATGTGACCCGTCCAGCTCCGTACCCTCACACCCCCCGACGCAAAGACCTGGGTCTTCTGTCTGTAGAGGCGACTGATCTCCACGGTGACAGATGAGTGCTCCTCCGCCTGCTCCACCTTCTTGATTCTGCCTCGTGCCACTGAAAAAACACAGCAGAGAGGACCGATTCAGCCAGGCCTCATGCAGCCCAGTGTGCTGTTTTCATTCGATTTCTGTGTGACTATACAGAGGCAGGAAACCTTAACTATTTGCAGCTGCACTGCAACTTACCAAAGTCATTTGTGCACACAGCTAGAAGCATCTCGGCATCACCGCAAGGCTGACAGGGGGCTGAGGAGAAATAAAAGAAAGAATAGATGAGTCCCAACTCTGGAAAAGCCTTCAAACAAACAGAGGAGCGTAGGATTTGTTTGGCACTTTCATTCAAGAAGCATTTTAAAAACACTGTCGACAGTTTCCAATGAAGTGCCTCTAACACAAACACACTGCTGCCGGACCAGCCGGGCGATAGGGCTGCAGAGTTTTCCACTCGAACAGTCGATTATTTGTTTTTAAATGGAAGAGCGGGATTCAGCTGTCACGAGTTATGAATTTCAAACCAAACGTGGCTGCGCACTCGGCCGATGGCAAATGCAACTGAAGCTTTGCTTCTCAAAGATGCTTAGGAGTGTATGCACACACTGTGTGTGTTGAGTGCTCATGAGGGCTTTTGGGTCAGCGTCCACACCACAACAGGAACGCCCTGACATTGCGTGACAAATGCGAACCAGGCGAAAAGGATAAGCAGCGCGGTAAGATGAGGACTCCCAGATCTGCCAGCCGCCCCGCCGGCCCGCTGGGACCGCATATTAACTAGAACATCAAGTGAAGGCCCTAATAACCAGAAAGGTGAAAATCCCCCCAGAAGGGAGGCAGAATGCAGGAAAAGGTTTGACAATTTCATACAGGTCTCATATTACAAATGTGTATGAGGGGCGGCATGCTCTCATTACTCTCATTACATTAGCACACGCTTTGTTGTAGAAAAGGGAAATTTTAATACCCTCTGCCGAGAATTCAGACTCCTTCAGGCAGTCCTTCACCTTTCACTGGTGACTGTAGAGCAGAAACCCCAGCGAACCCCCCTCCAGACTGTTTTATAGCAGAAAAAGGCCTCTAAATGAGAGCAATAATTAGTTGACTCAGGTGGTCCTGTGGGCGGCCGAGCCCCGATGCCTTTATTAGCCCTCGGCCCGCTGCGGTTTCCCTGAGTGGCAGAGAGGCCCTCGGGAGAAGGTGGGGAGAGCAGAGAGAGACTAGTCTGCACCGGGATAACAAGTGGTTTTCTGTCCACAAAGCAAGAAGAGGGTCAACTTAGGAGGAGCGTGTGCATGGCGAGCACCTGACCTGCTGCGTAGGCTTAAAAAACAACAAAAAAACAACCGGTACCATCATTTTCCAAAGAAACAAAAAGCAAGCAGGAGTAAGTGCTCAACATGTTTAAGGTCAGCTAGAGTAGAAACACAGGGCGTGGCTGGATCACTGGGCAGATCAGGGGTCAAGCAGCCACAAGGCTGGATGGCTTAAGAACAGCTGGACGGAGGGCCACAGAGGGGCCGACCTCGCCTGGAGCACAGAGCACGCCCGCTTTGAAGTGAGCCTCCCTGCCGCCACAGCATCAGGTAGAGCCGTAGCAGGCCTAAACAAAGAGCCAAGAAGTGTTTGCTTTCCTCCAGAGCAGAGCCAACCGGGGCCCACATGTCAGACATGAAACAGAACCGCAGGAATGGGCCCAGAGCCGAGTCAGCATCTTTCTCTGGCTCGTGCCACTCTGATCAGAACCACTTAAAAGGAGGCAGAGATGGAGGAGAGAGGGAGGGGCCGCAGAGGAGCATTACGGCGTCCCTGCAACATCTGGGCCCAGATGCATTCCGCTGTAATGGAGCACAACTCGCTAATGCTACTCAGCACGGACAAAAACCCACTTCAAACAACCAGGAGGAGAGCGGGAAGATATGCGAAGGAGAGAGGAATGACAGGAAAAACACCCAAATGATGAATAGACACGAAAGAAATCACGAAGCAGGAAATAGTGAGGCCGGTTGAGAGGAAAGGAGGAATAATTTAACCGAGCTGAAAGGGAGGCTAAGAGAGTGACAGCGAGAAGAGGAAGAGTGGGGGAAAACAAGCCTATATGCTCCTAGAAGTTCCTCCCAACATCTGGTTGGAGATGCATTCCAACGTGATGGTGAGCAACTCAATCCCAGCACAGCGGGTCAGAGTGAAGAGGAAGGGAGAGCAAAGAGGCAGGAGAGTGAGTGAAGGAGGAGAAGAAACAGAAGAGCTATCAATCCCGCCCGAGCGGGCAGCTCATGACACCAGTCCACCGTCTTTGTGAATCGGGCCGTGCTATCTGAGGCCACATTAAAGCCTCAGGTCACTCTGCAGAGCGGAGCCCGCCACCACCACAGCACTCTCTCTCCCTCTCTGGTCTCCTTTAACCCTCTGCCTGTGCGCGCAGTGCCAGAGAGTGACGCAGGACGTGGATATGCGAAGCCAGAGAGCCGTAAAAACAGATGTGGGCCCGATTCAGCTCAGATTTTGCTTTAGGTGGAAAAAACAACACGGCTGCTTTCACAGCGGCGCAGCTTGAAGCTGTGCACGGCTGGCAGGTACGGGCCGGGAAAATACACCACTGTTTTTCATTGGAGGCCTCGAGTTTGGCTGTGAACCTTCATACACAATCTATCTAAAAAAAAAAAGAAACAATTAAGGCTCGCAGAAGAGTGCTTTCAAGCCAGATCGAGACTGCACAAAGAGGAGATATTTACACTTTCTCTTGAAAACAAAAGGTTTTATAGAGGCTTCAGATTCTTAGAAGTATAAAACTCAGCTAGGGCTTGATAGGAAATCTATTTTTTCAAATCTAAAACACCAAATACTGCGAGCGGAGGAATTGATTTTGGCTTTAGACCAAGCAGATCACTGCAGGGACAGTTAGGTTTCCTACTTTTTGAATCCAATAAAGGAGTCCACCAGCAGATGGCTGCATTTAGTGCAAAGAAAGTCGATCAAAAGTAGAAGCACAGGTCGCACACCCACGCGCTGATGATCACCGCTGTAATACGGGAGTCACAACATGAGGCGTCTTACCGCTGAGCGACTGGGTCTCCGCTCTCTGCCTGTCGTTGACCAGCTCGTACTGGAAGGCCGTAATCCTCCGGCTGATGTCAGAGCGCGGGACGGCCTCGATGAAGAGCGCCCCCTCCTGTATGCTGAAGCAGTGCACCCGGCCCCGCGCCTGGTCCTGCTCGCGCAGCAGCAGCCGCAGCCGCCCGCTGCGGTCCAGGTAGATGTTGGTGCCGCTGGACTCGGCCGAGGGCTTGATGCAGACGGAGAGGCGGGCGGCGGACGCCGTGTTGGGCCGGAGGTTGACGATGATGGCTCCGGTGGGATAGAGCCACTCCAGGGAGCCCTGAGAGCAACGGAGGTACACCTGCTCCACATCCCTGGTGTGGCCTTCATGAGTCAGACCGCTAGGAGAAAAAACAAAACAAAACAGAGGTTGAGATGAAGCCGTTCTCCCTTATTCAGCATAATTCGATTAATTAGGCGGTTTTAAGATGGCCAACTGCTCTCCTGGTAGTCTGAATTAACTGACCATGTTCTAAACCTCTGGCAGACTGTAAGGACATAAGACCACATTCCTCATAAAGCATTAAGGCCGCGCGCAAGGCTGGCTGCATGACCAGTCACGAGCCGGAGCAACCAAAATGACCTCAGCTCCAACACACTCCCCCATACCACACCGCTCCGCCAGAGCCCTGGCAAGACACGCCGCTGGCAGGCTGCCGCCGGGAAGAGTTCGGAGGCAGAAAAGGGGATGAATGGGGAGACACAGGGGCTTCTGGGCAGACAGCGGCAGCAGCAACAGTAGCCGGGCCCGCTGCATGCAAGTGCAAATGCAGGTCACGCACTGAACCTCCCCCCTTTGCTTTCAAGCCACCAAAGAGAGGGGAAGAGACTTGTCCGGGCAGCACTTCGGACTCTGGCGCCAGCCCGACCAAACGACTCCCTCCACAACTTAATGCCTGGTCAGGGTTTTGAAAACTCCTGTGTGTCTGTCAGTCGTTCTGTGGCAAAGGCCGGAGGCAGGGAGCCATCGGCGCGCGGCGTGTGCCAAGCCGGCGGTTTTTTCGACGCTGGAGGAGAAACGCCCAGCTTCCTGAAAATGAGATGCTGAAATTCAAATGTGCCTTGGATCCAAAGCCAGCCACGGCACATGTGGAGCATATGCAGCAGAAGCCTCAGAACCAGCCTCTCCTCAACGTGCCTCTAATTAAGTCCCTTTTAACTCCATCACTTCTGCATGCAATTAAAGAAGATTAGTCAAGAGTCTCACTAATGAACAACAGATCATTGGTGGAAAGCTTAAAAAGTATGCCCCCCACCCCCCCTCCGGGGCTGGTGGATGAAAAGCAAAACCACACAATTTGAGGCAGAGCTCTCAAGTGCAAAACAGAACTCAGCAGATGTTTGTCGAGAGGCGAAACTTCTCATTAAAAGCTGCTTGAAGGTTGAGAATAAGTCAAAAACACCTCCAGACACACCCCAGCAGCTTTGGACTTTATGACTTCACTGAATTTATTTGAATTTTTAAGTGTTATTCTTTCCTTTGGCTGCAATAAATATTAACCGAGAGTTAAAAGCAATAACCGAATTTAAATGTACAGAAAGAATATATAAGTATAAAAGAGATTTTTTATAATATACCAAGCTACAGTAAGGGAATATTAATCGATAATAACACGACACATTTGACAAATTTGGGTGTTTTTTTTTTGTTTTTTTTAAAAAGGGAGTCTTCGCCCCTCTGGTCTGGGTTAGTCTCCGGTCTCATTCCCGCAGTTTCGGTCACTCATTCGGGTTTACGCCCGTTAACCGCCACGCTGAGGGCAGAAAAACGAGCCCCGTTCGGCCGGTATTCGTTCAAAAACGGGTCGGTGAGCCTCACCTGCCCTTCCAGCTGCACTGGTCGCTGGAGTACTGGCCAAAAGAAACCCGGCAGAGCAGCAGCAGCAGCGAGGCCAGCGTCGGGGTCAGCATATTTATCTCGGTTGAATCGAATGAAACTAAGGTAAAGTCCGACTCCGTCTTTCCGTCCACATTGCGTTTCCATGTGACCCGGTCCTCTTCTTTGGCTCCGGGGGGGGGGTGTCTTTTTCTTCTCGTCGCGGAAGTCTCTGGAAGTTTGAGGTTGTTTTTCGGAGTTGCCCTCGGAGTACGCACCGCGCTGCTCGCATCAAAGTGCGGACTGCTCAGCGGCGCTCCGGCAGCCCTGACGGCTCTCCACGTCACACCCCGTCCACTGCACGGGTGCTACGTTCACGTGCTTGGCACAGGCTCGGAACAGCTAGCTTCACGCAAAACAAACAACTCTTAGACAACTTCCCGTGTATTCAAATGACTGAATGTTAATATTTACATTAATTACCCACAAACAATTAAACACACGTGTAAGAAAAATGACTGCAAAATATAATGTGTCACACAGGTGCCAGGTTTTTCCTTTTTTTAAGATGCAGAATTAGAATTTTACTTGAACAGATTATTTGAGGGTACTTTTCAAAAATGTAATAACACGCCAAATTCCGTAGTTTAATGTCTCATGCAAGCTCACTTAAGTAGAATAAATGTAACTGAAAAACCCATAAATACGTTTTTAAGTTGTTTTATCAAATAAAATAAAAAAAAACGGTTTAATCTTTGCTGGAAATGTACATTCCTGGTAACTTATTCGATTTCTCACATCTCAGGCTTACTTCATTGAGTTACTTCATTGAGTTTCAAATTTCTGACAGCACCTAAAGGCAGCAAAAAACTTTGAAGGAATGGATAACTGCCCTACCGTGCATAGTCACCCCAGTTGTCCTTGGGGAAAATATGGAGTTGTTGTAATAGCAACATAATTAATAATTGTCTCGTAGGGTAAAACAACAAGAGGAGAAATTAGGTCTTGACCACTTTCTAATGCGAGGGCGACCGTTGTTAAGAACCTTAAATTAGTCAATTAAGTCAATTTACAACTCATCTGTACTCCTGCTCATATTTACTGTAACATTAGATTGTTTTCCTCAGTTTTGCCGTATGGGAGCTGTAAAAATGACTGAATATTAGTGGTGGTTTGTTGTTCATGTGACCACAGACATCTGCAAACACAACATGAAGGAATTAATTAATCAGTGCTCTAGGTTTCAGTCAGTTATGCACAAGCTGAGATAACATCGGTGAATAAGGTCCCTGGAGCACTCTAATTTCCGTTCATTCTGTAATTCGTGGGCTGAAGTTGTAGGTCTCCAAAGACTCACAAACTAGAAAACTGAAACATGGACTCCGGCTCTCAGCTCAAACAGTAGGCCTTATTATGGGAGAACCTGAGAAAATCTTAATCTTTTCTTTTGCATGACTTTGTAAAATAAATAGTGCAGGTCCTGACCAAAGTTTGAAGCAAATCCACCTGAACTACAGGTTTTCGCATAAATGTGTTTCTGAATAAAACTGGAGCTGTAGGGACTTGTACGGCGACGAGGTCCGTTACTACAGCCTGCGTCTGTAAACAACCCCACTCATCACTCATGTCACATCCAGAGCAATGATTTCTTTCTAACAAGGATTGTGTGAGTGTGTGCGTGTGTGGTGTTCGAAACCCGTCTGACAAGAAAACCAGAGCTGTTTGTAACTGCTACTTTTCCCCTCTAATTTCTTAGGTTTTGTTAGAGATTGTGGCTGGATTGTGTGTCCATCTCTGTCCTGACATGCAGGTTACATGTTCAGGTTTTTCCAAATAAATAAAATGAATTAATTAATATTAAGTTGCATCTGTGTTAAAATCAAACAAACACACGGCTGCTTTCCAGACATTGAGCAGCTTTTTAGAGTACTGTTTGTGTGACCAGGCTTGTGCGTGTTTGCTTTGGTTTCAGTGTTGGTCCTGCCGTATGGCAGACACTCTGGGAAGTCGCTTGATGAGGCAACAGAGCCACAAGACGTGTCAAGGCAGGAAATGTGAGGATCCATCACAATGACACCTGCGCTCTCACACCAAAGCCACTAAGCATCAGTTAGCTAGTTTCTTCCTAATGTCTGAAGATTATTGTCCCGCTTAACCCTGAATGCTGTGAAACCCCCTCAAATCTTGCCACAACCAGTTTGCACTTGAGTTTCGAATGTATATACTACACACATATTACATGAAACAAACACAATAATCACATGAAAATTTCCCATTTAAACTTGCTTGCATCTCAACAACTGTGAAGGTGCTTTTATGGTGCTTTTATGTTTCAGATCATTGTAGATTAAATATTTGGATTTCAGACTATCAGTCAGACAGAACAAGCCACCTCCAAACCTCTCTGTTGGCCCTGGGTCACTGTGGTCAACATTTACACGTCTCAAAAACCAAATGACTGGCCGACAATTAGGATCAACAAGGTAACGGTTCATGGAAATAACATTGAGTGGCAGCCATGCCCCCCCCCCCTTCTCTCTCCAACCTGCTCACACTGCCTACATGTTACACAACCAGGATTTCTACACATTCCCAGAGGAATGTGTGTTGCCCTCGTCTTGTTATTGCAGTTGCTGCCAGTGTTCGTTATTTTCTCATCTCAGCTCAGAGGCAGCAGGTTCAGCTCTCACTCTCCACCTGTCGGGAGGTTGACGGGGGCTGGGAGGACGTGTTTTTTTACAAACCTATTGCGAGAGGGTGAAAAACAGAGTTGATTATACAAAGTGCGCTTTTATAGTCAATTTCAGACCCTTATACATTTTTTTTTAAAAAGGATCCAGTTGTTCACCAGAGTCACTTAGATGCAGTGTAACATTGAGGATTAAAAGGGTTTCGTGCGCATGTGGCTGGGCAAATTGAGGTCGAGAGCTAAAGGAGTTTAAGGAGTTGGAAAGGAGGGCCAATTGAGTTGCTTCGGGGGAGGGGATTGCTTTTTTATTTTTGTCAGGCCTGTTGTCCCAAACTCATGCTGAGTAGGATATAAGCCCAGAGCTAGCCCCCAGGTGAAAAAGCAGTCATAAAAGTGACAAACTGCTGACAGGACATCATTTTTATGAGTTTGTCTGTGTGTGTGCTATTGTTAGTCCACGTGGTCCCTTTCCTCCATTGACTCTTACTTTTTCCTTCATTGTCTCTGTACAGCGGACACCGAACAAACTTAGTTCTCACTGCTCACCACAGTCGAAGCTATTGTTCAGTTTGGCATTTTACCTCAGCCAGGGGTTAATTTTCAACAGCCTTCCCGTCAGGGTTAAGCCTCTTGCTCAGAGAACCAGTTTGCTGAGCAAACCGCTGCTCCTCCTCCGAGCTAGTCCTAACCTGTTAAGCCTACCTCCTAGGACAGATACTAAACTGTAAACTGCAGAAACACAAACATGTCCAATATGTTCTGGTATGCGCAGGCAGACTGGAGGGTGCTGATACCATCGAGAGGCCGTCTGCCTGTCATCATCCCTCTTTGGCTCCTTTCCAGTTCGTCAGAAGCGTAGCTGGGCTTTAAGCTGCGCAGCATTCCTGCCCGCGAACAGGGGGGCCCTGTCATTTTGAAGTGCTGGTCATATCTGAGAGCAGACGTGGTGTTTGTATCTCATCTCACACCTGGCACGTTTTTGGCAGTCTTTTTCTCCGGCTGGGACCACATGGTCACCGGCTCGTGGCGGCGTCCTGTGACCGTGTGTCTGCAGGGGCTGTCAGTGCCAGAGCGTGTGGGAGGAAAGTGGCATATTTGAAGTATGCGGCAACTGGTGCATCTCACTCCAAATTCCCTGAAGTTTTTGCAAGCCAGTAAGAGACAAAGCCTGTCTTTTGTTTCAGGTCTTAGGGTGGCGGAAAGTTGGTGGAGAGACAAACATATCGGACTATTCAAAGAGGAAATAACCAAAAAGTTGCTGTTCCTCGCGATTCAACCATAACAAGCAGTGAACATTATTGGGTATCGCCAAAAATTTAACACAGGAATGCTAATAAAGGAACTAGTCATCAAAGCCTCCAAACTGTTCTCATCACCCTGCTATCAGCACCTTTCTATCCCACTTCCCACAGCTCACGGAAAATTGAGGAACTGCACTGATGGCTCCTACGAGGAATGTGGGTCACAGGTCATTCCGACAGGGCACTCGCCCTAACAGGTGGGTAACTTTACGAAAGTAGAATAAAAGTGAATTTAACTCTGCTTTGCCCTCAGATTTCACAGAGATCAGCAAAGGATTAGGGCCGCATATCCAGGTGGTTTGGAGGATTAGCAAATCAGCAACCATAACCTGGCAAAAGTAGGAAAATCACAGCAACTATCTGAATCTCATTCACTTTAAAGAAAGCAGGCCTCGCATGTTAAAATAAGTCTTTCTTCCTTGCAGACAAGACGATTTCCGCTCCTCAGATTAGCCTTCGGTGATCTGGCGTCCTTTCGTCTTTTTCATGCCCTGGTGACATGAACGTTTCATTGATGGGTACACTTCTTTGATTTGCCTGATCAGTCCAGGATTCTGCACACAAAAAGCCTCAGCCATTACACTGGCTGATGCTGGGTGACAGCCATGATGGGCTCAGAGACTGTGGGGGTGGCAGGGAAGAAGCAAGAGTGCCTTTCTTTTTTAAATCCCTTTTATGGCTCACACAACAAGATGGATTCTTCGGTCTACACATATTCTGGCGTCATTTTTCAGTAGCGGTTAAGATTGAAATCTCTTGAACATTTTGTCTGAAAATGTAAATGTTCAACAGTATGATGTGAACTCCATACGTTCCAGTTGCTTGTTCAGGATTTGAGCTCACAACAGAAAGATATTTCAGTGGATTTTGAACATTCCATAACATAAAGTTCACATTTAGTCAGAGATGCAGTATTATAAATATAGAAAATCCTCCAGACTTCCAGTAAATCATGTACAGGCATGTTCATTTAACCATGTTTTAAAAAAAAGAAGATACATACTGATAATAATCCCAACCAATAAAAATAGGTATTTTACAGTGATTTATGGATAAACCCTGTCTTCTATGTAGTTGGAGTGTTGTGTAAAATATTTAAGACATGTTAAGACTATTTAAATTGTAAATCTAATGGACATTGTAGAAAGCACTATACTTGAAAAAAAGTATTGAAATCTTAATAATCATAATGTTTATAAAAAATATTTTTAAAAAACATGATCAAAGGAAAACTATCTAAGATGTGTTGTCTTTCACAAATAAAGATCAGTGCATCACTCCATGAGAGAATTCATGAAAACATAGCTCAACAATGTAAGAGAATTACTCAGAGAGAACCAAAAATGTGCTGAACATAAAAAAATTGTATTCAACCCTCAGAAATCTGGATCATGTCTTAACCAGGTTTTAATAATCCAAGACATACTTCTGGAGTGTTCTAAAAGAAACCAGGAAGCTGAAACATGTAAACATCTCATTTCACTCTGAACATTCTCAGCTGTTAAAGATCACAGCAGCTCAGATGGCGAACAGAGTTTAGAGTCAGAAGAACTCGCATGATCAGAAACTGAATCTTTTTGATGGCTAGGTATACAGGGATTAGAATAACCAGTTCCATTTCCACAGTTCCAGATGAAAAGTGCATGATGAAAATAAGCAAAAGCAAGTTGATACTCCAAACCAATCGGACATGGAATTATACATACATTTTTAATAGACAATCAAATTCAGAGCCTCAGGAACTTTCAGTGAATGCAGTTAATGACCCCATCCATCACAGTAAATTCAATTTTTTCACATGTCAAGTAATCTTCAAAAGGAATAAAACTGAAGTGAACAAAAAACATGGGCCCAAGTCACTGATCAATAGTCTCTCAGGAACATTAATCTTTGTATTTGTTTAAAAATCAGGATCTTTATTTCTTTTTAACATGGATTTATTTGATCAAAGCAGTTAACACTAACTAGCCCAAAATTCAGGTCAAACAAAGTTAACCCCGTGTTATTGATCCAATTCTTTGGTACAATTCCTTTCCCATTAGGAACAGGGGATAGGAGAGAACACTGGCTCTATTGTTTTAAGCCATGTGCAGTTAGCACATGGTTTGCCTGAAGAAAAACTATCAAACTACGCAGAACTTAAACCCTTAAACTATAGTGTGATGGTTCTTGGGAATGATCTCCCGTTGCTCTGACACAGATGGGACTTAAAGATCCTGTGATTCCTCTTGGTATGGAATTCATTTTGCACGTCAAGAGAGCTGGTTTCCTCATACTCTGGATGGTCAGCCCTGAAGGTGCTGCTCGTTCTATTCAAGCCAACCCAATATCCTTGCCCACATGTCCAAACCGCAGAAGTGCCCATGGTGAGAAATTATAACATGACAACATACGATTGGCCTTTTATCATGTATTATCATGTGTAAATCCAATCATTTGCAGGTGACGGCTATTTCAAATAAAAGCTAAAAGTAAAACAAATTCCCTGCAGTAAGACATGTCGATCATCAAGCCCAGACTTTCTGGGTTTATTTTGTAGTGTTATATGAGAAAAATAATACAGACAGGCTTACACGCGAAGCCAAGCAAAAAGGAATACTGTACACCGAAACAGAAATAACCTGTTAGGCCTGTGCGTGCCAGCAGAGCATGTGGTGAAAAGATGAGCTGCTTTGGCTGTAAGGTGAAGAGGTATCCAAACAGCACTGAGACAAATGGCCCCAGGGCAAGGCCACAATTTTCTGATCTCTCTGTTATGTTCATATTTACTCTTTATATGCTGCATGCCATGAAGGTATGAAACCACAGCGGGCATGCCCTTTGCTGGCAGTTATCGTCTGCAAAAGCACCCACATTATCCGTCTGTGCACTCAGAGGCTACATTCTTGCCAAAATATCTTTGCAGGGTTTAATCAAGTGGCGGTGAATGAGAGAGGGCTCATATCCCCATCTTAATCTGGATGGAGTTGAGAGTGACTGATATGTGGGCTGCCAGGAACAAGGAGTCCATGGCTGGCCCATCAGATGCTGGATCAGCTGAAGGATCACGGGAGCTGAGCGAGGCGGCGGTGCTTCATCAACTCATTAATTGTGCTCGGTAGCCGTCTGCCCTCTGCACCAAGCCCTGGTTAATAGCCTCTCCAACACACTAACACACACCTTTGGAGCCGCGGGGCTCTAATCAGCGAGTTGTCCGGCCGGTTTGTGAGTCTGACGCAGGCACCCACAACACCAGTCCGGCACGTCATTTGCTCAGGGCTGGCACGCTCCACACACACTCCCCGTCTCACAGGATCCATTTCACAAACAAGCTTAGACAGATCAAAAGTCATATTACCGGCCGGACAAAGGATCAGGTGATCGTACAGCATGTGTTGTCGTAGATTTCTGAAACTACCTACAGTTCATGTAAACACTGTCCATGAGGTGAGGTCTTTTAATGCCTGTGTTTTTACATGCGCTGAATACACCCGCATGTGAACAAGTTCATGAAACAGTGGAAGCAGACACCTGTTGAAATACTGGAGACTCCGTCATGATGAGACATGTGTCTGTACAGGTGAATCACAGCCAGCTGCAACAGGTGATACAGACACACACAAAAAGGAGAACTGAGTATGGAGTACAGAGTTTTTATGAAACAAGTAATGAATGATCTTCTCTTATCTTTAAAATGAGTCAAAACAGCCCTAAATCAACCCCATTTTGTGACGCACTAAATCAGATCAAACCACGAGCAAGTAAATAGACAATCAGCACAGTACTCCATCATACTAAATCTAAATCTGAAGAGCTGATGAGGACTGGACAGTCTTATTATCTCGACCGGGTGTGTAAAACTTTGGAATCGAAAGAGGATGTACTGTTTTTACTCTTTGTTTGTTCTTAGTGGGTCGTCTGGGTTGTTTTTGCATAAGTGACTTATTCACAGTAGGATTAAACATGCTCTCACAGGAGTCTGACACGGGTGTGAAGCCAAGACAACGCGTTCGTCTAAGTTGCTCTGAGCCTCATCTATTATAGAGCATGTGATCAAAATCCCAGGATATGTCTGCACACAAAGCGAGCGTTTCAGAGGTGGTCCTGCTCCGTACCTCAACCCTGTCCTGCTCTCTTCTTGCCAAGCCTCAGATCCGCAGGCAGCCTAGGGAGTTTTGCATCTCACAATGGCCCCATTGTGCGAGCTGCGGTAACTCCATAATTGTTACAATCTTCCCATTCAGGTAAAAGGCACACCTACTTTTGACTCCAAGTGACATTTAGAGAGGCCTGTGGCCTTCAGCAGTGTTGCATTAATCAGACACAATGAGGAAAAGCGTGTGTAGCTTGCACACTTCCTGTTGTAGCGAAAGCCTATTTAGGCTGCTATTTGTCATTTAATGTGTGTTTCTGTGAGCGCGCTGCTTCAAACCACAAGCTGTACAGGAATGTCAGCGACACATTTAATGATATCCTGATATTTCCACCAGGTGGGTCAGTGATGAAAGCATGTAATAACTCCCTGTTGCCAACGTTAGCCCCAAAAGAGATAATGTTTCCACTAATATTGCCAAAGCAAGCCAGTCTTACGATGCATAACTAAATGTGCTGAGACAGAATGACTCTATTTTCTGAGACTGTTTCTCCCTGTTGGGTTTCGTTCATTGATTTTATTTGTTCCATCCACTTTCTCTTATCACGGTCTTTTATGTTTGATGATAAGGATGTCAGTTCCCCCATCCCATCCCCCCGCCTCACAAGTATAACACTTCCTTCGAATATAAATCATGGCAAGGGGCCTTCAAACAGAGGGAGACGCCTTTGTGAAGGAAACCATGGAGAGACCTGGGTGGTTCCGACCGTTCCAACTCTTAGTCGAGTCTAATGCATGTCTGTGATGAGATTCTCTGTCTTTCATCCTTTCAGGAAGCATCTGGAAACATCTGCCGGTTTAATCAAAGTGTGCATCTACATGTCTGCATACGTGTGTGTGTGTGTGTGTGTGTGTGTGTGTGTGTGTGTGTGTGTGTGTGTGTGTGTGTGTGTGTGTGTGTGTGTGTGTGTGTGTGTGTGTGTGTGTGTGTGTGTGTGTGTGTGTGTGTGTGTGTGCGTTTTCCAGGAATGTTATCATTGTTTAAAGATTAACCTTGCTGTCCGAAGAATAAATCAAGGAAACTCACTGGTGAGTTGCCAGTGGATGTTTGGGCTGTGACATCATTGGCTGTGAATAAAATTCCTGCAGAACATCAACAAGCAATTTTCAATCAGTCTCCTCTTACTCCCGGAAGGGCGGTTCAGAACCGAACTGAGTCTGATTCACTGCATTAAAAATCGAATAAGGCCCGTCATATAATGCGCTACTCAGATTTAATCAACTTATTTTCCATGGATTTCGACTTGTCAAAGAAAAGACTTGAGAATGTAACAGCAGCTGGATGTTTAAAGAACGGCTACAACACTTCAGTGCTGCTGTTTGGCAGAGCTGATATTGTATCCATGCGGGCAGGTGAGCAGACAAAGCCTTTGGTGCTGCGACATGCCCCTCCATGCCTGAGCTGAGCTCAGACGTACATCAGACCCGTAAGTGTTGAAGGATAGACACAGAGGATGGGTCAGGAGTCACACCTGCCAATTAAACATCTCTTTCTCTGTGCATGAGAGTTTCCCAAAACACTAATCCCTTATATTCACAGCAGCCACAACTTGAGTGATACCTGCAGTCTTTTTTACACAACAATGTCTAATTAGATGCTGAGAGTAATAACAAAAAATAGTATGAAAACAAATCTGTTTTTAAGTCGGTGTATAGTACTTGTATCTTATTTGATAAATTGATTAAGTTTAGCCTTGTTTTAATCTTAATGACTATATATTTCTTTCAGCAAATCTGGGACGCCTGAAGAACTGGACTAAAAATCTATGAAGTGATCAATCCATACTTGAAGCCCAGACCATACAATTATTCAAGAAGTGTTGGAACAAAGACAGCTAACATCCAAAGAGGACATTTTTGTGCTCTCAGGGTTAGCTTCCAAAAGCCTAGGGAACTATTCCCAGACACCCTCATTTTCCATTCTTCAAAGAAGATTAAAATAAAGTAGCTTAAAGTATTGAGACAGCAATACCAAGTACTGACATTTAAGTTAGTCCAGACTCTGTTAATGCATTCTGGCTGACATTTAGTACAGAATGTAGTATAGCTTCCATGTTTCAGTATTTTTCTCCCCTATTTCCAGCTTTCCCTGATATTTATATAGAAACCAGGAGAGTCTCAAGGTTTCTGCATAATATTGTATGCAAAATAACTCAAAATGATAACAGGCATTCTTGTCAGACAAAACAATCATTTTAACAGATTTGCAGATTTTTTCCCAGCTATTAATAGTCCCAGGGTTGTACAGGGGAGAGAGTAACAGTGTTTGGATGGCGGCTGGTGGAGAGGATGTTCAGGTTTGGCTGCAGTGACACTCTGGGATGTGATTTTTGGGACAAGTGGAAAGGATGTTTTGCCTCCTGTGTGGTGATCTCTAACCCCCACCATCCTCTCTCAACCTGTCTAACCTCAGTTCTATTGTAGCTCTTATCAAACTGATGAATGTTGTACATGCACTCTGTCCACTGGCACGTACAGGAGATAACTCTGGCTCTGGCTCTTCTCCGGACGACTGTTAGGTGGCTCATCAGCGTCCTCGTACAGTGTTTTATCAACCAGCTTATACTCCCCACTCTGTCCGACGTGTTTTTCGTCCTGCACACCTTTGTTTGGTAGCTCGGCTCCCGTACATGGCTGTTTTATCAGTGTGTGTAACTCCCCTGCTCGCTAACATAACATTGTATTGTCCTGAGGGAGTACCTCAGCCCCTACTGATCACACTCTGCTGAGCTGTGCTCGTACCTCCTCTCATCTTTGCTAACACACACTGACAGGGTCCTTTGATGTCACGAGGAGCAGCGTAGACCTGGGACTGGCCCAACAAAAGCAATCTGATCCCCCGCTGATGCATCCAAGCATGCCTGCAGCCCCCAGACAATGAGCTCGGACAACAGGGCTCCGCTTTGCATCTTCTGTCTGTCGGTGCGGACCTGCATGTTTTCTGAGCTGAGCTTGACATGTGAAAGATGTGACGTGTCAGGGAGCTGTTTTTTACAGCACACAGCATCTACCTATTTATGTAGTATGAATTTGATAAGTGACAAAAAATAATTTTCAACTCTGAGTGGATCCTGTTTCTTTTCCTTGTAGAATGATTTCACTTTAAGGAAATTGGCTTTCTCAAAACCCCAAACCATTATTTTAAAAACCTTAGATAAAGGTGTTTGCATTCATTTCATTTTCTTTATTTGTCTCCACATATATGTGACTTTTTTGTTGTCATTCACTGTTTCCTATTCTCAGCAGAGATCTCTGTTTTGGAAGTTTAAGTCTTGGAAGATTGGAACGAATGAGGAGCTTGTTGCTTGAAAAAGGTCCTGCCTGACACCATATGGGCTCTCAAAAGCTTCAAGAGAGGTTTTCCACCAGAATATGAATATGAGAAGATGGTTTAAATAAATCTGGAATGAGAAAATTAAATCAGTTAGGTAAATTACTTATGAGGGTGTGCCCCTTTCTCTTTTCTTCCTTAATGGATGATCGTTCTGGAAACTCAAACATGTAATTCATGAATTATTTCATCATAGTCCTCTCAGATTTTGTTAGCTACTGGTCCTGTGCGGGGTTTGTGAGTGGCAGGTTTGGCAGAAGAAATGTTCTGGCTCTCCGTTTCTACACTCATGCTTACCATGAATTATTCCCCAGGATAGTGAGCCCAAACCTCCTTTTTTATAACTGCACTTCAAATGTGTCAGAAACTCAGCCAAAAGAGCACAAGCACATTGGCGTCCAGTGGGTTTTCTTTCCATATACTCTTAATTCAAGCATGTTTGCCCATTTAGGATTATTTTAGTTGGGAATTGTAACTTCTTAACACCTGCGCACAACACTTTCTTGTTTCCCTTCAAAGTTTACCCAAACGTGAGCGTGAAATCATATACCATCGCAGAGCCGAACCCCAGAGTGACCTCAGTGCAGAGAAACGCTGCGTGTCCCATCCAATACATCTGGTTCACTTTAGCTGCAGCATCAACAAGTGCCTCCACCAGCACAGAGCTGCTGCTGCAGACTGTTTTTTCACCGCTCACAAAAGAGCACGTACGAAGCATGTAGGACGATGTGTTACGAAGCTTTGCAGATCACTCTGAAAGCATAGAAACTCATTTAAATTTCATGAGGCATCCATTGCTGTATTATTCATGATGGCCTATGCTGCTGTTTTGTTTCGGAGACAGTGCATTGAACAATGGTTTCTTGGTATACTGGTTGAGGATAATAATACGTAGAGTCAACAATAGTCCACAAGAGGCCTCTTTTCATTGGAGGAGTCTATATATAATAGCATTAGGTGATTTTCTGTGGAAGAATTCTTGTTAATCATTCTGTGGAATTTCTCTATATAAAAAAAAAATTACTTAGGTTGTTGAGAAAGGCTGAGCAGTGGGGGATATCAGAATTAACTGGAAATAGTGGGTGTAGCTATGCACTCTGGACGATACTGAAGCATGATAAAACTTTTTATGGCGGCATAACATGTGCTGAGGAGAAGTTAAACTTCCTCCACACGCCATGATGGATGATTCATAATCTTTCAACATCAAAAACAGGTCTGGAACTCACCACCAACTAACCTCACCCAGTCCGTTTGCTCAGAGGGAAAGAGCACAATCACTAAACCACCTTAACATCGACCTAACCCCATCAATAAACCTGCTTCCACTATGGTCTCTGTGCCGTGAACAATACTCACTTTGTCCTCCATGTGCAGAGTGGAAAATAAAGAGGGTTCCATGCTGTAAATCATTTGAAACAGACGAGGTCACAGGTTTTAGCTATGGGTTATAGCAGCCATGCTCGCAGAACATCAGCTACATGAGAAATCTTCCTCAAATCTTCCTTATTTAAATACAAAATAGCTCTCTGATAGGGAGTCAGGGCTAAATATGCTACCAAGCATTCCCTTACATTACAGAATATGTGTTGACGTCCTCAAAAAAGACTTTTACAGTGCTGTAATCGGTACCTGAAATTCAACACATTTATTGGAGTGTACTTGAACAGAGAAATATAAGATACTACACATCCAGCTTTCCAGGGTTTTGGGAGGGGTTAAGGCTCAAACCCTGGCTAATGTCTTTCTACGTGGAGTTTCTGTGTTCTCCAACTGATGCTATGTTCATTTAGTAACTGTTTTTCTCTCAAAAGTGAAATTATTTACATCACTTCAGCAGTCTTCTGCTTTACAGGTTATAGTGCGGATTTCAGCAGGACTGGCAGCAAAGTGTGAACATTCAAAGAGTGAAACTCAAATGACATATTACCTCAAGACAGAGAAACAGCAGAAATATCTTATGGTATTTATGCACAACAGCAGTAAATGCATCTTAAATTGTACATTCATGTACGAAGGCACCACAAAACAAAGGAGTTTAAGAGGTTCAGGCCACATCTCACCCTGTTTTCAGTTATAAATCAATATTGAAATCCCAGCTGGTGCTCCCTGGGAACTCTAATTAAGAAGTTGATGGTGCACCAACCCAAGTAAATTAAACGGCTAAAAGTAAGGACCTAAATCTGACCAAACAACGCATGAATAAGAAAGTGAGCGGTCAGTGAAAATGATTGATGCGAAAATTAAGTTTCTGGAAGCCAGTTGCTAGTATTGGTCCCTTTCCAAACCCTTCTGCCACCTAATGAGGACATTTTTCTCTTTCTCTGCCATGGAATTACTTAGTAGACCCCAGAAATTAACAAAAGAAAAAAAGAAATATTTCCAAAAACAAATATTAATATACGGTTTGTCATCTGTCAATATGTCTGTATTAATCTAATCTAAAAAAAATATAATTTTTGATGTAATGTTATTATTCAAATGTTTATTTGTGACGCACCCATTTCAGCTGGCAAAGTTGGTGGTAGACCTGTAAATGAAACACTGTAATACTGGTAAGTACAATATGTAACGCATGCTGGGCTTTGGAATCCAAAATGGACAGTTTTATGAGGTACAGCAGTCATCTGAGACATAAAACAAGATAAATAAATGAGACCTAGTAACATGCAGCGGAGCAAGAGACAGAGAGAAATAATAAAAGTGAGCAGGGGGGGGACAAAGTGAACAAATCCAGTTTAGCCATATGTGATCCTATCTCCACAGCAACTCTTTGTGTTAGCAGCGAGCAGTTTGTGAGCTTTGGCACTGAGAAACTGCTCTCCCCATGTTAGTCCCCCTCCTAACGGCCATCCCTGAAAAGATGAACAGACAGAAGGGCGTGATGCAAGAGAGAGATAAAACGTGGAGCTCTGTGAGGAGAGGAGGGGAACAGAGGGGCAGCGCAGACAAGAAGACTTGAAGAGCGAGTCGGGGAGAGGGAGGCGATGATATGAAAGGAGATCTGAGAGCGGAATCAGAGGACATTCCTGAGCCAGCTGTGGGTTGGAGGGGGAATTCTCACTGAATGCCTGACAAATAAAACAAGACACAGGCTATTTCAGTTTTCCAAAAACCCACTGGCACATCACAGCGCAACGAGGGGGAAGGAAAGATTTTGGAAGGAAAGAGAGGGAGGCTAATGAGAGAACCAGCAGCAGGCTGGATGGTCCGGTAAGTCAGGCCTCCAACCGCAGCAGTCCAGCGGTTAACCTTTCCCTGCCTCTCCCTCTCCTGTCTCCTCCAAGAGGCAGAAACTGGCAGGGGTAGTTGTGGTTGTTGGGGCCCTGACAGTACGTGCATTCCTCTAGCACAGATAGGTGGTGGGGTTGTTTAATAAATTCAGGATTTAATGGAGGTCAGCAAAGAAGGGGAGAACTTAAAGGCCATCGCTGATTACAAACAGCAGAGCTGAGCAGCTATGAGACAGCTACTGCTTTTCAGTGGATCCAAAATCTAGACTTCACTTATTATTCCTTGTTAATAACTCATCCATTCAGCCAGGGCTGCAAAGTATGTGGATGCTATTTCTGTGTTGGGTGATGTACTGCAGATGGCCTGAGGTACAAGAGCAAGCTGCTTAAACTGTGAAGTTCAGTGACTGTATGCATCATTTAATATGTCCTTCTTATTGATGGACCTGCTCAACAGTTTCAGTTTCAACAATTTTCACTTGAAGGCCCATCACTTTTCACACTCTACAGTCCACTCTTCCAATTCCGCTCACTCATGAACCCTTCACACGTTTAACCCGTGGGGTTAAGGTGTCACAGCCTAATTCAAAGAGGTGAAAGCCTCCTGTGCTGTCATCTTGTTTTAGGAGACAGACTATTGTCACTGTTTTCATTGCACCTTCTCGGTCCTTGTTTGTTGGAGTGGATGTGCTTTGAAAAAGAGTTTAAAAAATGACTGGACAGAACAAATGTTCTGATGCTTTTAATCACTTACTCCGTCATGAAAAACTGTTTTGAAAACAGCAAAGAGAACTGGATCAACCTACGTGCACAGACCTGCCTTTTCGTAAAAGTTACAGTAAGCATGAGTTAACCCTTTGTCACACGAAGTCAAGCAGACAAATTACAGAGAATCACAAAACCATGTGACGGGTTGGCTCCACCTGTATGACAGCGGTGACTTCATCTATTGGTTGTCTAACCTTAGGTTATGTGACTCAGTCAAGGTTGATTTTAGCCAGGAGCACAAAAAAAGACTTTGACAGACTAACAGAAGCTGTTCTGCATTCTCACTTAATGGCTAAAATTGGGTTGCAGCACTTATTTTCTTTAATGTATCAGATTCCCTTGAAGAACTACAGAGAGGTCTATTTAACGGCTTTTGCTTTATTCGGTGAACAGATGGGATATCCGGTGTTGCCAGCCGGACGGACTGGTGTCCATGTGCATCAGACGGCAGCCACATCACAGCCGTTCTCCTGCCCATTTCTTTGAGATTGTCCAAACACTCTGCACGCTTGTATGTTTTGCTGCTCATCCTTTTTCCTTCCTTTTCCCTCCCTTTACCACAGAGATGAGAGGCCAAGCAGGAAGACGATGATTATTTCATGGGGGAATCCCACATCCTGTAATTTAATCTTTTTATCTCTGAGAGGAACCTCAGAAAATAGGACTTTATCGAGGGGGTCAAGTAACAGCACGAGGCAGTTTCAGTGTGTGACTACAAGGGAGCAAGTTGATAAAGAGCTAATCAGTCTGGAGCAATGTGCACACTTCCTTTACTGTAGACTCTAAGTCAAAAGCCACTTCCTAGAGTTGAGTCACTTATTTGGGATGACAGCTGCTGGTAGACCACAGCAACCACATCAACTGTCCCTCTCTTTCTCTGCCCATTCATCCTAAATCTCTTCCGCAGCACAACAATTATCCTGCGCGCGCTGCATCGCTTTCATTGGTCAAAGTTAATGGGAAGCACATCACCGACAGTTTCAAGGGCCTTTGTTTAAAACTGTTTCGAAAAATAGATGCAGATTAATGCGGAAAGCAAATGTGCCCCATGGAAAAAGTCCCGAAGCAGCAGGAGTGTTCCATTGCTGCTCTGGATCCCACATCACTGATGGAAATGATTAAGTATATTAGAATGTAATTCCACCCCCCTTGGTCTGGCTCTTAAAATAGAGGAATGGAGAGGAAGGCGGTTGGCCCAGACATAATTCTGAATTCCTCTGATTGGAGCAGCAGCTTGTTATTAGGCTGATGTTGGCCTGAGAATCAGGCCTGCCATGTGAGCGCGAGGTACATGGCGTTACTGACTCTGCCAGCCTTCTTCTCTGCTAAAACACTCTGACTTCGTCAGCCCTTGGTTTTCAGTGCATCGCTGATTTTAAAACATGTCTTTCATTGGAGTATAAAGACAAACACACTCCAATGGGTTCAACAAAAAACAACAGACTGCTTTAAGAACCCAGCCTTGGTTGGTTCAGTATCTTTAAAGCTTCTAGGGCCGGTTTATAGAAAACATGTGTTTAACTGCTCGACTAATAACTGGGAAAGAATGGCAGCTTTTTAACTGGTGTGATTTTTATCATGTTAGTAAACTACAAACGTCTGGCTAGGTGAAGCAGCTTTGGTCACTGTGTCAACGGGAGGCTGGTAGGAAATGAGGCATGAAAAGCGCGTGTCCCAACCAGCTGAAAGTCTCCTGTTTTACCCCTGTAATTAGGACCCCAACAAGCAAAAAGAGTTAAGACTGGTGACTGATGCTGGTGATGAAACAAAGTAAAATGGGCAAGTTTTCCTACAACTCTGATACGTCTCACAGAGGAAATCCAGATAAAAAAAAAAAAAGTCCACTACCACATTTCAAATGTTAAAGACAATTTTTCACGGAAAAATAAACATGACTGAACAGTGAGAAAGTAATGAAAACGTTTCTGAAAAATCACATTTTGTCGCTGCCTCTAATGGCATGGTGCAGCAGATGCAAAGAAGCCACAGAGCTCGTGGCTTGGACCTGTCTCCTGCTCTACAAAGGAGAAGACGAATTCCTAGAGCCCTGTTCTTCCCCAAAAATATCTCCCTGATTCTGAAAGACTTATTTGCTTGACTTGCGCTGCAAAGCCATAAAAACAAATCACTATAACATCTTCCTTACACAACCATCACAGGATGCGGCTGTGAACGAAACAAAGAGTAAATTGAAAACTTACAGCCCCACAGAAACACAGTGGCTGCCTGTTGCATCACATGATGGCAAACTATAACTGTGAAGATGTTGTAACACGCTTAAAAAAAGAAGACTTTTTCAATCTCAATATCATCTGATGTTAGAGTCCTGTGACACGAGACCCTGCAGCTGTGGGGTGTCGGTAGGGTTACGTGTTAAAAGTTCAAGACCAGCAACGTTTTTTTGCAAAGAAGCCAACTCTGCTTGTGTGCAGCCACCAAACTGCATTCCCTCATCACATGCTTGAACAGCAGACAAGTGGCTGCCCATGATCCTGTTCACACAGATAACTGCTATCCTTTAATTATTTCAAGAAAACCTAGCGCAAACACCGACAGCCGTTGGAGGCCGCATGAGTCCAGCAGATGTGATCACAGATGCAGAGGATGTATGGATGGAAAATGACTCACGTCACATGCAAGTTATAAGTGACTCAGTTCCTGCGAATTGATGTTATCTGATTGAATCATATCTGACTGCATCAGTTTCAACTAATAAGAAAATCATCACTATTTTAGTACTACATGCCCTCTCCCATGTGGAATTCACATGACAATTTTTAAATGAATTAAATTAATAAAGGCCAATGCCGGCTGCCTTTTAGAATGTTATTGTCTAACAATATGACCTCTGCCCAAACAAGGGGCTTTTCACCACTTTAAAAGAAGAAGAAATTGAACTCAAATGCACACTAAAGCCTAGGATTTGGGATTAAAGAACATAAATGTAATCAGCGATCACTTCAAAGCTGTTGGATCGGTTCAGCCGGACCATGGGATTTCTTGGTCGAATGATTTGATGACACTCAAGCAATGAGCGGAAATTTGAGTTTTATTCAACATCCCTTTCTTCTTTTCGGGCAGTATGATTGTAAGATTGAGGTGTGATTGTGCCTGGTTTTTATCCTGCATCCTACCTCTCTTTTTATCAAAATCGCTTGTTCGAAGAACACCCCTACTTCTCACGCTTTGCTAAATCCATAGTGAAGTTAGATCAGCTAACTGTGAGCCGCGGTACCTACATTACTGACCCTCTCTGTCCTGTGCACGCCCCACTGGCTGACCCCAGGGACCAGTCCGTATGAGTTCCCGGTCTGGGTTGGGAATGCGGAGAGCATCATCTTTCGGTAAACAGAAAACCTCCAGATGATATCGTAATAATCTGATAGCCGGTTTAGACAGGAGTGGGTGAAGTGTTAAAGGAGACAAATGGACACCAAGTGAAGGATCTGCAGGAGCAGAGCGAGTGAGCAGCGATATGACTCCTTCTCAGGTCCTGACCCCTGGCTGCCCCTGTGCCTGTGTGCTTGGCCACTGATTGAGACCAGATTGACACTGATATGCCAGAGTGACAGAGTACAGCATGGAGCGCAGTGGCACTTGCTTCCTTCAGCTGTTCCGTTTTTTTTTTTTTTTTTTCAGGGCAGTAGATGCTTTAAATGCTCCACAGATCTTTGACTCATTCTGACGCCAGCAGCAGTGTGTGTGTTCTGAATGGTAGCGTGCCCTGAGGAGCTGTGTATCCCCTTTGGCTTAGAGAACTTTCATGTCAGGACCAAAACCCTGTCTTTCCTGATCTTTACAGCAATAGCTGAATGGATCTCTAAGTCATAATCAGTTATGAGCTGTCCTCCTCTTTATTCCCAGGACCCGCACGGGGCTTGACAGAGATGGAAAGATCTTATGGCCACAAAGCTGAACACTAGAGCAAAGACAACAGAATTGCACAAAAACAAAACACAACCTAATCATCGTGGCTCCAAACACATCACACATAATGTTCACACGCATGCACCGTAAGACCACCCCTGAGAGCTGACCCGGCCGTGCCCCCCCCCCCCTCCGCTCAGTGCTGGCGTGTGTCCAGGACAAACTGGGCCTCTCCGTAGGGAACAGTAGAGGCTTGAGGCCGCGCTGCTTAGCAGGCGCCGAGGGGCCGGCAGGCTGCCAGTGGTCAGTCCTCTCCCAGCTTCTGGGAATGGTGTCACACTAACCCCCCCGCCCCCCCAACCATCCTCACACCAGCCTCGGTCGGGGTGACGGGGTCAAGAAAAGAACAGCACCGCGATGACCGAGCAGCTGGACGCGCTGTCATGGATGAGATCACTCTGGCCGACGTCCAAAGGAGAGGCGAGCCAGACCCCTGACGTCTGAGCTGTCTGAATGAAGTCACCCCTCGAGCACAGAGTTCCACAGAGCAGCGGTAGCAGCAGCAGGACGACCTCCGCGGACGGGCTCAAAACACAGCCCTGCGAACGTCCATCAGAGAACAGCGTGACGACAGGAAGGGGGGGGGGTATATTTTCATTGGGCTGAGACTGTAAGTGCTCATTTAAACCTTAAAGATGTAGAAGGATGATGGACTGTCAAAGAAAAGAGTGAAAAAATAAAGACTAAAACTGGTCTGATCATCCCCATAATCAGGCTACTGCTCGAGTACAGGAGCAGCTCTTATCTGACAGAAAAACCTTGACAACTAGGTTGGAGCTTCTTTCATCCAATAGACAAAATCCAGAAGGCAGGCCTCCTGATATCATTCCAAGCTCAACAGCCAAGCTGGCCCAAATCCTTTTCTATTGCTCCATCTGTAACAGCAAAGCAACAGATCTGTTTCTAAACCAGCAGGTAAAGTACGTGCACACAAGTAGAAAATACACGTACACACACACAGTGCGTGTGAGGCACTCAGAAATGGAAATGAACGTGGAATCTGGGAGGTTCTGGAGCTGATAAGTTAGCAAACTCCTCCAGGACAACAATGATAAGGCAGGCATTCTAATTGGATGTTGTAAGTTATCTTAAAAAGCAGACCATTCTTAGGAAAGCAGAAAAAACAGGCTGGTTGCGTGATTTTCTGAGACTTTATGCCTGTGGCAGCAAAAGCTGTCAGAGCATATAACGAGTGTCCAACGTAAAAAATGAACTAAAACTAAAACAAAAGATCGTCAGCGCCATGACGGGCTGATCGTATCCGGCAAACAACAACTGCTGCCTACTGTCCAAGAGGAAATGAAAACATAACCTTTCTGTTCAATTAGTCAACTTATTTAAGAGCGTTTGTTAGTTTTGTTGATATAAAAACACACTGCCCATTAACCTGTGGCCTATAAAAAGACACTGGCTCAGCAATTAGCCCACATTCCCAAACATATCCAGCTGCCTCCATGTCCAAATGACTATAATCCTATGCAACATGGTAATTTCCCCAGCAGTGAGCGCATGCCTGGTGTGCTGCTGATTATGGCTTTTTGGGAACTTATAAAGACTGTGGTTTCCTGGAGGGAGACCGCATCAGCTGTCATATTCATAATTATAGTATTTCTGCTATTTCTATCAATCATATAATTACTGTGTATTTGCTATTTCTATCAGTCATGTAATTATCATCCTCATCTTGTTTCTGCACTTTATTAAAGTCTTCGTGAAGCTAAAGATCCTTGATCTACATGACATTTGGTACCATGAATTCCCTCGTAAAGCAGAGTGTGATTATCAGTTAACAGCCCTGCCTAAAAACCTACCCAGTGGTAACAGCTGCCCACTCCATAAATTTGGGGCAATTTAGATTTGAACTCCACTAATGAAGCTGCCTGACATGGAAGAGGGGGGTTATTGCTCTCACACCTGGTGCTGAGGCCAAACACAGGAAGTCTCAGCAGGACTGACACCTGGGAACAATAAACTCTGTGCAGACAATTGCTAAATCTAAAGCCAGGGTACAAGAAAATTGTAGTAAAAGCTTCAAACAAGGAGCATGAAGATAAATATCTGGAATAATTCAGCTTCATCATTGCTGGATGAAATTATTAAGAATAGGGTCTTAATTAAATGTGTTCTTGATTAGAGATAGGTTTCAGATACAAAAATAGCTAAATTGTTACAAAGAGTTTCCAGATGAATCAGGTGCTGCACTGTTAGATTTAGGCCATGGTAATCTTTTTAGCCTGAGTAAGGGTAACTGGGCTTCCGTTCAGAACTGGTAAAGCCTTTGAGATGAGAGGCAAGCCATCTTAAACTCCAAAAAGAGTCCAGTTGCCTTGACTCAGGCTGTTGGGATCACTATTAGGTGTTTACTGGCAATCAAATTAGCTTATAAACACAAATTATCTTTTTTTTAGGTTTAGAAGCTTTGTCATACATTGCAATGCCAAAGCAAACTGCACACAGCACAGTCCATAAGTGGGAGTATTCAGGAAAGGAAACTAAAGAAGAAGAAAAAAAAGGTTATCTTGAGGGCAATTAGTGAGAGACACTCTCCTCTGTTTTGCCACAGTTGAACCACTGATAGTGACAGAGGAGGCGATTCCGGTTGTATGTGTCTCCATTATGTTGATAGCAATCACTGGATCATGAGGGAAATTAGAAACACTCATTTTCCTCAAAGCAGAAACAATAAGATGCATACGAGAAGAGTAAAACTGCACAAACACTGAAATTGTCCTGCAAAGCACATGACGAACAAAACAAGGATAAACTGTAATCCAAATCATTTGAGCTGTGTGCTCTGTAATCTGCTGTTTGTTGGGGAAATGCTGCAGAGATCTGAGAGATAATGTAGTCCAAGTTTACAACTCAGCCACTCCGTAAATGTGTTTGTTTCTTGTACACCGTTAAATTGTGCGCACATAAAGCACTATGCATGTAGTGAAAATATATGCTGACAACCACACTATATTGTGTTCAGACACACATATCCGACTAACTTCAGCATACTGCAACCAAAACGTTTGGAACCAGAGCGCTGGAAAGTGCAAGAAGGTCTTTCCAGGATCGCACCAAACCCAGTCAATGGGAACAGCCCTCCCCCCCTGCACTTCTCTAAAAAAGGCCACCATTGTATGTAAGAATCGCCATGGATACTGCCAGCGAACTGTAAGCCTTTTAGAATTATAAGCATTCCTCTGTACCCTGAGCACTGTAGCAAAGCTGCTTGCTTTACCGTCAATCTGCCTTCAGACGAACACACCATTTCTTTCATTAGCAACTACAGGAATTTCCATGTGGCTGGGAATTAATTAAAGTCGAATTATGGGCTGCAGCAATATTGAACTCCCCAGTCAAATTCAACAATACGCGTAGTGGGTAGGGGTGAATGCGGCCTTGTTCGGGAGCATGGTATGAGGGTTGGCCACATGTCAGGAGTTATTAGGCAAGATCACGATGAAGAAAACAATGTCACATTTTATAAAAGAATTTTATACAAGGTTCACACTGATCAATAAACATGGCAAGGGGGGCTTCCTTAATACCATTTCATATGTTCAGATTCCACTTTCTCTACCACCAGTAACATGGCAAATATAATCTAATTTAAAAAATAGTTTTATTCCGAATAAAAAAGGGGAAGTCTCACCATTTAAGCAGCACATACTGAATTATTTTCAATTTTGTGTGTCTGTGTTGTTCAGACACAGACAACCAGGAAAGTACCCTCAGCTCAGCAGTTATGTGACTACGAATAGAGCACGGGACAACAATTTTGTACAGTAAAAGTATTATGCCAGGTTTTTAAGCTTTAGTAAAGAAAACAAAAGTTTACGGTTTAACGTTTTTGCTCTTCTGGTGTGTAAGAAAACCTAGTAACAATGATGACAAATCAAATGCAAGGGATGAATTCTTGTTTAATTACTTTTTTTGCAACTGACAGATTTCCAGTGCTGTTACGTAGTGGTCTGGCAGGTTGACCGATAATGTGAATCAGGACACTTTCATAAGCGTTGCACTCGCAGTCCATTAGTATTCACTGGGGGACGTTACTGCTCCGTTCCTGCCACTTCAAACAGCCACTGCTGGTTATGAAACCTGGGCAGGACCCTGCTGATTAGACAGAGTGGTTCAGGTTAACGCAGCAACACACTACTGTTTGCTTTTTGTCTGTCGACGGAATCCTGTGAGGCTGTTTGCTTTAAAAATGCTACATTCTTACCTTGGTCACAAGTTGTGGTTTTGGAACTCCTAACCAATCACAAAGCTGATTCCTATGTGTCCGTACAGTGGCAATGTCACTCTCCCTGGAATGGACATATACAAAGATTTTCACAAAACCCTAAATACTGATTATTTGACCTGTAAGGAATTATATTTTAAAAGAAATGCAACCAGTTTAACAAAAACCATACGAACCAATTAGTGTCACTTAATAGGGTCATGACATCATCCAACACCTCAGGATCTATGATGTCCTCGTATGTAAGAAGCATCTCATACATCTGGCTGGCTGTGGTCTTCCTTATCTAAAGTTGTAAGGAAGAGGTCAAAGAGTTTGCAAAACAGTTAAAAAGCAGTTTTAAAAGAAAGTCGACATCCCTGCTTGCAGCTCCGTAAGCTGTCTGGCATGATAAATTAAATATAGGAATGACTATAACAACTCAAATGGAAGATTGACTTGATGACGATACAAAAAGGAAACTCATGGGTTTACAACAATAATCAAAATGGATTCAGGTGGCATGAATGTCAGGAAATTAAAAAGAATCTGTTGTTAATTATATCTTGCTCTGTGAAATGACTGACCATTTACATTGTTGGCTGAAAACAACTTCACATTACTTGTTAACTGAGCAGGACGAAGCCAAAGCAGACAGATTTGCTGCCATGTAGAAATCTTGGACAGCCTGAAGTGAATATTTTTTACTTGTTAACCTCTGGTAATGTTAGATGAATGCTTCTCCACTCAGCTTTTTCCAGGTAACCCTTTCAAACACAAGTGCATTCCAAACTGCTTTGCATAGGAATTTGAAATAAGAACTGCAAAACAGGTAGCGCACAAACAAGCTGTCATTTAAGTATGAGCGTATTCAAAGAGGCCTGTCTTGAGATAAGTCTTAAAAACAGGGAGTGTATCAGAATTTCATCCCTCAACAGGGAGCTGGTGGGGCCTGGAAACTAAAAGCTCTGCTCCCATTTTAAGTCTGCAAACTCTGCCAAAAGCAGGCCAGCATTCTGGGAGCAGAGAGCCCTTGTGGGGTAATCTTGTGAACTTACCACAGGGAATGAGTGGCAGAGGAGCAACAGCAGCTGGGACAAAACCTTCTTCCTCACTTCACCCTGGAATTGGACCAGCCCGCTGAAACTGGGAAACACAATCCAGAACAGTCAATAGAAATGCTTAATTTCTTCAGTGCTGCACAGGAATCCCAGATTTATCGATGAGGCGAACACTTACACGGCTATACAGGCGCGCAGTTTGGAAATATCTTTGGATTTCTTGAGCTCTTTGCAAAGGGCCAAAAGATCCACACAGAACTGGTGACTTAGCAGACACAGACAGAAAGACTTTAATCCTCAGAGATATGAACATTTACTCATATATTCATCTATGATGAATATGTTAAGATAAATGTGTACAAAACTGACTTTTCTTGTTTGGCGAAAATTTCAAAAGAGCCATTGGCGAGCATCTGATTGAGCATCTTAAGCAGGGGAACAGAAACCCTAAAGAAAAAGGATAAGAAACTAAATACTATGACAGTAAAGGCTGATGGGTAGCTGTAAAAATAACAGGGGCTCGCTTATTTACCTGTCACTGTGGAGGTTGTCTCTGAAGATCCTCAGTAAGGAATCTCCAAAATGTGTCAGAGCAACACTATCGTTTTGAATCTCTTTCAGAAACTCAAACAGAAATCGTGAAGAAAAATGAACCTGGAAGCAGAAACAAACGCCGGTCAGTCGAGTTGGAGCCTGAGGGTCGGAGCAGTGGGTATTAAAAACCCACATCTACACAATAAACTCTCTACAAAAACCCAAGATGGGCAACACAAAGAGGGGTTCTCCAACTTCTGTCCCAGCTGTATATCCCAAAGGCTTTTTCATCAACTCAACCTAAAAGGTAGACAATGTGAAAGCAACTCTCACACACATTTCTGCGTGCTCGCTGGTAAATGAATATGACTCTGGGGGACCGTGGAAAGAAAAACAGCACGACTAGCGCTATCATCACACTGCACGGTGTTAAGCTGTGCAGCGGAGCAACACAACAAAGCAACAGAATGTCCAAACAGATAAAGTTACTTTCAAACTTTGGGTCTGATTATTCCCCCAAATTTTTTGTAAGATTTTTGTTTCCTGTTCCAAAGAAACTTAAAGACTGTGAGAGTCTGTGAATTCTTGCTTTCTAACTTGTTTGTTGTACTTTTTTGGGGCTCTCTTAACAGTTCCTGTAGCCTGGCCTCAGCTGAGCTACATGATCCATCGGTGCTGAGACAACTTCTGGAAGTGAGCTGCTGCTCCGTTTCTCTCTAGCCTGCCTGAATATGTGCCTGTGGTGTGAGAATCTTAATGTTGGCCCATGAATCGTTGCAGCCTTGGCTCAGTTTCCTTAATGCAACCCTGTACAAACATATCAGTCCCTCTCGTCTCTGAGGATGTATCTGTAACAGAGAAAGGTTAGAAAAGCAGAAGATGAAAACAAGACGAGGGCTAGATCGTCTCTGTGGGAGCATGTTTACAGCCACAACTGGCAGATAACTTTAACTTTATTGGCCTCGGTGTTGTTATTGCAGGCTTTAAACATATTTTCTTTGCAACATACACAAACACTAAAATCTAAAAATAAGTTCCATGCACTTGGGTGGAACCCTTTCTGAATGGCTTGCTCTCCCAGGTTTGTTCCTGTCGAGGTAAACTCAACTCAAGCCTTGAGCCCAAGCTGAACCCCAAGAGATGTTGAGTAAAGAGCTTCTAGCGGACTGCAGCAAGCTGGCTGGACATTTCCATGAGAGGTTTCCTGATGTCCAGTACTACCAGGGACCAATATATATGAAATGAGTCTCTTGAGCTGTGGCAAAATGGTGGAGAAGAATGTAGGGGTTTTAAAAAAAAGTGTTTCGAACTGAGAGAGTCAGGTGTTTTACAGACAGCCTTATGGGAAATACTACACCAATCACAGTGCTCCCCCTGCTGGTGACAGCCAGCAACCAGATGACAATTCTTAACACGCAAAGCGAGTCCCTGTGACCCGACTGACGCGCTGGAGTGATGATGTTTCAGCAAGCCTCGGAAAACCGAAAAACAAAAGCTGTAGTGCGGAAAAGAGCTGCCTGAAATTCTTTGAAAACGATGTGAGGGACTGACGACCTCAAAAACAAAACAATCATTTTAAACTCTGTTAACTCTGGCATTATGGTATGCAGTTCCATTTCTATTTGTTTTTTTTTTACTCACCACCTCTGCCCTTGGGCTCAGTTTTAGTTCAGTAAAGTCACTTCATAACACTTTGTTTGCTGCTGACCCTCTCAGGTTGTATTTCCTGTTTCAGTACCTGGTGATCTTCCATAGCATATTTTATCCCGTCTTGCTTTTGAGAACGAACTACTACATTTTTCAATAACTTTACATGAACCTTTTAAATGTTATGAATTTCACATTTAAATCTAAAACAGCCGTAAGGATTAGAAAAAAAAGAATTTGAAAGAAATGTGAATAATATGCCAGTTACTTCAGTAAAATCAATCGTGTGGATGAAAGGGAAGTCTGATGAAATAGTGAGTGTCACAATAAGGGAAAATGAGGCCTCTGTTTTTCTTGAGGCAATGGAGGGTTTCGGTTCTTCGGTATACTGATTGTGTAAGTCTCTGATGAGCTACTGAGGGGACAGAATCTTTTTAAAAAGAAAAAAATTAAAAAGGCACTAAGTGTCTCAATACTTAGTTTGGAATAAAAAAAACGTTCAAAGTCTTTCACAGCCCTCTTTATCCTGAATTCTGGAGTCACTGGGGTTATTTTTGCCATGAATCTGTTCCACAGCTGTGCTTCATGTATGATTTGACAATATTCTATTTGTCCACCTACTGTGGATTCTGTGATCCCTCCTGCAGACACAGAGAGCCCCAGTAGGGTGTGGTACTGATACTCAGGCAATCCAAGCAGCTGTGCGATGTACTTGAAAGCTTGAGATGGGGCGTTCCAATTTAGACTGGTTGTGGTCTCACTGAAAGACACAGTACGTTCAGTCAAAGATTAGTAAATAAGTGCAGCCTACACGAGTTTGTCACATCCACAATATGTACATTTGGCAAAAACAGTGCGTTAGTATTTTTTAAATGGCCGACTTAACACACAGGGATAACTCACAAAGGTAAGATGCTCAGCAGCTCCTCTCGTTGGGGAATGTGAGGCACTGCAGGCTCCGTGCTGTGCAGGAGACGCAGGAAAATGTTGCCGGCGTGCGCTCGGTAGCGGTCAATCTTCTCCGCTGCCTGCTGAGCCAGGCAGCACATCATGGGCTTTACACTGGAAACAGATGACATGGTCCGTGAAAGAAAGTAAGAGTTTTTCCAATAGAGTTCCATGCTTTCATATTACAGGGATAAGAATGGGGACACGTTTTTAGATTCCTACTTACAGGTCTGATGAAAGGATCTCAGGAGCGCTGCTGGCTACTAGCATGGTCACTTCCATCAGACTGGTCATGGCTGCCTCTCTTACCCTGGAAAAGTGACAAAGAGAAGGAAGAGTTCATTTTAGCAGTGAGATGGGAGGGAATCAACCTCATGATCACTCTTGTTTGAGCTGAATACCAATTGAAAGTGTTCAGTGTCACTTGGATATTAGTGTGGAAAATACACTTTGATTTAGATGCTGAGACAACTGCCTGATTTCTGTCCAACTTGCCTCCATTTTAGGCAAAGACGAATGTATACTTTGATAAAGAAAAGTACTGTGCTTCTGTAAATGCAGGCCTGAGATAAGCGGGCTACAATAACTAAAGCAGAAAGGTGAACGAGTGTAAGGAAGGAGGAAAGAGAGAAAGAAGTGCGAAAGAGGCAGCCGATTTTCTGATGCCAAGTGACAGGCCTGGTGACATTCCAGGTGAGTCTGTAAGCATGGCCTCAAGCTGCCTCTGACAGAAGCCTGTGTGCTCTACGTCTGCGTGGAAGGTCAGGAAAACACCAGAGGCCTCGGCTAGGCGCGCATTCCTCAGGCCTGAGGCGAACCAAAAAGGCATGTGTGCCTTAGAAATGTATTTAGATGAACCGGAGAGCAGCACTCACCAGGCCCCCACGTCTCCTCTGCTGTCTGTTGTATAGTCATTAAGACCGTTGAGCAGGACGCCGTACACCTCTGCTAAGTTCTCCGAGCACAGGACAGAGTCAGGGGAGCCGTGGGCACAGACACCTGCCTTTGTGCAAACTCTGATGGCAGACAATTTTGCCACGTAAAACAAAATGCAAAACAAAGACTGGCAAGCTGGTAAAGGTAGACTTTTGAGGAAAATGTCATCAGATAAACGGAAGGACATGGCAGTCAGGTCCTACCGGTCGAGTTGGTTGTCTGTTTACTTTAGCATTACTACATTTACACAAAGATCTGAGCAGGGATCGCTGGAGACACAGAAGGACCGGTTCCATCTACCTGGACCTGCACTATCACACATATATCAGTGGAAAGACAGAGATGGATCTGGAAACTCACTGAGCCAGTGATCTGACTGCATCTCTCCTTGCCTCGGTGAAATTTCCTGCCTTCTGGCTAACGATGCACATCTGCTGAAGGCCCTCAAAGATCTAGCATACACAAAAAAACGACAACAGAAACAGCCCTTTAATCCTGTATAATAGAGCACAGAAGTTTCGCACAAACAGTTCCAAACACATTTCAATCGCACCTGCTTCCATTTGTTCTGTATCATAGCTTTTGGCAGAGAGCCGAGGGCGAGGGCAGATCCACTCCGAGTGAGCATCTGTGGACTCTTTAGTCCTTCAATGTACTGAGATACTAGAATATCTGAACACAAACAGACCAACAGGAGTTTAAAAAAGGTCGACATGAATTTGGAATTTGATGCATACTGAATAACCGGTACCTTGCATTTGTGGGTCCACCTGGCCCGTCTTGTCCTGGTAGTACTCCTCACACAAAGCAGATAAAGCAGATACAACTGCAACCTGCAGACATGGGAGGAGAAGGAGAAATGGATGACCCACACGATCCAAAATGTGAGACTGAGAATTCAAAGCTTTTAAATGTAAGTTAATGAAAATTAAAAGAGATTAAGCTTACAGTTACGTCATCCTTCCCACCAGTGGTAAAAAGATGAAGAGTCTGGATGGTGTCATCAATAACCCACTGCCAGCCAGCTGAAACAAAAAAAAATATTTTCAGCTTCGAAGTAGACTAAAAATGAAATATCTGTTGAAAGAGTTAACTTACTGATGACAGGGTCGTTCTTAAAAGGCATTTTGGACTTGGATAAATTTTCTACCAGACTGCAAACTGTGGGAAAAAAGAGAGGTATACTATTGTATAAATTGTGTAAATATACTATTGTGTAAAACTGACCTAATCAAATATTAGACTTTAGACTTACTTGCAGGTCTCATTAGTAATCCACCAAAACCCCTGTGCAAAAAGAGCATTTTGTTAAAATAAATTAGAATCAGTTTTTTTGTTTTTCATTAGAAAGAGAGAACCAAGTAAAAACAATTCGTTTTGCTTACTTGTATTGTTTTCTTTCTTGAAGCTGTAAGTGTGCCAACAAATGTAAATCAGCTGACTTTCTGATCACACTTTATTCACATTTGCTGAATTAATGAATAACTTTATATTTACCGTATGGTGAATGTTCTTCAATGCATCCACACACTCTGGAGAAATTATGTCCACCACAGCCCTGTCAGACAAGCCATGCTCATTCAAATCAAAATCCCATTTAACACACTAGAAAACCGACAAAGAAGTGCACTCATTGCTACATTCGTTGCTTGAAAATAGTAAAACTGGTGAATCAATGAGATTAATATTATTTTGAAACATCTAACCTTTAGTGCCCTTAGAATTTCTTAGTTTAAAAAACATGCTCATATTTCCTGTTATAATTTGAGGGTACCTGTTGGTCTGAAGGCCCACTTTGAACAGAGAATGTGTGATCTCTCCACATGCCAGGATGGCTCCATGACGACCATGAAGGTCAATACCAATGGCCATGGTCAACAAGTGGGGCAAAACTAAAATCAGCAAAGAAGAAAGAATAGCCATGATAAGCACGTCTCACACAGATTTAAAAAAGGTGATTTCCTTGTATGCTATTTGAAAGCTGAACACTGTGTTTGAAACTGGAAAAGTGACATTGTTTACTTGTTGTCGCCATGTAATCAGGTGCTTTAGGCGTCAAGTTGTGAAGAGCTTTAGTGGCGAGCTCACGTATTGCACTGCACATTTTACAAAAGAGATAAAAACAAAACCTTAAATCATACACAGATTTCTATCAGTGCTGTTATAAGTGAGGTATGAGCCAGCACAAATACTTACACATCCCAGTGGTTGATCTTCATGGCTACTAAATGGTCTATCATGGCCTTTGTGTACTCAGGGAAGCTTGCAATATAAACACTTTAGAAAAAAACAGACAAACATCAACATATAGGAATAATGTTACCAACGGTAATAGAACACCACTCCAGTTATCTTATCTTTTCTGTTAGCTGAGCCTCAGCATCCAGTCCTAGCCTGAGGCTAGACTCTTTCTCCACTGCCACCTCATGTACCCTGTGTCTAAGATGGTGACAAACTCCTTCTAAAGGTCACAATTCTTAGGCTTTTTAAGGTTGGTTCTGACTGCCTACTTATGTGTGGAAAGAGAAAGACTTGGCACTTCATAAGCTAAACCAAATCAAAACATTAGCTAGGTACACTGCATACAGTAAAGGCAATAGTCACTAAAAATATAACAGCTAAAGCAATAATAGCTGAAGGTGTAGTACTTAATACATAATAACATATGTACAAAAAATGTTTATGAATCCTTAGAAATAGGAATTGTGTCATTAACATTTGATTTATAGATAATTTGTGCATGTCCAACAAAAAAAATCTGTGCTATGTCAAGGAAAAAAGACACAGCCCTGTCAGCAACTGCCCTTTCAGTCAGTTCAGAATATTTCAGAATAAATATAAAAAGCATCCAGAGTAGCTAATGTAAATACCTGATGTTCAGATAGCAATTCTTGAGATTTCCTACAGCATAGTAGTCTGCTGCTGTTACGATGTCAATTCCATGAGGAAATGTCCCCTATTGAGAGAACATATTCATTCAGCTTTGAGAACAAATAGCAAATTTTGAAAAAGAAAAAATAAGTCATATTGTTTCAGCTTCAAGCAGTGACAGATTTGAACAGTTATAGCTTCAGGTCTAATGGCAAATCAAATGTTTACAAGTGCCCTGAGCCACACTTGGAGGACATTTTCTTCAAAAGCTCTCTCTAACAAGGCAGGTTTGAGCATGAACTGGATATCTTGCAACAAATAAGAATAAAATCAGGGTAATTCTGTTAGTCAAAACCCCAGTCACAAACCTGTCGGCCGACATTCTCTTGGAAGGCAGCCTGTGAGAAAATGAGACACAAAGTTAACTTAACTCGCGTTATTGGACAGATTTACTTAATTTACAATTTTGAGATATGGATGGGAAACTTACAGACGCGGCTCTGCGGCAGTTTGTATCTCGATCAAACACGGCTGTGATCAGCAAAGCGCTGCAGACAAAAACAAGCATAAACCATCAATACACAACTTATGTATCCAAATGTTTGATTTAACTTCCACAAAGTGACAGTTCGATGAACCCTGAATCACAGCCAGACAGACACTTGCACCGCGCCACATTTTTGACCAAAACATCTCTAAACAGTGCACTGCCTCTGCATGTCTCAGGAGGAGAGGGTGTGAGAACGTCCTGTTGTTTGAGAGTGGCCATACTACATATTAATCAAAGCGACAGCCTAAGACAAAGCTGCTCACCCTGTTAAGCCAAACTAAGTGTGTTTCCTGTAAGGACATGGAAATTAAAATGGTACTGCCTAGACTTTCGGCAAAAGATATTTTGATCCTTCGCTCAATGATGCCAGTTTGGGTTAGTACATCTTAAGTAATTCGCCATAGCAATAATGGGACTGAGAGATGACCCTAAATCAAGTGCCACAGTCTCAAACTGATCTTTCCGTAAGTGTCATCAAGCTGTGATGAGGAGAGCAGGAACCAGCTTGTCCCAGCACTGCTGCCAAATGGTGACCGAAACCTACAGCGGCAGGCGAAACCTGGCATTCCTGCAAACGAGGGAAGGGGAGGGTGTTGTCCCAGTACTGGTGATCATTTTAAGGGGTGTTCACACCCGCCACTGCGGAGCTAGTCTGCACAGTCAGAGGCCACAGGCCCGTACTTGCACACCAAGAAAAGAAGAGATCAAGGATGAGACAAACCGTTACTGTTCACAAAAAGTGCATGCAAGACACTGAATGATGGTGCAGCTCTCTCTGAATGCAGATTAGATGCGTGAGCTCTAAAACGTTACGTCCTACTGAGCCCTGTTTTTACCTATAGACCAAAAGGCGCATCTTATCATGGCTTCAGTTTGTCAAATAAAAACATTTGAATTTTTTTAAAAACTACAGAAAATTCCAATAAAAAGCCATCTGTTTAACATCTAGTTAAAGGTTACTCTAAATATCAGCCGTATGAAGAAAAATGTATCTTTATTACCAAACGTGTCTTATCTGAGAAAAAATTTGGCATCCAACTACAAGCCGATTGCATCACTTATTGGCACTCTCTTAACAACATGACTCCAACCTGAGTTATGGCCTGGCCTAACCCTTTCATCTTTCATGAGAATCGATGTAAAGTTACAATCAACGCATTTTATGCGGGAACATGCATGTTGCACAAAGACACTGATTAAAGGCTGTGAATGACAGCTAACCAACACACCTGCAGCTTCTTGAATATAGTTAATAATATTACCTGTGATCACATCTGCCCCCATTAACAACGTCTTTTTTTTCAAGCAGCAAGGGAATGCCAACTCCAAATAAGCAGCTTAGGTTTCTAAAATTCCTTAATGTAGTTCCGAACAACAAGAAAAAAAACTAGATCTCACTGAACCTCGTCCTGTTTCCATGTTGTGGGTTAGTTTGTTTACATAGTGGAGGTTGTTTCATGATGTGGGACAGATCTCACAAAAAGAACACAAATGGTGACACACATAAGAAAATATTAGTGGCTCCTGTCTAAGTGTCTCCAAGCTTGTAAGTGCTGCCAATGTAAAGGAAAAGTTAAATCTATCCAAGCCAGCTGGCATGACAGTGATAGAAAGAAAAAAAGCAAGCAATATTATACCAGACTGACTTTACCCAAAGAAAGGGCAAGGTGGAGATTTTACAATTGGCACATATGATAGGGGAGAAAAAATTATTTGAAGATAAGATTCTCTTAAATGCCTCTCAAAAAACAGAAACAGTTCCCCAAATGCATTGTTATGTTTTATGCGTGGTAGGTTTTGTATTGTAGAAAATGCAGAGGTTACCTCGAGATCTGAGTGACGTAAGGCTGGAGCTCCTTGGGTTCATAGGCCCTGGCAAAAGACCAGCACACATAGCAGGCAGAGTCCCGCACGTTGGACCCAACGCTGCATGCTCCCCTCTTCTCCTCATAGGTTAAGGACTTGACAATGAGGGGCACAACTGCAAACAGAGACAAGACAGTAACACCAGAGCTTTCAAATCAAAGCATGAGAGCCATGTTGGAGGCATATCTTACGCAGAGTGAGTGTGATATACAGGGATTGGACAATGAAACTGAAACACCTGGTTTTGGACCACAATACATCATTAGTATGGTGTAGGGCCTTCTTTTGAGGCCAATATAGAGTCAATTCGTCTTGGGAATGACATATACAAGTCCTGCACAGTGGTCAGAGGGATTTTAAGCCATTCTTCTTGCAGGATGGTGGCCAGGTCACGACGTGATGCTGGTGGAGGAAAATGTTTCCTGACTCGCTCCTCCAAAACACCCCAAAGTGGCTCAATAATATTAAGATCTGGTGACTGTGCAGGCCATGGGAGATGTTCAACTTCACTTTCATGTTTATCAAAGCAATCTTTCACCAGTCTTGCTGTGTGTATTGGTGCATTGTCATCCTGATACACGGCACCTCCTTCAGGATACAGTGTTTGAACCATTGGATGCACATGGTCCTGCAGAATGGTTCGGTTGTCCTTGGCAGTGACGTGCCCATCTAGCACAAGTATAGGGCCACGGGAATGCCATGATATGACAGCCCAAACCATCACTGATCCACCCCCATGCTTCACTCTGGGCATGCAACAGTCTGGGTGGTACGCTTCTTTGGGGTTTCTCCACACCGTAACTCTCCCGGATGTGGGGAAAACAGTAAAGGCGGACTCATCAGAGAACAATACATGTTTCACATTGTCCACATCCCAAGATTTGCGCTCCTTGCACCATTGAAACCGACGTTTGGCATTGGCACGAGTGACCAAAGGTTTGGCTATAGCAGCCCGGCCGTGTATATTGACCCTGTGGAGCTCCCGACGGACAGTTTTGGTGGAAACAGGAGAGTTGAGGTGCACATTTAATTCTGCCGTGATTTGGGCGGCCGTGGTTTTATGTTTTTTGGATACAATCCGGGCTAGCACCCGAACATCCCTTTCAGACAGCTTCCTCTTGCGTCCACCGTTAATCCTGTTGGATGTGGTTCGTCCTTCTTGGTGGTATGCTGACGTTACCCTGGATACCGTGGCTCTTGATACATCACAAAGACTTGCTGTCTTGGTCACAGATGCACCAGCAAGACGTGCACCAACAATTTGTCCTCTTTTGAACTCTGGTATGTCACCCATAATGCTGTGTGCATTGCAATATTTTGAGCAAAACTGTGCTCTTTCCATGCTAATTGGACCTTCACAGTCTGCTCTTATTGGTTCAATGTGCAATTAATGAAGATTGGCCACCAGGCTGGTCCAATTTAGCCATGAAAGCTCCCACACTAAAATGAGAGGTGTTTCAGTTTCATTGTCCAACCCCTGTATGTGGTAAGCAGACAGACAGACTGTCGGAACTTCCTGGAATCTGTTATCCATGAATAATAAGGACTACTGTGTGCTGAAGAACAATCCACATCCGGCAATTAGGGCAAGGAATTCATCAAGTAAAGTTCCTTTTTTTAACTGAATATGCTGATCCTCAAAACTAAGCTTTTCCAAATTATGCTGTGAAAATCCATACAAATCAAACATTTCACAGCACACTGTTAAAACGAGCATCATGCGGTTTTGGAAGTTTTTTTCGTTTGGTCATATGGTCATTTTTAGAAAAGGAAATCAAATAAATGGAGTCAGAAAGAGGTAAAAAGAGTTAGTTCTCCCAACTAACCCCCCCCTCATTTAAATCATCGCTTGAGGCTTGACTAATATCAGGTGCATCATTGTTGCCCGAGGGCCCTGCTGTTTGGGGCTGAAGCCGCACCCACTAGTGAGACAACACCTTAGAGAGAAAACTCACCACACCACCAATGCCTCACACATTCACTAACACACTCGAGGAGCATTTCGAAGCGGGCACCCTTACCAGACGCTGACGTCCGCCGTGGGTCAGTTCTCTGTCTGACCAAAACTACAGAGTACACGCCATTGGTTTAAGGGGAGGAAGTAAGTTTATATCAATTCTTTTTTTTTTCTTGTCTTTTAATTGTCTTTCCTTTTAGTAAAACAAGGAAGCGGTGTTGTGTTAAAGCTACTTTCAGACAGAGCTCCATCAGGGTCTTACTGCACTTTTGTAAAGTGATTTGTAATCAAACTGGTCATTTATTTGGTGTGTATTTAGAAAGCGGTAAATGCTGACAAGCGTGCACCTGTTACCTACTGATCCTAAATAGTCTCTGTTCAGACCACTCTGACTGATGCTGAGGCAAACACCTGGTGCTTTGCTAATAAGTCTGAAGTATTCATGTTAATAAAACAGGAATCGTCTAAACTGTTATGGCAGACAAACAGTGGTGTTGAAAAAAAAAACTCACCTGTGGTAATAAAGTCAGATTTATCAAATTTATTCAAAACGTAAATTTATTTCAAGCAAAAACAAGGAAAGGAAACGGCAGTGAGATCGTTTAAAGTCGGGGTTCTACAAATGAATTTTAGTTGAAGGGAGTGCCCGCGTGCTTTTTCGGTTGAAACTTGAGTGACAACTTCTTGCGACAGCGCACGACAAGCAGGTTCCTCAGCGCATGCCCCACAACACTCTACTCACGGCTGTAGGCAATGCCTCATGCTAAAAGGAAGACCTGAAGCTCTTCAGGTCCCACTCACGTCTCCGCATCACTAAAACGGCTCCTTTTATTCTCACATTTTTTCACGAACCATCAGAATTAACGGTTTTTCTTGATAACCTGTGCCAATGAGCTCATCAAGTGATGAATGTATCCCGCAGGTGTAGTCATGGGAAGCAGGTGGCTGCTGGTTCCCACGCCGACAGCGCAGAGTTCAGAAAGACTGTGAGAGAAAGCAAGTCTCTGCATGCCCCCCAGGTCTGAGCAACTAAGAGCGTAGTCTGTCTGCTTAGTGGCACCCTGACAGATTATCAAAGCAATATTAAAATCGGACCGACGGGTGAACCACCACGCCAGGCGGTGGAACGTTGGTTATCCTCGTTTACCAGATCGAACCAAGCTAAGACCGGGCTGTGTGAATACAACCGCACATCCGCATTTCTGTGTCGCGCAGAGAGGTTTCATATTCAGCTACTTCTCTGCCTGCCATCAAACTCAGGGTAAAGCAACAACAGAAGAAATACATTAGCCTGGGGGTGTGGTGTTTTGTGGAGCCAAAGATTTATCTAGCCATGCAGCGAAAAACACTCTGGGTTAAACCTTCTAATGACAACAACTCTACCGGAACCAGTCAAACAACTCTAAACAGCCCTTTAGGCTAATCACATGCAAAGCAATGTAAAGAAAATCAAGTGAAACCTTCCAAACTAAGTTCTTAACATCACCGGCTCATCTGTACTGTGCAATTTTTTTTCTTTCAGAGTGCATTCTCCAGAGTTAGGATGGAAACTGTTCAGGAGCGAAAGCCAAAAAGGCCCCACTACATTCCCCGACCACCAGGAAAGCCTTTCAAGTACCAGTGTTTCCAGTGTCCTTTCACCTGCAATGAAAAATCCCACCTCTTCAACCACATGAAATATAACTTGTGTAAAAACTCTATCTCCCTGATGTCGCAGAAAAGTAGCCAAACAGCTCGACAAGGCAAATCTGTAGCAAAGGAAGCCCTAGTAAAATCTCAGGAGTGCACAAACATCCCCCAATCAGGTCAGGGCAGGAATCCTGAGAAAGAGGGAGTCGAAGAGGACAAACAAGCGGGCGTTGATGATGCAGAAGAAGAAGATGGTGGGCGTGACAGTCCGAACTATAAGGACAGGCAAAGTGTGACAAAACCAGGCACGCTCACAGAGGCTGAGAACAGCGAGAGCAGCGAGGCTCCAGATCTGCCGCGCCCGTCTGCTTTCTCCCCGGTCACACCCAACCGTGACGGAGCGGAGGCCCTGAAGTCAGCCGGTCAGCAGGCGGAGGATTCACAGAATATCAGCCAGCCCAGCTATCCATGGGGGAGGATTTCGTCCACCATTCCCTTGAAGCCATTCCCCCCCCTTATAGTTCCAGAATACAATCCTTTTCTCCTGCATGAGCGGCCTCTGTATTCACCACTCTACCTTCCAGGACATCCCCATCTGAATGAACCAAATTCTTCTTCTTTTCAGCCCAATTTTCTGGATCCTCAGAGACCTGTGGCAACGCAACCCATTGCCCTGCCTCATGCATCCCCCTTTTCCCCTTACCCTTACAGATATTGCCAAACACTTCACTCAGGACCTCCTCTGCATTACAATCTATGCAGACCACATGAGCTGCCCATGCCAATTACAAGACATCAGTATCTTCCTTTAGACCTCTATTGTCCAAATTTGGGCCATAAGGAATATGAATTATACATGCATTCACATCCCAGTCAGAGCCACCCACAAAGTACCACGCAAGAGGACAGCCACCCTGGCCACAAGGCCACAAGATTGAGCCCTAAAGAGGGCTGTTCAGCCTCAGGGTCCCCTGACAGACCAAGCCAATCAAATATCATCCAGAGGGATGCAGAGGCATCACAGTACACCAACATGGGTGCGACTCCCACTGTCCTCCAGTTAAAACAAAAAACTGCAGATCTGGAAACCATCAAAAACAATTTCAGGAAAGAGGAGTCAGCAGAAACCTTGATACAGTTAAGAGCTCAGCATCTGGATGGAGTGTAAGTTAAACTGTATAGTGTAAAATGTTTAGTTTTGGAAATTGCTGTATTTTGTCGTTAACTTTCTGCTGTGACTCGTGGCTTTTAGGTCAGCCGAGGACAGCGGATATTCCTCAGTTTCTGCCTTTGAGCCGCGCTCCAGAACGCCATCCGAGCCGGACCGGCAGGACGACACAGACAACCTGACACCCCTAAACCTCTCAACGAAAAGCCAGGACCAAGAGGAAAATTGTGAAGGCAGACAGATGGAATCAGCCACAATTGATTCAAGGAGCAATGAAGCACCACTGAATCTCAGCCTTCGAGCCTCTCACCGCAGCCCCGTACACAGCCCTGCCCTGAACACTTCACTGGTTCTTCCTCAAAACACTGCTGGAGATCTGGATGACGAACCGTGTGACCAGAGGCAGACTGCAGCCTTGGCCCTCTGCCAGCTTGCCACTGCAAGCTCGACTGCCCCTTCATGTGACTTTACTACAGTCTGCCAGCCCCCAAAAAGTTCCACCACAAGTTCTGCTTCTCAGAAGAATACCAAGTTATATACCAGGGCTAAGGATAGAGGCATGAAAAGACCCAACAGAGGCCAGGCTGAAAGCGAAAGCCAGGGACCAAACAAAAGAGCAAAGGCACCAGTACGGCCTCTGAGGAGGAGGCCTCGTTTCTGCTAGCAACTTAACCCCTACTGTTGCAATGTATCGTCAAATCAAAAGACTTTAGACTATCTTGATTTAGCACTGAAAGATCTTTTTTTTCACACGTCAACAGCTGTGCTATGAAAGTATATATGAATAGATAAATAACTTGAAATGAAATCTTGTTTAATGCAAAGACCTACCGTTGAAATGGGACCTTTTTCAAAAGCTAACCTAACTGTGCTCTGGCTAAAGTTGCCATAAGAAGGCATGATAATGTAAATATCTATAATGATTTCTGTAAATACTTATGATTTATAATAAAGAAATAACCTAAACTGATTGTCTGCATTAGGCCTTCCACTATGCATATTCATTCAGATCTTAGTTCACAGCACGCACCGTCAGTTAATCTTGAAGGCAGCAGCAGTCCTCTCCTCCCCAGTTCTGCTAGCGCCAGGCAGCCCCCATGCCAAGCATTGTCTGTTTCCTGAAAACTTTACAAATGCATCACAAGTCAATCTATATGAAAACAATATGGAGTTGTTTAAAAATCACAAAATGAATGGCACAATGATGATGAAGGAGGTGAGTGTGGCCCCAGCATGTACCTACCTGAAGCAGTCCAAGACTGAACCAACCACCTCATCTGCCAGCTCCTTTGGAAGCCTCCCTGTTACCCTCCCAATGCTGAAGGGTTGTTGACAAAGTAGATTAAGGTAACACAAATATTCTTGATGAGAAATTGCTTCTTATATTTAGATTGAAAAAATGTGGAACAACGATGTCTCTTTATCAAAGAATCAGCTTTGAAAGCATATTTACCCTTTTGCTGCAGACCAGCGCACAATGGTTTCCTTATCTTTCAGTCCAACCAGCAAATGCTCTGCAAAATAAAAGTGAAATTGACTTTGTTTTGCAGAAGCGTTGTGATTATACATGTTTCAAACTCAGCGGAGGCAGTAACGCACCAATGACAGTCTCCACTTCCTCAGGAATGTCAAAGTCCTCTTCTAATTCTTGTGTCTCAGGTGTCACAGCAGAACCAGTTGTGGAAGACTGGGACACGGAGAGGTTGGCTGCAAGAGAGCGGCTGCCTCTCTGGTACCTGAAAAAGTGTCCATTAACTTTAAAAACAGATAAAAACTGATCTGTAACAAATGATGTTAACCCTCCTGAGCAGAAACACGACCGACATTAGGGGTCCCAGAGGTTTTCGGACCTGACACAGTTAACTGACTTCTAAAATTCTATGAAATGTATTATGTCTGACCTCCAAGCAGCCAAGCGTGGCTTCAGAAAGGTGAGGCCCAGTCTCTGAATTAGTTTAACACCGAGCTTTCGTACCATGGCTTCGCTGCTCTCCGACAGCTGTTTCTGCTCCAGACACTGCAGAACTGTTGGAGCTGGGAAACACATGCAGTGATACATTTTATTATCAGTTTCTACACACGACACACATATTCAGCCCAGACAGAAACAAGGAAATAGTGTTTTTTTTTTATCGATGTTGGTGCTGATTTAAAAGTTGAGTAAACACAATCTCTGGATCACCTTCTCTTTGGGAAACTACACTTTCAAAAATCTCTGAGTGGATGTAATATAGTTCAATCTGAAAATCACAGCAACTACTGACTCTTTTAATCTTCACTGGAGAAACCACACTTAATTCATTACAGAGAACAACAGACTTACCGTACTGCAAGAGGTCATCTCGTTTTCCATGTTTGAAAAGCTTTGCCTAAAAAAAAAAAAAAAAAAAAAAAAAGGTTAAGGGAAGCAGCACTACTATCACACATGTTTACTTGTTAATTAATTATTGAATTGAATTGAATATTGAATTTGAATTGAATTGAACTGAATTGAATATACTTTATTGATCTCCAGGGAGAAATGTTGTATTGTCATAACAAATTAAAATAACACTCTCTCCGTGTACCCCAGCTCCTCAGCACCATCCAAAAACATGCATGTTAAGCAGTATACAAAATGGATGGATGGAAGAAAAAACACTCCCTACGACAACCTTCATTGCTACCAATTTCCTGTCAATGTCTGTTCATCCTTCCATCTCTGTTCTATAAAATCATCTCATCCCCAATTTGCATAAAAAACATGAAAGCATAGCTCCTGATGACTGAACATACATAGCCAGTTTCGAGGGCCTAGAGCAACAACAAGGCTCCATGGTCTATTACATCAACCTCAAAAACCAAGCAATGTTTTTCTTAACATGTCACGCGAGTTTATGCTTCAGGGTTGAATAAAATTATCTTAGATCGAAAATCAAACTTCAAATCTTCCCCAATCAATAACATATCTGCGGTGATGTTACTTATGGGAAGAAAGAAGATCAATAAAAAATTTGATTTAATTTAAAGTAAGTCCCTTCAGTGCTGCTCTCACCAAGTGAAAAACCGTTTAGCTTGAAGCGGTGGATTAAACTGGATTCAGTGACTTGAAGAAACAGATCCCACACAGGCAGCAGGTGCATAACACACCTGTTCTAACCACAACGGGAATTGTGAGACACATTCCAGTCATGTCAGCTCTTGTAAATGATCTGCTCCGGGTTTAATAACATGTATCAAGAAGACACACCACCTTCAACCACGCGTGTGGACAGATGTTGGATGTTTACCAGAGACTGCAGAGTACCATTCAGCACCATTATGTCACTCATCGATTGGCCATTGGCCTGAGATATGGAGGTGAGGGTCCAGTCCAGGAAGTCTCCTAAGCGTTTCTGTTTAACATCGGGTCGGGTCATAAATCTGGAAGATAACACAGAACATGCGCTAAGAGGCTTTCAGAAGAAAACAGCCATTGAATACACTGGAAGCTCAATGTTACCCTCTGTTGGCAAACAAAACTAATTACAAGTGGAATACCTATTCTTGCTTCTGTGTGCAAGGTGTTTATTTCATGAAGATTACAGAAAGGGTTGTATTAAGATAATGGTCCAACTTGCTCTTAATGTATTAAAATGCATTTACAATTAAAGCAAAACCAGTGCTTGATAATTTTTCTTAGATTTTTTTCTGACAACCACAAATCATACATCGTAGCTGGTTGTTGGATGCCATCGTCCAGCCTATATCCTGTATCATCCGGTCCTGGATTTACTATTATTAGTTTGCTTTCTTTTCACTATTTTTATTTTAATCAGTATCAATTGAATGTTAGTTGTAAAAGTTTTACTGACGATTCTTTCATTAATTAATGTTACAATTGATTACCTGTGTGGTGTTCTCATACTTACTTTGACACCAGCACTGATGCAGCATCCCGGGGACTGTCACTTACAACGAGATAAGACTAGAAAAAAGATATACAAATAATTCAACAAATCCAACCAGGCTCTCTCTCCACCCCCCCCCACCCCTCTCCCTCCACCTTCCGCAAAAAAATGAACTCCTGAGTTTGTAGAGCTGGTGACTAACTACCTCCACAGATTTTAGCACGATTTACGATGATATGGTAACTATGTGACAGGCTTAGTGATTCCAATCAAGTTTCACTCACATACACTTCCCTTTTTAATACATTTGCATAACAAAATCACCACAATACACAATGACTACCTTTGCAAGAGCAAGAATGCGGTCCATGATGGACTCTCTCGCTTCACCGCCCTCTGACTCCAGATGGCCATCAAAACGTGAGAGATCAAAAGGTATGAGGCAGGTCATTGACATCCACAATAATAACATGTAGCGAGTCTCCCAAGTCTGAAATAAATGCAAAGACAGCAGTGTCAGAAGCTTTGATATAAAACACCACGATCCAAATTCAAAGACAACAAATAAGTGTGTTCAAAAATATATTCAACCCTGAATCCCTTACGACTTAAATATGATCATATTTGGATTAAATTTTCAAGTTACTCAATTTAACTTCAACAAAACAGCTGGATTACATTTATATCTACATTACATGTATATATAATATAATCATTCTATAACAACTACACTCAACTCTTTCATTGTTAACTACTTTCTTTTGAAATGATGCAATGTCCCCATCTTGTTATCTCCAGAAATTAAAATTTAGCTCAGTGAGCAGTGGGTCAAAGAAAAAACACACATCACCATGGCGGTTATTTAATAAAACTGTAACTGTTCAATAAAGTTATTTCTATGGCTGTAAGTTTAACTGAAAAGAGAAGCCTTTGCACAGACTCACATCGGAGTCTTTTGGATCCTGTCTGGTCAGCAGATCCAGAACTGGCTGAACATCAGACACCTCGTGAGGAAAAAGCTGTATGAAGATTTTATACCCTCTGACCTAGCCAGAAACAGAGATGAATATACCATTCATATAAGGCCTTTGTGAAGGGTGAGTCGAAGGAGAAATCAAAACTTGAAAACTGCTGCAGACAAAGCAGAAAATGTTGATAACGCTTTTACATTTTCTTTTCCTTACTGACCTTACAGATGATGTAAAGAAACTTGAAGCTCAAGTGGACCAGTGATGGTGGAGATTTTTCACTCTTCACCAAGTCCAATATCATCTTCAACATCCATTCTAATAGAAATTGATAAAATAATAATTGAAAATGTGTATTACATGCTCAAGTGACAAATGTATTTAAGATTAGGCTAGCAGCCTACCCAGATGCGGATCCAGTAGATGAGGCTGCTCTTGATATCGGTTCATGATCACTGGGAGGAAAAGCAAATAAATACGTTGACAGTGCTGAATTGCAAACACAATGAAGCAACAAACCCGAGGTGATTTAAAACTACCCCACCTAAGAACCTCTGGGTCGTAGACTCGCTTTCCGCCGGGTCCCCGTGGACCTCGGGGAGGCTAGAGATGAGGGAATTGGTATCATTTTTCTCTTTAAAGCCGTCCAAGACACATGTTTGGACAATTGCGTCCAAATCTCCGGATGATTCATTTTCTGTTGTTGGTAAGGCCATCTTATTAGAATTTTAGAAGTCAGCTAACTGTGTCCGGCAACTATCCTGAGAAGTCTCTGTAGTGAATGGCAGGCTTTTATTCCTGCTACTGCGTCACTTAGCCAGCTAATGCTAGCATTATTCGATGTGAATATAGAATAAATGAGTCCAAATTACTCTGAAACTTGAACAATTGTTAAGTAAACACATCAAAGACTCATACAGTCCAGACACTACTAACGAAAAATATTAGCGAGCTAAAACTCAAATTAATTCCTTTTGAAAACAAGAAGTTGTCAAATGAACTGGAGGATGCTCGCGCAGAGCACCGACACCACGCCCCAATACGGTAAGCCAAATGGCCCAAAATAGCTTTGAGTTTGAAGAAAGAAATATTAATGTCCAGTATGACTCCTTGGATTGTGGTAGTCAACTGCACTATGGTATGCAGTTATTTGTTTTGTAAAGGCTTGTGTTTTGAATGCTTAATACACGTAATTATACATTTATTGATATGTTTTTCAGCAATAGTAAAATCAGCTATAGTTAATACAGATATCTGCGTAAATAAGCTCAACCAAACACAAGGATTTAAAAATATTTATTGCCATAAAGCAAAATTCTGCAAAGAAATTTGTAGTGCCAACCTTCATGACATCAATTAAGCTATCATAATTCAGATAAAGTACAAACAAATGCATTTATCCATTTAGTATAATTAACTCTCATTCCACACAATCAGTAATGACAGGGGAAAAAACAGAGCTATAAGGGATGAATTCATGAGAACCCATAAATTGATATTCAATGCATGTTTAAGTGTGTTTGGTCATAACAGTGACTTAACCACAGTTAACGCTTTGTAACTGTAGCGATTCCCAGCTTTTTCAAAATAAGTTAATTTATTTTATATACTTCCCGATGACAACAAATGCCATTTTATTAACATGCCTTTTCCAACCAATACAGCAATGGCAGAATGTATGTTTTCACTATTTAACAATAAGTCATACAGTTTGGGTCAGATAACTAGATGCACAAGACTATTCCTTGTTTTTAAGATTAAGTTTTGTATTAGTTGCAATGAGAGCACTTATTTAAGTAGGTTCCTCATAATTCTAATTGAAGAACCTCTGTAGCCACCACCAAAGTGGTTCCAGTGATTCAGGTAGTGGAAGAGTTGGTAAAGCTGGTTTCTCTTTGAAAACCCCGATGCTTGAGGAATCTTTTCGTGGTAAGCAGAGTAGAATGAACTGCTGAAGCCACCAAACATCCCAGCAATGCCCAGCTCAAACTCTGAATGGCCATAGAAGGAGGCAGGGTCAAAGATGACTGGGCCATCTGCACACTCTGCCACATTGCCTCCCCATAAGTCCCCATGGAGGAGAGAAGGGACAACCTCCACATCTGTGAAAAACTTGGGGATCTTGAGCTGTAAACATAAACAGATATTCTGTATATTTCGGATTTCTGACCAAACTACAAGGATGTTAAATATTTCTAATGGGCCTAAGGAGAAGGTGCACCTGTAGACTGGCCCACAGTTCCCTTGCCTCCCTGTCTCCATACGATTTTTCCACCATGTTAAGCTGATGCTGCAGCTTCTGCTGAGAGTAAAACGACACCCAATCACTCTGCCACTCATTTACCTGAGGAGGTAAGGAAAAAGAAACATTCTAACATCAAAATGTGTGTGGCACATAAAAATGGTATGTACTAATTCAGTATAGTCCATTACTTTCTTTTACCTGGGCTAGATAGCCACAACAAGTAGTTACATCAAAGCCAAACTTTTCAACAACTGCCACATCTGACTGACCACCTCCTTTTCCTAAACAAAATCATATACATTTAAGTAGTCGGTTAATCACATTTAAATGTTAAGGACTGTAGCAAGGGAAAGATTTTTTTCAATCCGTTTGGCCACATTTACACATTTCCGAGACAAATATTGAGTCAATTACCTACTGTCTGCTGCTCTTTGTGCTGTTTGTCCATCTGTCTCTTGTTGTGAAGATGTAGATCTGCCAGCTGCTCTCCGAGCTGCTTTGAGTACCTGCCAAAACAATTTGAAAATAGTCAATCTGATCATAAAAGGAAAAATGCAAGAATTCTATTCAGATGTGAACTGATTCAGAGAAAACATTAGAAGTGTACAATACATTCCTTACTTGTTAAGACCTTTCATGTCAAGATGCTCCATCACAAATACACATCCTTTTCCGTCAAGTTCAATCACTTTTATGGGTTTGGGGACTTTAATTGTCTCAGTCTTAAAAATGGCTGCTAAACTTGCCATCTCACCATCAAACATCAATTTTGCCTGAAAAAATACACAAACGACATCTAGATAGATGATCAGTGGAGGGACACATATACATGCATGTCTATTTTCCAATCATGATCTGTTTGAACGAAGAGTTGCACTGTTATCATTGAAAAATATATGCACACCAATGACAATAGCATTCAGAAGGTGTAGTAAGTGGAACTAATCCTATTCACTGATGTCTGAACGTGGAAAGTCCGGGATACAGCAACTGAACACAATGACAACTTGATAAACAAAATCTATAGAATTCTAAAATTGATACATACGTCACTCTTGTGATTAATCTTTACAAAGACTCTTCCAAAATCAGTATCATAACTCTGGCCCTCGCTGATGCATCCTCCACCTGAGTGACCGGTTGATTTCAGTATGGATGTCCCCAACTCTTTTTTTAACTTGGCCTCCATGATTTCCTCTCCAGCTTCACATAAATAAACCCATGGGACTAATAGAAAAAGTGCACAGTTAATGCTGATTTCGAAGTTCAAGGGGGCGTCTCTAACTGTTACCGTCGTAAGCCAACGGGGGTTTTAGCTAAAGGTTTACTGTCGTTTTTGTTTCCGTGTCACTTGTGCGGATAAATTGCGACCAATCAAAAAAATATATTTACCATGATCGATAGCTGTTTTGCCCTATCGCTGAGGAGTAATGCCGTCACGTGACTGTCGCTATGGTGCCGAGAAAACGGCTGTGTTGTTAACCCTTAGACCGCGTTGCGATGTCTGTGCTTTCAGAAGCGAAATGAGCAACAAAGAAGTGTGTTTACTTCTTGGAGCCACTGGCGTCGGAAAGACATTGTTACTTAAACGTCTACAAAATATCCTTATTTACGTCTGGATGTTATTGAAACTATAGCTGGAACGATACCAGTGTTCCGGTATGCTGGGCTAACGCAACAAGCTAACTTTCCGTTTAGTTAGTCTCACTACTGCCACAGAGCTCTATCCAAAGGATTTTAATGTTATTCATTCCCACTAATGATCATAATTAGCATTATACCAGCTAGCCGTGGTGTTGTATTATTTATACCTCAAAGGCCTTAAATACTATTAATCTGTTATATGTTATTTTCCTTACCCATTTTAACTGATTGGTTTGCATGGTTTAGGTGAAATGAGCGCCATTCCTTCTACTCTTCCTACAGTAAGCAGCAGAGAACACATTTTGATAAGTTTGCAGGCTTTATTTTGATGGAACATCTCATCCTTTTATTCCGCTAATCTTTTAAAACCTCTGCAGGTGGGAACCAATCTGACAGACTTGACCCTGAAAAAGAAGAAAGTTACAGTGAGGGAACTGGGAGGATGTATGGGTCCTATATGGCCAAGTTATTTCAAAGACTGCTTCTCTGTCATTGTATGTTATTTTAATACATCGCATTTCTTTACAATATTTTAAGAAATGTAGAGCTATTTACTATTAGTGTTTTTGACAGATTGTTATTTGTTTTTGAAGTTCATGGTGGATTCAGCCAACATTGCTCAAATTTCCTCTTCCTGTATCCAGTTACTGACTGTGCTTTCTGCTGAGCCTCTGAGCAATGCCTCTGTGCTTATTCTCTTCAACAAAAGGTGAGACTCCCATGCATATACATCCTGAACAGTTCTTTTTACAGTGTTCATTGATATAGTTTTTAGATTGTATGGCTTGAGGAAAGTTGTTTACTGTCTGATATTCCCTTCAAATGTCTTTCCAGGGACATGCCTTGCATTATGAGCCTTGTTGAAATAAAGTCCCTGTTCAGAATGGATGACATCATTGCATCTGCCACTCAGCCCATCACAATACTAGAAGCTAGTGCTCGCTCTGGAGAGGGACTGCAGGACGTGTTGAGCTGGCTGGAATCCATTGTAGTCAAGTGATATGTACCGGTACTTAGTTCTTTTATTACCTTGGTTCCACACAAAAATATGCAAAATGTTCTCAAGGCATTCAGGCAGTGACAGTTTAAAAGAACAGTTTGCTCTTAGTTTTTAGAGAATATGAAGCTTCCTTTAGTGTTGGAATGTCTTAACCAGATAAAGCATGTAAGAGTCTTCGTCTTTTGTAGCATATGAATAAGGTCAAAGCTCAGAAAGTTTAATGAAGATGCGACTGTGCAATATACCATACTATACCATCTTCTAAATATATGGATGAGCTCTGTAATATTTCTTAAACTCTTATAAAAAAGAAAATAATTGCAAAGGTGTGTAATCAACCAGCAAATATTGTGAAATCTGATTTAAGCTTCTATTATTGTAAACGCTCAAAAAGTGAGAAGGTGCTTTCAGGGCATAGTGCTGAACAAAATTCAATCAGAAAAACAAAGGAAATCGGCACAGCTTCAGGTGAACTTAGAGCAATCTGGAGTGGCATTTTAAACTCAAATAATAGTTTGTAAAGGTCAACAGGGCTGATTCTATTGAATTAGGCCACAATCTCTGCTAAAAATGTTCTACTAATGGAGGAAACTGAATAAGAGCTCTATGATAATGCAGTTTTTTTTATATTTACACTAAAAGACAAAATGTATCAAATTAATGATTTAGACTGAAAATATGGGGAAACTTAGTTTTATTAATGATATTCTTTCTATCAGATAAACCACCTGACATACACTTCAGACAGAATTGTCATAACCTCCAGTAAACCTCTAAAAAGAGGTGTAATTTAACTGATCAATAACTACGATAAATAAAAGAATGAGATTGGTTGAGATGACCAGCAGTTTACGTAAGCCTCTTCAACTTGGATCAAATACTAGTTAAGGTGATCCGTTGTAAGACATGGAATCACTTTTGTGTAATATGTCACTTTTCTTCAGGTTTTTTTGTTGTGTTACGGTGACAGGTTTTAACACACAATGGCCCCACAAATAAGATTATTTTCGTTTATTTATGAAGATAATCAGAATTTTTCATTGGCCTTCCAAGTTTGCCCAAAATTCTCATTAGCAGTGCAGTGACTCTTTGAAACCAGCAGGGGGAGTAAACCGCATGCACATAGCCTGGGGTGTGTACATGAGATTAATTCATTCAAACATTGATGGCAAGAGCAAAAAAGAATGTTAAACAAACTCCTTTGAAGAATAAATGCATTTTATATTTATGCTGCTGTATTGGATAAAGTTGTTGGTTCACAAGCAATGCATTAAACTCATTCATAAATTTTTAAATGTTGATTTGATAATTAGGGATTCTGGACTACTTATAGTCCTCCGGCAGGAAGATTCACTCTGCAATTGACTTTACAACAGTGAAATAATACATATGTTGATCAATTGAATTGTTCTGGCCCATGAAAGCTCAGTAAAGTTAAACCTGTCGATGGAGGAGAATTTTAAACACTGAGCAAGTCTCTTAGGAACTTGCTTTTCAAAAATCTACGACATTTGCTCAGCACTAATGACATACAACAAAGTATTATCAAACTGTGCTTTTGTGTAGTCTCTTTGTAGTCTGTTCTGTAGCTGAGATTGCACAGATTGCAGCCTTCAAAGACATTTTACATGATACTCAAAGTTTCTAATAAAATCTCTTTTTTAAGCTTGTTGTTGTAAGGAGCAGAGCCAGCTTCCAACAGTCTAAGGCTTACTGTACGATAAAACTATATAAAAACAACAGAGAACAGGTCTTTTATAAAGGTCCTTCGGATGCGGTTTGGTCTGCGTAACGAGCGATGTCCCAAGAGCATAACGTGAATGCCTTCCCCCTTTCTCCAAGATATCTTTCTGCAGCTTTGTTGCTCTTCATAAGAAAGGGTTCTGGTTGCTCTGTGCAGCTTGTGATCCATCAGCACTGGAAGAGGAGAAGGGCAGCAGGGGCTCCGGGAGGTTCCTCTGCAGGTCCAGACCGGGCTGAGTGGGGTGAGTGAGAGATGAAGGGAGGCTGGCACCCTGATGGCTCATAGGCAGGGGCAAAGAGGCACTGTACGGAAGAGAGGTGGCTTGGGGGGTCGCAGATGTAGAGCCCATTTGATTCAGACTCAGTTTTGGTTGCTCAGTTTGGAAAGGATTGCTGGGTGAGGGAGCGCTCAGTCCTAGACCATCCAAAACAAAAAAAAAGAAATGATAATGTCCATAAACAGCATTTTTCAGGCTGATTTAACAACATATTTGCAACTATCTGCAATACAGAAAGGCGAATACAAAAAATACCTGATAAAAAGGGGTTCTTGTTCTTGGGTTGCGGATTAGTCGGGATCAAGGCGTCCAAGTTTACCAAGGACGCTGCCGTTGGGCCCAGAAAGGCCTCAGGTGTTCGGCATGTTCGAGGGCTTGGTGCAGCTAGGCTTTCTCCAAGACAGGACATGTCAAAGAGCTCGGGACTGCCCTCCCCTCGTCCATTAATGTTCACCTGACCACCATCCATGGCTTCATCAAATAGATCCCCATCTAGTCAGACAACAAAAAAGGCAACGCTTTAGCAGCGTACAGTACATGAAGCCAAGTAAACGTCTGGTGTAATAATTTTACCTGACGGACTTCCACTTCGAAGAGGGGGTTCCCTACTTGCTGTACTTTCTAATAAGGGATCAACTCCTGCAGAAAGCATTAACCAAAATGCAAGTTATTAGCTGCTTAAAAAAAAAAAAACTATTTCAAATATAACCCTGTTAGCTATGTGGGTGCATGAAAGAAACACTCACCTGTAGCAGGGATAGACCACACCCGACCTGCAGGGTTCGTGCTGGAGACATTGTTCTGCTGTGCGCCCCAGGGGTTGGCCGGGGGCTCCCACGGGGGTGGGGGACTATTGGAAGTTGGCGGTGCCATCCAGGCAGGATCTGCTCCTGGGATGTGGACACTGTCTTCTTTTGATAAAAGGTAGTAAATCAAAGAAAGAGCATTCCTTTAGCAAACTTTTTAAAAAATGACAGTAAAATTTCAGACTGAAGGCTCTAACAGTGTTCTATGTGGTTTAAGCATTGAGAAAAAACTCATCTTCGTTTATTTTACTTGTTGTCTTAAGATATTTAAAAACGGTATAAAACCATAAAAACATTCATAATAAGTGCTCAAATAGCCTGCTCTGGTCGTGGAAAGTTAACTCGAGCCTCACCGAGGGAGTCCCAGGGGTCTGAGCCTCCAGCAGCGGCGGCGGCCTGGCGTGGGGCGTTGTTCCAGCGGTTGTTACTGGGTGGCGCGTCTGAAGGCACTGCAAAAACATCTACCAGGTCCATAAAGGCTGTCTGACCGTTGGAAGAAAAAAAAAACAGTGTTTGATCAGGTGGATGTCTCTGTATATAACCCCAAGTGGATATTTTACTCCCATCTGTTTCATACCCCGCCTTTTGACTCCATTTCACGTTTGCTCTCTTCCAAAGCTTTCTGGAGGAGAGACTCATCTCCTTGGCGACTGATTTGCTCCTAAAAAAAGACACAGACACATGGATGCCTTTGAGCATGGCAGCTTCCGGCTAAATTTGCTTATCGCCGTGTCATACTATATTTATGACTCAGCAACAAAACTAAAGACCTGCAGCTAGCTTGTATTATCCCCCAGGCAACATATGCATTCTGTTGGCCCATTCCAGAAAATTCTCTGGTCAAAGAGGGGAGAGAGCAGAGAATCGTTGTGATCTCCAACAGAGCATTTCTATTGTGCTTCTGTATGTTAGCACGGACAAACAAAAAGGGGAGAGGATAGAGACAGGGAAGGGGTTACAAAGGTTGCAGGGAAAATACAAAAAAGTGAGAGATGTTTTACTTTTTTAATAAACTAAAGAAAGCAACTGTGGAGATAGTTTTAAGTCATTAAATGCATTTTTTGAACGGATAACTGCATAAATTATGTAAAACAACCAAGTCAAATTTGAAACAGCCTGCTCAAGCAAGTCTAAAAGCATATATACCTGAGTTTATCTAAATTTTAACACCTAGTCACTTTTCAAGTGTGGAGGAGCTTTGTAGAATCTACCTGCTGGTGCACCTCTTTGCTGAGGCTCAGGGCTAACTGGAGCTGGGTGTCCTCATCCATATCCGGAGCGGCAGCAGGTGCGTGCGGGGCCGGCTGCGAGTGTTGTCAGGGAGAGAATTCTAATCAGTATTTAGTCTGTCAAAAAAAAATTCGTCAAAGCTCGGAGATCCTCACAACAAGGTCCATGCAGTTCTAACTAAAGTGAAGGGGTAAATCCTGTCAGCACCAGGTCAGAGTTGTTTAGAGTGTGCACCGTAAACAACGCGACATGGACAAGAAACCTAGCTGTTAGTGTGACAGAGGGATGTGGCCACGGTTGGTCAATCTCTGAAAAGAGGAGTCCCTTTATGGTGCAAAAAGTGACGGAGGCATAGATCAGATGTATGGAGGACAGAAAGGGAAGCAGTGCATGCAGGTGGGTCTTAGGAAGAACCAGCTGGGGCTGTGAGCGTCCTTTTAGTGTGCAGAGCAGCAGTGGATGAGCTGCACGGCAAAGGATGAAAAGAAAGGGTCATCCCTGGTCCAGGCATACTTGTACCTTCTGGGCCTCCTCCTTGCTGAGAGTCATAGCGATCTGGAGCTGAGTCTGTTCATCAATATCCACTGTGGGAGGTGGCTAGAGTCAAGCAGGAAGGATTAGGAGGCAGACCAGTCAAAGAGAGACGTTCAAAGCATGCTAAATGATTCGTTGAAGAATCAGTAGGATAACACAATGATTACAAGTTAATCAAGAGAGGTGATTAGAAATATATAAATCTCCCATCAGCATCACAGTAGCAGCTTTGTTGTAGTCTGATCCTTCAGAGGCTGAGCTGGGGTTTCAGCAGCTGCCCTTGCCATGAAGATTAGGACACACTGTGATGTTTAGGAGTGGATCGATGCACATTTCCTGTTTGGCCCCTCGGTATTTCACGCTCAGCTTCCTCACTCTTCAGCATCACTCCCGCCGATTGGTCAAAGTGTCATTAATTATGACATCAAATCACATCACTTTTTAGTAACAGCTCTGGGAAACGTGGCATAGAAGACACGAGCAGAAGTGGTGCTCTACTGTTCAAGCAGATGAATGGGAGCCGTGTAATGTTTCACTACAGGAGGACAAGTCAGCAGCAGATCAGATAAAAAGCCCTTTTCTGCCAGGCGCATGTGCTGCAGGGGTCAGAGGTGTGTGTGTGTGTGGGGGGGGGGGGGGTGCGTGTGTGTGTGTGCCGTCTCGGTGAGAGATACCTTTTCACTTTCCTCTCGGCTCATAGCCAGGGCCAGCTGCAGCTGCAGCTCCTCTTCTCCGCTGGTCGATGGTCGAGCTTGTTCCAGATCTGGTGCCAGTGGAGGAGAGGCAGAGGAAGCTGCGGGGACATAGAAAAAAAAGCAGAGGGGCCGTGGGTTATTGAGAGAAAAAGGGGCGCAATGGGACAGAGGAAGAAAGATTTACAGAGGGGAAAGAGAGAAAGGAACTCTTCAGGCTGATTTTTAAGGTCAGGAAAGAGCTGGCACTGATTTTGCATGTTAATTTTCCATCGGCCGTTGTTTGGAGCCTTTGCTGGCATGGCCTGCCACAGTCTGCCCAACTCTGCCTGCGCCCAGAACAATGGCGAGGCTGTGTGAAGAGTTAGGTTGCTGGCGGGGGAGAGGAATGGATGGATTGGAGTGAGGCCCACCCTATAGCCCCAAAGGTTTGTAGGACTCATTTCTGGGAGAGGGTGAGGTGGGAAGGGGGGGGGACTGGCATCATACCAGTCAGTGTGCCAGGCGGTGGGTCACAGGGGTAAAAGCAAAGTCGGGTCCCAGCAACCACTGTGCTGCCCCTAAATATCCTGTCTGAGCTGGATTACTTGCTGGCAATTAGCTGCTGCCAACCTCTTGACCCACACCCACAAACATTTTTCTGTGTGGCCTGAAATGCTCACATAAATACCTTTCTGCTGCATGAGCAATTTATTTACTACATTTACTCTCATCCACCAAAGTAGGTAAGCATTTAAGCACCTGCAGTACATCTCCAAAGAACTCGTGTGATATTATCATACAGAGCTATGATAGTTCCCCCCCGAACCCACAAGCTAAAAACAGATGATTGCTTGGATTTCTGGAAGGTGACATTGTTATGACTATGCAGCATGAGGCATGCCTGACTTCCTTTAGTAACATCACCTCAGACTCAATGCCGAGCGTTAGTAATCGACCACACATTTCCACTGACACGTGACTTTAGCAGGCAACATCCAACAAGTGGAAGAAGCGCTGGACAAAAAAAGGATTTTTGACGGATTGGCGGTAATAAAAACAGTCAGATACCATCTGTGGGCACATCTGCTATTCCCCCAATGAAACAAGCCTAAGACACACAAACTAACAAGTGTCCTGTGAAACCACAGCTCTATTTCTTGGGCTCTTTATAAACACATCCCAGGCTAACCAAATTCTAAAACATATGATATGACATATGACATACCACGTTTACCTATGATTGATGCCTTTGCTTAAAGGCCTGAACTATTTGAGTTAGTTACAATGTGTAAAAAAAAAAAAAAAAACTGGTTATACCAATTCATCCCAGTGAGCTCAAGGTATGTATTTGAAGATTGTGTCTAGTTGGAGCCCTAACTAATATAACGATGATTAAAGCTAGTCCACATTTAGACAATTTATCTAAAAATAAACGAGCAGTTATGGATGTCCAGTAAATGTAGTACATCTCTCTCTCTAAAATGTAGCGGGTTGGACGTGTCTGGCAGCATAAAAAGAGTATATAGTAGGACATCAGCATCATGTTCTTTAGGGAATGTGCCCACTGTCCAGCCGCCCTAACCCGAATCACTGCGGTGGCCTAAGCAGTACTGTCCTCACAGCCCAGCATCCAGTTGTGGTTTGGTGGCCCAGTAAACTGAGGACAGGCAGGGCCCCTTTCTTTTGTAAATCCAGTTCAGCTGACACGACTATAAAAGAGAATGAAAGGAATGCAGATGTCCAACTGTCAGTAAAGAGCAGAACATTTTCGACAATAACAAAAGGAACAAGTGATCTACCAACAAACTTTTGAGGCGCTGGTATCACATCAGGGTGACTGATGATCTAAGAAGTCTAAGATTTTTTTTTCTTTTTTTCTTTCTTTTTTTTGTTTCCATCCTAAATGTTTTACATTCACCTGATAAAGCGGTGACCTGCCACATGAGCATTCCTGCCCGGTGACGAGCCACAGGGAACGCCATGAACACCCAGAGCAATCTCCCATCTGGAGATAAGCGTGTTTTGTGCGTGTGTGTGTGTGTGGGGGGTTAATTACGTAACTGTATCGTGACACTCACAGCGGAAGGATGGTGAGCCTCGGCAACTGCCGAAATCATCGGCGTATGAAGTGGCGGCGTGGCGGCCTGGGTACGGGGGGGGCACGGAGCCGGAGCCCAGGCTGCTGGAGACCCCCGCCATGCGGGACTTGGTCTTCAGAGCCTGGCTCCTCTCCTTCTTCAGCCTCTCCTCGTCCCTCAGCAGAGCCACCAGCTGCTTGGCCTTCTCCCTGACGTTGATGCCCTGGTCGCGCCCGTCCCGGTCTATGTACTGGAAGTCTCTCAGGGTCTGGACGGTGTAGATGTTGTCCCGGCATTCTTTGGCCACGCGCTCCGAGCCCGTCTTGACCAAATAGTCCAGCAGCGTGAGCGCCTTGTACACGTGACGCCAGTTCTTGCCGTGGTCGTTGAGCCGCTTCCAGATCATGCCCATCACCTCGGTGAAGGCCACCACGTTGAAGGTCAGGTCGGCGATTTCAGACATGAGGGAGCTGGGAGGCCCCCAGTGGTCGTTGGAGGTGGCTTCTCGGACCTTGATCTCGGCCTCCGTGTAGTTGTTGACCATGTTTTTCATCTGCCGGCGGAGCGAGGAGGTCTGCATGGCGGCGGCGGCGTGTCACAGGTGGCGGGGGGAAGGGCACACTGCCTGGGGCAGGACAGTTCGCTCAGCGGAGGAGAAAAAGCCAAGAGAAACTTCAGGAACGTTTACAAGCCGGATCCTGCTGGGAACACACAGAGACGGTTGGCGTGAACTCAACAAACACTGAATTTAAGTAAAACATTAGTTCGTAGCGATACTCTTAACTCTTTTTTTTTTTGCCCCTTACAGACAGGATTGGCGACAGCAACTCAACTGCCTCATTATTTGTGTGCGGAAGGAGAGAGCAACAGCCCAGCTCCTCCAGGCAATGTGAAACAGAACACCTGAGCTCAGTTTTCCCCGTAAAACGACTTGAAGAGATCTCAGAGTGCACGTGTGAGCACCGGCCATCTTCACCGTACCCAGCTCTCACTTTTTCCTCAGAAGCAAATATTTGCTTCATTCCCAGCCCGTCTGCGGGGGGACGTCCACAAAATCTGCTGCTGCTGAAATCTGCGTTTCCCTTTGAGTGTTATCAGAAATGGGAGGGGCTCCTCCACCCGCCCATTTTTCTTCTGACCCGATTACATCACCACAGCAAAAGGTATGGCTTCCACTTAAAGACTCCACAACTGTAACTAAACGGCTGAAGTCTCGCATGTCCCAGTGACACCTGCACAGTGGATCACCAAACCTTTTCATTTGCATTTTTGGAAAAAGCACAGCACGTTCACTCTGTCCTGAACGTTGGACTGTTTTGTCTAACCTAATCAGGGGAGCAGTTGGTTCAAACCGCAACTGTCTCCACTCCTCTCAGTCACTATGCTGTGTCATGGGTGAGAACTCCCAAATCAGGGAAAAAGGGGAAAGAGACGAGCCACAGGCGTGATGTCAACCCCATCCAGTCGGTTAAAGTTCTCTGTGAACAAACAGTTTGTTTCTGATTAAAAACACAGAGATGTTTAAGATGACAGCACCAAGCCTGATAGCTCACAGCTCTGTATGCTGTCAAAGGACTGAAAATAGATTGTTAAGCGGCAGTGGCCGAAAAGCTTTGTGTTTCAGATGGCCACCGGTTCAACCTAAATCAGAGTCGGCCCAGTTGCTCATTAAGATACCACCAGAGGAACACTTTAAATCTGAAGTCAAATAAGTCATTTCCTCGACACTTTCTGAATATGAAAGTAGATAATGTTGCAAAAGGTTTAAGCTGCCATAAAAATTCAAAAATACTGGACCAAAACTCACCCATATTTTCTATTTGATGAAGGATCTGACAACTGTTATATTTCTAAAGTGGGACTGGAGTGTGTGTGCCACTCGAATGTATTCGTGTAACAAATCGAGGCAAAGTTCGTGTTACGTCTTAAGATGACAACCTCAAATACAGGAAGTACTAAGGAATCTATTCGGGGGCGTCCAGTCGAGTGGAGAACATTCTCGCTTCAGTATTATGAAGAAGAAAAGTCCTTATCTAATACAGTCCAAACTACTCCTAAGTTCCTGCCTTCGATCTCTCCCAGGCATGTCTCAGTTTGTTCCACAACCCCTGAATGAAAATGAGGCCGTAAACTCAACTTCTTTCTCCCAGATGTCCTTCCCGTCCCAAACCAGGACGCCCGACTAGAGCCCACATTGCGTCAAATGGGACGATCGCGGAGGTTGAAGTGTGTAAGTGACGGTGACTCAGCTCTGCTTCCGAGTTCAAAAGTTAAAACATCGACTAAACTCTTTAGGAAAACGTCAAATCGCCACCGATCGGTCCATCGCTTCCACTTTCCCTTCTTACCTTCATGCCATAGCGCGTCAGAGGGGTCCCAACTTGGGGAGGATTCGGGTGGAATGGGAAACGTCCCCGCCTCTCGGTATGTCCCGCAGATGTCCGACAGAAAAGAACTAGTGCGTCCCGTCTGTTTAACGCTCGGACGGAAGCATCCACCGAAAAAAGCGCACAGGTTACCATCCACGGCCGGGGGGGTTGTTTCAACTTCAGCTGTCTGTGCGTGTCGTAAATTCAGCCCCTGAGCCTGTAGATGGCACGGCCCCCCCCCTCTGAAAACACGGTAAAAAATGGATGGAGAAGAGCGAGGGGAGGGAGGCCTGCACGGTGCATGCAGAGTCAGACTTAACCCTTTCACCGCCTGCTGGAAAACCACCTGACCGTGGCTTTTAACGCACGTTTGCTATCCCAGCCCGGATTACGCCTCAAAACAAAGTCATTACAACCCGTGGAAGTGGAGACGCGCTTTTTGAAAGGTGGCTGGCATTAGTTCCCAAAGAGCAGGAGTGATCCTTTAAAGAAATGGATGCAAAAGCAGTCAGTAACATAATCATTTCAAACATTATGTAACATGCCCTTACTAGGTTACCTCACAGGCAGACTCAGAGGGAAAACATATGTGGCAGAATAAACTTGTGACAAACATTTTTCGCGTTCCCTACAGAAGTTCAATAGAGCAGCTGCACTTAAAAAAGACCGTGACTGAAAATTTGTCCCAGAGGAAGCCTACAAAGAGCCATGTTTCCTCCTCTGCAGCTTCATCCATGCATTTCTGCTCTTTACTTATTTATTTACTCTAATGGGATGTGGTGAAGTCACATCCTTATACATTATACATGCAGGCGCAAATCTTTTTGGGTGTTTGCATCAGTGTGTATTCAGACCAATACAGGAAGATATTTCACACTGTCTACATGGGGGGGGGGGGAGGATTGTCACTGAGTGAAGATTGATTATCTAACTGAGGGAGAAGCAGCGAGAGAGATTAGTGTTTCTGGTGGTAGACTGAGCAGGATATACAGGAAATACCAGCTCCACCTTGAAACAACAAAAACACTCCTGGAGACGATAAAAGGTTAAAGTGCACGGGAATCGAGTTCACTGAGCACATTGTGACAGGCTCTCAGTGCTTTTCTCCTCCTCAACGAATATAAGTAAGGTAAGTTTTTATGTGTGTATTCCCCACAAAAGTCTGTCTTTTACTTGTTACCTCTCTCAATATTTTTTTCCACAAGACTCCCTCTGATCAGTTCATTTAAACTAATCGTCTTTACGTTTACTCAAGCTCAGCCCCTCTCTATCTTTATTTCTCCTGAAAACAGATGCCTGAACATTCTTTGTTTCCCAACAAAGGCGTGATGAGGTCAGTGAAGGGAGGACATGCAGGCGAGGTCTGGGAAACAGGGGGGGGAGGAGAGAGAGGACAATCTGCAGTGATGTCACACATGGAGAGGAAACCTGACAACTTGTGGATGTGAGTGACCCTACGCTGGTCTTGTAGGGTCATCAGGCCACTTGAACCGTCACTTTCACCGTCACTGCCCTCTATGTGCAGACAAAAATGAAGTCCTTAGAGGATTCAGCTTAAGTATATAGTTGGTTAAGTTTAGGACTGGCCTTACTTTGATTTTGGCTGGCATAGGTCTGCAGGGAATAAAAGCTGTCTCTCCTGAACAGCTCATTTGTGTTTTTAATGGATCAAACAAAGCATTCTCAAGTTGATTTATAATTTCCTTTTTTTTTTCTTTGATTGAAAATCTGAAAACTTCTTTCCATCCTTCCATTAAAATGTGTTATTGTAGACACCAGAAACATGCAAGCTCATTAGAGAAATAAAACTTTCCCACTGACCTCATCCTAATGAATATTTTTGGAAAAGCGTCATGTTTTTGGCTGGATTCAGGAGCTGGCATAATCGTGCCACAATTTGTATTTTTTTACTGCCATCTGGTGGCAGTATATCAAATTATTTCTATGATATCACCAAAGGCTACACAACCACCACAGACCCCTCTAATTTTGATTTCATGACAGAAATGTTATTTTTCATCAATTTAAAAGTGGTTTTAATGATGAATTTAAGTTGTTTATGAGAATAAAATCAGTTTATTCATAAAATAGAGATATTAATAAACACTGCAGTCGAAACACGATATGTTATGAATGATTCATATCTGAGTCAGCATTTTTTCTCGTCAAATATAAGAAAGACTTCATATTTAGATTAAATTTAATTTTACTCATACAGTGGAAAACGTTTGTATGAACACAACTGTGTGTCAGTGTAATGAAGCAGAGGAAAGTACTGTTTGTGTTCTACTGTCCGAGGTAGTGGTGTCAGTATTTCACTAATTTATATTCAGCAAATACACTTCAGACTTCTCAGGAAAAATTTGGATCCCCTTTGGATAAAAAGCCACCCTACTATTCGGAGATATATACAGTATGTTCACTGAGAGACAAAAAAGCTACTCCTGTGAAAAAACAATGCTTTCGGGGGGCCATGTAATCAATTTAGGTCAAAGCCACATTTCTACAGACAACAAACCAAACCTGTTCAGAAAGGGCTTTAATAGAGGTAATCAGCAAACTGAAGATTAACATCGGCTCTCTGAAAACTTCTAAGGCTTCATTATTCAGTTGGTCTAAAACTTTAGATTAAAAAATTATTAGTACAACAGAAGGAGAAACAAGGGAGATGGATTAGCACCGTGTTTTAAGCCCACAGTGTAATGCAGTGGTGGAATGGAGTGTTCACTTCTACTTTGAGGTAAAAAAAAACAACTAATAAAGACAGCATTCTCTCATTTGCATCAGTGAATGGATGATGAACCCAAACACGCGGGTACATTTTGAAATATATACCTGAAAAACAGAAAAGGTAATGAGTAGTTAATGTCTCAGATTCTGCATCACCCAAGCGACTTTGATTCTTTACATGGTTGTCTTAAGATCAGAAAGCGGAGCCTTTCAAATGCCTGCTTTCCATAAAATTCAAGGCAAGTAAAAGGTAGGCGTTCTGTATTGTGGATAGTTACAGCACTGAACAAGAACGGTGAAACTAGACAAGACGATTGTGTGGTCCATCCATTCAGAGTGCCTGTCCTTGATTTAGATGAAAAGGGGTAGTTTGATTTAAAAAAACAAAGTGTTCCAGCATGTGCAATCACATGGCAAATGCTTTTGCACTGCTCAGTCAAATTTAACTTGTCCTTCGGTTTTCATTGTCTTCTTGCTCAACAAGTTCACTCTAAAATGTCTGGATATCTTTCAAAGCACATGAATTGAATGTATTTCTTTTTAACACAAATAGTCCTAGTTTTTTAAAAAAAAGAAGCCACAGGTACAGGGAAAGCAAAGAAAGAGCTAAATATCTGCTCGAACAAATGAAAGAATCAATACATGGATCTTTAAACAAAAGCTTTTCTGATTTTTAAAGTGCATTTAAAGATACATTAACTTATTTTTTTATTTGATTCCCACAATAGATACAAATGGGTAGAGATGAAAAGAGAATCATTTGGGGGGTTTGGGGGTCCTTTTTGTTTTTTGTAACACTGCAGGGGCTCAGGAACACTTTAAGGAAACATTTCAAAACGGTTTGTCACCCCCCTAGTCCCAGAATGTGTATCAAAAAGTTGTGCCAGAGAAACTGGTACTTTTATTTTCTGTCAGTGACATCAAATGATAGTTACATCAATAGAATGACTGAAATTGTGAATATTTAAAAAATTGGACCAAACATTCACAGATGTGTCTCATTGCTGATAAAGCTTTGTTTGAATGGAACACTTTCAGCCATCCAGTGTATTGATGCGGTGTGTCAGTTTCATAATATCATACTGCTGAAGGTGGATGTGCTGCAGGGGACTCGTCATCTCTAGTGTGTGAATCACACACTAGAGAGAGCTCTCTCCTCCTGGAGAGCAAGTCGTGATCGTGAAGAGGCTGGCGTGTGAGCAGGGTTCAAGAATGACAGAATCCGCACTGCGCTGTTATGTCAGGATGTGCACGAACTCGCTTTAAATGGCTTTTGTTGCCATATAAACACTGTGTTGTGGTTAAAAAAACACATGTAAATACAAAAACGCAAAATTAGAACAGAACAAATGACTAGATTCTCAGTGAGAGCACTGTAGGAAATCAGATGAGCATAATTAACCTGCGTGCACTTTACGCCTCCAGAGCCTGCAGCGAAACGGGCCACTGTATGAACCCCATATCCATTTGTTCATAATCTATCCGTTTACCCTTAATGAGACAGGAAACACCAGCATGTATACTGCTAAAAATAGAAAAGTACATTTAATGAGAGATCAAAATGCACTCTATTTCTGAGTGAGCGCTCAAACAAACTCAAACTGGTC